>JAWNLD010000490.1:1432500-1915000 GCA_035041545.1 Drosophila colorata | reverse complement strand
TTCACTCTTTTTTTTTTTTTTTTTTTTATTAATTTCTTGATCTGCAGGAATTCACATGACATCCAAATACCAGCCAAGGCAAAAGGCTAAAGTAAAAAGCTAAGATAAAATTAAAACTGCATCGTATGAAAATGTTCACAAGTTAAAATGTTTCAAATAATCACGGATAGATTTTAAATTCAGTACAAACTTTGTGGTTCCTTTTCGAGACCCGCCTTATCCTGCCAAGCAAGTATTTTCAGAGATTCCTTTTGCAATGCATAACCAGAAGTTTCATCAAGTTTCAGCAGTTTGCCTTACGGCCATCAATATGTGTATGTGGAAAACTGTATGTATCTAGTTGCGATTTATGTTCAAAATGCTGACGGGACCACCCAGTTGGGGACCATATACTTAAATAATACGGTAGCTGGTAGCTGGCAACGGGACCGCACACGGTCCAACTAGGCGACTGACAAACTGACAAATTGACTGACTGACTGACTGACTAACTGATTGAATGAATGGCGACATATTAAATGAGTCGCTTGCTGCAGAGTCCAAGTCTATGCCGAGAGTTAATTAGCCACCGGCAACAATAGCCTGGACCACTCGAGGTTGTGCCATGTGGTAATTCAAGTCGATCATCATAAACTGCTGACAAAGTTCTGTTTGGGTCCGTTGCTGCTTTGTGCTGTTGCCACCGCAAGCTGATTGAATGTGCTCGGGCACTCGTACAAGCGACAAGCGATGAAAGCGAGGATCAGGCGGATCACTTACGAACACGTTCTGAAAACCTGGAGCAGAGTTTGCACTTGGAGCTAAATCTTGGGGCGTGTGTTGGGCTTCTTGTTGTTATCTGGTTGCCGTTTTCGTTGGCGCATGCTTCGATTGTTGATCGCCGATCACCGATCACCGATCGCCGATCGTCGATCGCTGCTGGCTGATCGTCGGCGTCTTTAACGCTCGGCTTACTTTCTTTGGCGGCTGGCTGCAAGACTACCTGGATTCGGTTCTTGCACTGGCTAGAGTTTCCACGGTTTCTACATCTGATACAGGGGCTTCGCATAGTTTTGACGCCGACAATGGCAATGCCTTTTGCAATTTAACAATTGACTGCACCGGCTTGATTTGCAGCTCCGCTTTTGTTGTATTAGGCACAACAACATAAAGACAAACAACAGCCATAATAACAGCGAACATGTTGGCACATATAGGGGGACAGGGGACAGGGGACACAGGGCGTGGGGCGGGGGGCTGGAGGGGCTTGCATCTTTTGGCTGTAGTAACCGCGGCGGGGTGTTCAATTTATTTATGCCATGGCAAACCGCAAAAACTTTGCACGATCCATGATCCACGAGCATTGCCTGGGACGAAGGCAGAGTCGGAGTCACAGCTCATCCATCCAAAAAATTGTAGATGCAACTCCGAATCTAACTAGGCAAGCGCGCGGGTCTTCTTCTTTCGTGTGGCAGTGTTGCAGCGTTGCAGCCCTCGGATCATAATTTATTTACACTCACTTGAAGGGCTTCACTCAAAATGCAAGATTTTGATACGAGTACACGACGTGAAAAGAGTATATTGAGTTTGTGTTGTGTCCGTCTTGCTGCTCGTCCGCCTGTCCGTCGTCAGTCTGTCCGTATGTATCTGCTACAATTTTGGATTTAAAGTCACCAAATTTTGGCAGACAGTTTTCTGATGACCTCCTCTAAAGATCGAGCCGACTCCCTCCTTCATTTTCCAAATGAAAAATAATAATTAAGACCGTTTTCGACAGCTTTAAGCTGCAATTACACTGCGAACGAGTATTGCGCAGTCGGTGGCACTCGACTGCAACGTTCCTACATGTTTCTGTTGCTGTTGTTAACTGTTGTTGTTTTTAATGTATGTGCATAATTAACTGTAGTTATTGTTACTGCCACTATTTTGATGTATTTGCCATTTTCTTTAGCATTTCATTCGTGTGTGGTTAACTTTTTTGCATAATCTCTCTTTTTCACAGTTTCTCTATTTCGTATATTTTATTTCGTATAAACTACGTACAATTCCACACACACACACACACAACAGCACATGTGTGTACATAGGTGTGCATGTGAAATGGGCGTAGCTTCGGCTGATGATCAGATTGGTGATCCATTACGAAAACTGATCGCGGCTTACATAATTAGGCGCTTGAATTGCCTCTGAGTGGCTGCTGTTGGGAACTTGATAAATGTTGATTAATTTTAAATAAATACGATAACTTTATTTATAGTCTTCATTCTTCCTTATAACGCTTTTGATCTTCGGAATCAAACAAAATAACAAAAACCGCGACATATTATCATATGATGCAACTAATCTTGACTTAAGTCTATGAAAAAAAAACTTTATTCCTTTGTCGTGTGCTTACTCAGTAGGGTGTGTCATACAAAGGTAGATGTACATCAATCTAAGTATATAAGATATACGGTTAATGTGCAGCTATAACATATATGTGTAGTGGGCATTATTTACAGTCCTAAGGATCGTAACAATTTTTCAAATACGATACACAAAAAAAAAAAAAAAAAAAAAACAATGTTACATGTATGTTTTGTATATAGTATAGTATATATATACTATAGTATAGTATGTATATATAGGGCTAATTAAGGGAGGTAAGAGAACAAATTTAAAATGTACACGCACAAATTTCGCCTAGTTCTAATTCAGTTCTATGTGCAGAAAGGCGCGTGTTCTTTGGGGAGGCGCTGCATTCGGATTGGGTCAATAGGGTCGCCAGACCTGCGTCATATCGCCCACGTCCTCCTCCCGTGCCGCCTCGTTGCTGACGTCGCTCTGCAGCTGCTGCTGTTGTGCCTCCAGCTGCCGCTGCGCCTCGTGCTGCTGGTGCTGGTGATGATGATGCAAGTGATAGTTCTGGGCGGCGCCTTCGGCAGCCTGCTCAGCAATGGCGACCGCCGTCTGCTGCTCCTGCTCGCCCAGGGCGACGCCGCCGCCGCCGCCGCCGCCAACGTTGCCGCCGACACCGTTGCCCGTTCCCAGTCCAATCTCAATGCTGGAACGATTACCGCCAAGTGAGCTGATGGTCAACTGCTGGTCTGTGGCTAGGTACTGTTCCAGCTTTTCGCTGCTATGCAGATGCAGATGTATCTGGTTCTGGTTGACGGTCGAATAGAGCTGTGGATACAGCACGACTGGCGGTGGTGGCGCCGTTCCATGGCCACCAGCACCGCCGTACTGTGCCGCCGTCGCCGAACAGCTGCCGTACTGGTAGTTATTATAGCCATTGGACCAGGCCGCCGCATTGTTGTAGGCGGCTCCATAGCTGGCGTTCAACGATTCCAGATCGGACTTGGAGCTGGCGCCGCAATAGCCGCCCGCGGCGGCCGTCTGATACGGATCGGCGGAGAAGCCGTGCATTTCGGGCAGAACCGTGGATATGTGATAGTTGCCCGCGTCGAGCGTGGTCGTATCGTAGCCGCCCATGGCGCTGCCGTAGTGATTCATCGCCGATGCGTTGGCCACGGGCACCGGCACCGGCGCCGCGGCAGGCGGTGGCGGCGGCGGCGGCAGCGCCACTTGGTGCTGCAAGTGGTGCGCGTGGGGGTGGTGCGTCGAGTGACCGTGCGAGTGCGAGTGCGAGTGGCTGTGACTGTGACTGTGGTGCGCATGGTAGGGAACACCCACGCCCACGCCCACCGGGTAGGCGACGTTGGCGCCGGAGCTGGCCGAGCCCGTCCATTCAGCTGCGCCTATCAGATCCGTCTCTGCAAATTGATAGATGGAAACAAGTGCAAGTATTGAGAGATGTGTTTAGAATCAGTATCACAACATCAACAGACAAAAAGTCAATTAACAGGCGAACCCCGCCCGTACTCCCGCCGGCAGCTGCCACAGCTTGTCAGGAACACACGTGGGCGTGGCTGGCGACAGGCGGAATGGATAATTGAAAAATAATTTCATATGCGCCGGCGGGACTCACGTGTATGTACACCCTGCATTCCCACCAGCATTCCTTGTCCTTGCTGTCCTGCGCGGAAAGGGGTTAGCAAATTGGCAAAGCAAAAGAAAATTCCAAGGCATGCCCCGGGCAACTACAACAGCGGGGGCGTTGCCGCCCCCCCTCCCCCAACCCCGACCCCCTCGGCCCGTCATCGAAGTTTGACACAACGTCGCGCGCATATTTTGATTAATTACGTAAGCCAGCGGGCCCAGGACCAGCAGCAGAAGTGGCAGCAACGTGGTTCAAGTTTACGCCGGAGCCCAAAGGATGCCAAAAAGCAGGGCCCAAAATGCCGTATAATTAATCAAATTTATTAGAAGTAAAGCGCAAGTCCACGAGGCGCCAGGTAAAACGTCTATACAAATTATTACGTAAATAATACTTGCATGAAAGAAAATAAATAATAACACCTAACAACAAGGAGACACAGTCTTGGGCATGCCGATGATGAAATACCCTTGCACAAATACAGAAAAAATGCAAACAAAAATTCATTTTTAATTACTTCTTCCTTTTGAGGGTATATTTTATAGTAGTCCGATTTTTTGAAAAACAACTTTTATAAAAGACAACTATTCATTATAGTGGGAGCTGATAAGATTTTATCTAGTTTGTTAGGCAAACATTTATGAATATATATTTAGATACGGATTGACTGATTGGTGAGCAACATTCACCGTAATTTGCTACAGTAGCTTCCTTTCATGACATACGGAAACACTGAGACGAGGCTTTGTAAGATTTATCCGACAAGGGTGGGAAATTCGCATTTTCTCATATTTATAACTCTTTGGAAAATAGACATATATATACATAATAGATACATACACGTGTATACGTAATACGTAAATACAGGAATTAATTGCAAGTTGAAACAATTGAATTCAGTTTTGGAATTCAAGAATTGTGTCTGCATTTTGTCAGTAATGTCTCCGAAGATAAGGCAATTTTAACATTTATTAAAGGGATCTTCTGTAACTAATACTTTAAATTACAGCTTGGAAATAAACTTTAGAGCGAAATGAGAAAATGGGTAAATTGCACGACAGATCTTGAGGTGGGCACTGCTCAAATCAACTTGTTGTGTTTCCCTTGCCATGTCCATGTCCATGTCCATGTCCATTCATTCGTCCTCATACCCACCGCCCAATCGACGGGGTGGGATGGGAAAATTGCATGCACGCAACTTTTCACCCAGCACTTATCACATTTTAATGTTTCAATTAAGGCGAAAATTGCATTGCAGTAGCAAAGGCTGAAGCCGAGCAGTAATCAGAAAACACAACTACCGCAACTGGGCGAGGATGCAATGAAGCGAAACCGGCAGGATGAAAGCCAAAGGGCGAATAATGGCTGTAGCTGTGGACAGGGCCCTGGTCGGGGCTACTTATAATTTTGCCAGGCACGTGGAATTATGTCCAACTTAACCTAAAGCTAGCGCCAGTGGAAGGGGCCTTAAAGCCATTGTCTGCTTTTTGCCCTCGGTTGTGGTCCCTTATTAATGTCACTTCCATTGACAATAATTGTGGGTCTTGTTACGTATACGCACTGCCAATTTATTGGGCTTACCGACATCGGTCTTGCATTAAATATGGAGAATGGCAAATTCAATAAAGTAAGCCAAACGTAGAAAATCAGCGCAAATAGATACATGTTCGGACTGTTCAAAATCCTTTTGGAAACTGGCAACAGCGATTTTCAATATTCAATATAAATAAAATATATAATAGAATGAAATAAAATAAATAAGATAAACCTATGATCTGAGAAACCTAACTTTTTAAATAGAGCTGGCTACTGAAGCCACCTATTAATTAACTTAAACCTCAAAAATTAATATATAAAATGATGTGATAATATCGACATTAGTAAATTGTGGGGGGCGGGAGTGGGCGTTGCCAAAAATTGTTTGCGCGCTCATTAGAGGAGCTCATCAATAATTTGTCAGCAAAAATTTGATGCATCAAGCTTTAAAACTGAGAGAGATATATAGATAGGATCTAATTGCCACGCCCACACTTTATCTGACTGGGGTATAGTCGAGTATTTATTCCAAGTTTCAAGTCTTTAGCTTCAAGAACTAATAATTTCAATTTAAATATTGCTTTAAGGTGAAAACAGCGGACAAAAATTAATTTAGGACTGTGAATCAATTGTTAAACTTTAAGCTCTTGTGTAACGATTGTATGTATTATTTTTTTTGTAAATGCACATCCTCTGGCTAAAGTCCATGCATTCTGAAGGCTTCTCTGGAAGAACTCTGGCCAGCAGGCGTGAGAGGCGGAAGGAGGAAGGCGGAGTAAAGTGGCCGAGTAATTCGCAAAACTTGCATCTCACACAGCCTACCAGCCGGATATCTTCGATTTTCGCTGGTCACATTCCATATCCGCTTGGCGTGCAATCAAGCGCAAGAAAGAGACTCTGCTGCTGCGATAAAACCACAGCTGGCCAATAATCGCCGGTAGCAGGGCATTGGGCTTTGGGCTTTGGGCATTGAGCACAAGCTGCAGTTGAAGCTCTCCAGGTTCTCACAACTTTCGTTGTCGCTGCCGTCGCCATCTTGGCCCTCATTAAGGACCGGCAACACCGGCGACCAGCTCCAACTCCCAACTACCAACTGCCAACTACCAACTGCCAACTGCCAACTACAAGTACAGGCTACCATTGCTTTGTAGTACGAGTATTGTTAATTAAGGTGCCTTTTCTCCAGCTACTGCTTAGCCTCCGCTTCAGCTCAAATGTTTTTTGTTGTTTTTTGTTGTTTTTTTGTTTTTTTTTTGTTGTTTTGGCTTGCAAAATGGCGGACGGTTAAAAAACGGCAACAACATTACTGTGGACTTTGTTGTTAACAGCGAACGGCACGAAACGGAAGTGAGTTTGCGGTTTGGGTTTGGTGGCGGACCAACTTGGCCACAGTTGGCGTTTTATGGGCCAAAAAGATTTCATTTCAATGTGTGATGGTTGACATTGTTGTTGTTTTTGCATGTGTTGCTGCTGCCGCTATTACTGTTACCCGGCACACACGGCACAAGGCACGCATTTCTGGATGCATATTGCAGCTTGCAGTTGGCTGCTGCTGTTGGCTGTTGGCTGTTGTTGCTGTTGTCGCGACCGTAGCAACATCTGCGTAACCGCATTTGGATTGATTTGTGGCTTGGGCTCACAGACTCAGCAAAAAAGCTCGACCCAAGAGCTCCCCCACCTCGTCGCTCACCTTACAGATAATACAGCCCCAACAGATGTTGACTCAAATATTGCACGCGCTCCTAAAAACATTGCTTAAAATTTAATGTATGCGATTTGCAGCAACACGAAAGCAGCAGCAGCAGCATCATGAAACATCAATTTAAAGCAACCGACGATTAAAGAATTCCGAAAATGAATTTAACTCTTTCTCGCACTTAGAACTGGGTCCAAGCGATCGAGATAAGGGATCACAACTTTACACATTACATAATTAAAAAATGTATTCCTGAATAAATATAAGTTTGCGCAATTCTTTCAACCCAGTTAATAAATCTGGGTGTTTTTAGTCTAACATCATTTTTTAGTTTATATTTTTCGCATTCATTATTTATGTGTAATCAATTAGCGCCAATTTGAAGTTTCTATTTTTCATATTCATTACTTATGTGTATCATAGCCCTACTCTCAGATAGACTTTCTGACCTTGAACTTTAGTTTCGCCTCATCATCCCCATGCCAGTCTGTTCCGATTTAATTTCATAATTTTCAATTCCGATAACTAGCGATCGCTTGGCTTCTTGGAATCTCACAACGATTTCCGCTTAAAAGCGCTACGATTTTTGTTAAGTTGTTTTTTTGCGTTAATCAGCAACTTAAGCGCCACATTTAAAAATTTATGGCTTAGCTTTTTAACAGCAACAAAATATATATTCAATTCATCTGTGTGTATATGTGTATGTCAACAGCCAAAGTTGCCCAAAACGCGCGCTTTAGGATTTTGCGTCTACGTTTGGGGCATTTCCGGTTTCGGATGATTTTAAAAAGCCAACGAATTCGATTGCACTGGCAAACGGCTCTTAATTGTTGTTGTAGGCTTGCGTTGTTGTTGCTTTTGGACAATTGACACACTCGCCGATGATTTCGGCGATGTGTCATTTTATTCACAACATATAAATTTGTATTGTAATTGGGCAGCGGCTGAGGCCGCGTCTTTTGAGGAGGCAGCAACGCAATGACACAACGAAAAATGCAAAATTAATAAACTAATTAGCATAAGCAACGCTTAGTCTCGGTATCAGAGTTTCTGCTTCAGATTCGTCTAGTTTCAACAGTGACCAAACTACAGCCTGACTCATTCGGAGATGACTCAGGCCCGTTCCCATAACCAGTGCTCGAGCTGCTGCTCGTTCCCGGCCCCGAGCTAGTTCACAGCTCTCAGTTGGCCGGATTCCGGTAGGCAAAAAATAAGTTCGCTTCTTTGCGAAGCGTAGACGCGGCTCTGAAACAAGCAGAAATCATTTGCATACCCTGTACTCAGAACAACGGCATTCGAACACACATAGATGTGCATACCCACTAACAGGTATTAGTCGGCCTGGTATTACCCGGGCCAAGTGATTTTTTTTAGATTTTCCATTAACGCACTTAAGGGTTAACATAAATAAGCGGAGCATTAGGGTTAAAGGCTTTGTATATTGATGTTTTTGTTCTTCTGCTGCAAAGGGTTAAAAATTCTTCAATGAAAACCTTCGAGAAAAAATCAGTAAAACGCGTTTTAATTAATTTTTTATGTAGAGCTTTGACAGTAAGTTTTAAGCCGTTCGGGCGAATTTAACTTTGGCCGTTACAACTTTGGACCTTATTTTTTACCCTGGGTGTGGAATTCCCCGAAAAGTGCGAAGTACGTCTTTAATGAATTTTCACATGGAACTTTGCAACTTACGACTGCTTGCGCAAAGATATATTTTGTTTGCATGATATTAGACAAAAGTTTGCACTAACCAGAGTAATATAGTCGGTAATGTATGACTGTGAGATACTCTGTGTCTAGCTTCGAGCTGCAATAACAAATATTAGATTTCACTTCAATTATACATTGAAAACGATATACAAATTTGTGTATATACTAAAGAGCAAGGATGTACCGCCTAAACTAAGTTTTCCAAATTTTGGAGGGAACTTTTCTTGATCTGTACTTGCTATACGAGAACCCACACACTTGCTCCTGTGATAATTTTAGGTTTACAACAAAATTTAGATATTGATTGTTTTGTAAATCCTAAAATTCAAATAATTCATATGTTTACCGTTCGTCAAAAACTGAAATGGTAGGACATATTTGAAAGTTTGAGAAAAAGCATTTTCCTTAAACACATCGCTGGAGTGTGCGTCAATGAGAGGTCCAATAAAGACTGACGGTAACTATGCGTATATGATGGTGCCCAAAGAGAACGAACGACTTCGACAGCGTTGAACTATTTTTAAGCTTCGTTGGAGAAAATAAATAAATTAGCGGCACAATGTTAAAAGGCAAGTAATAAATACTAAAAATAAATCGAGACTGGGACCGAGATGCGGCAACGGCCGTTCATTAACTCAATTAAACCGTTTAGGCCGCCTGGTGCCAGCCGAACCGGCCCAGCTCCTGAACATTCTAATAAACGCACACGCACATGCTCCCAGATTAGATTGACACGGAAGCAAACGCACTCGGCATTCATACTTGTTACTTCATTAAGAAGAGAAATTGCCGACTGTGGCAATGTTGCAGTGGGTGGGGCGAGGGGGCAGGGGGGGGGGGCTCTTGCAGCTTACCTTGAATTTGTGGCGCATTGGGCTTGTAGCCCTGGCAATCCGAATTTATTGTACTATTCGACGATGAGTAATTGCTACCCAATTGCTGGGCAATACTAGCGTTTGTGGTTAGCGTGTTGCCTGCCGATGCAACCGATACCGCAGCGGCGGCCGCTGCCGTCGTGGCTGCCGCAACCTTCGCGGAGCGGCGCAGCGTTTCCAGCTCGTGGAAAGTTTTCGGGAAACCATCAATGAATGGTCGCTGGCCCAGACCCAGAGCTCGATATTGCGGACCGCCGGAAGGGCCTGTAAATAGTAATAGCATAGAAAGCTGGACTTCAGAATTGCGCAGAGATCAAGTAATTAAGCCTTACAATAGTTAATCATGTACAACATTTTTTGATTTGATTTTGTATACTCTGATCACAAAAAATTGTGTCTTACACTATTTGTAGGATTATCTGGGTATTTGTATAAGCGAAGTTTTTTTCAAAGTCAGTAAATTTGATTAGTAAAGTTGCGTTTAGTCTGAATAAAAGATCGTTTCCAGTTTTTGTTCGAAATTCTCCTATATATATATCTTAGGAGAGGTCCCCTAAAGAGTGTTGTTCTTACTGAAAATGGATGTGTATAATTTATATAAACTCGATATCAATAATTTGAAATTCAGTTAATCTGCGTATGGTACACAGGAATTTAATGCTGACCAAGAATATAGATACTTTATGGAGTCGTAGATGCTTTTTTTTATATGTTATGTCAGCCTATAGTCAAAAATAATCATGAAAGCAGACAGACACCTTATTAAATTTGAGTATTATATATTTGTATATATAGTAATTCAAAGATGTGAGCAGTGTATCTTCAAGTCGGAAGCTCTCCACCATGTCACTCCTAATTGTTCGACTTTCACGCCAAGCTTCTTTACGCAACGGCGTATCCCTTCTCCAGCCCTTGTCCCAAGTGCCCCAACCCCTTCGTAAATCCTTCGTTCGTATGTTCGTATGTTCGTTCAATCGTCACTCCTCTGGCAGTCTTTACATAAACTCAAGGTAATGCCACTCGGCAGCATATTTTATATGTGCTTATGCGACACCAGAGCGAAGTAAACTCGTATGTATCTTAAGTATTGCAGTGAAGACCTAAAAATGCTTTACCGAAAAAAAAAACAAATTATTATTAAAGTGCAGAAAAATTAATTCATACTCGTATATGCGTTACGCAAACTGACAAACTCAATACGACAACGTTGCCGCCTTTGCAAAAAGGTTTTCTTTAAAAACCGCAACATTTTCAGAAACCGTAGGAAGCAATGCAGTTCAGCTCAGCTCAGTTCAGTTCAGTTCAGTTGAATTAAGTTGAGCTCGGGCTGCAATACGTCTATCTGTCTGTCCATCTGTGCCGGCAAACCGGCTGCACTTTTCAAACACCTTCCCAAAAAGGTCTCTCAACAAAATGGCCGTCGTCTGTTACACGATCTGCACACCGAGCAATTTTCAAGACAACCTAACGAAAATATTTTGAAAATATTTTGAGCACACCTTCTGGCACGGGGATTATGTGCGATTACCATTGTGTGCAATTGGCTGAAACGGCTTAACTATTTACATTAATTAGACACTTGTTAAATGCGACCTAATCGCCGAAGCCAGTCTCAGCCGCAGTCGCAGTCGCAGTTTGGGCCTTCCTTGTGGGCCACATGGCGCAACCTAAAACCCAGCGGGTGGCGCCGGCATTCTTGAAAGACTCGTAGTTACTAGTGCTAAGGTGCAGAGTGTGAATTTCTGGGGGAAGTGCTTGGTGCTGTTGAAATAATTGGCGCTGCCGATGTTGGCTACTTACTCGTCTTTGAGCGCGGCTCCCTTGGACCGTCGACGGTCACTTTGATGGCTTTGGCATAGGTGGCCACTTGTGGCGGGCTTGTTGCAACGGTAATTGTTAGCGTGAAGCTCTTTCCTGTAACAATAAGAAGGAGAGGTTCCAAATGGGCATTAAAAGTCAGTCGTTGATTTATGCGACAACAAATTTGCTACCGAATCAATTTTCAGCTCCTCCCCAAAAAATCATACAAAGCTTCAAAAGTGTGTTCATTACCCTGTTCGCAACAGAAGGCATTTTAACTGGTTCAGTGTGTTTGCACATTTCACAATTGACCATCAATTTACTTAAGCTGGCCGAAACTGGTGTTATCGCCTTATAAATATGATCTACATATCTACTCTTTATGGCCTAATTTTACTCACTTGAAAATTAATTGATGTATTAATCAACTTTCACAAAGAGTTTTCGTATTTCAAAATTTAAATTAAAATTAATATTTATTCATCGTATGTACAGATCTTCTAAACAACAAAAGCATTGGTAAAATTTTTGTATTGTTTTCTTTTATTTATTTACAAGCTATCTAATATGATAATGAATAAAGTGTGTGAAATTATTTTTATGAGTTGATACAATTAAAAACAATAATTTCACCCACATTAATGTATTTCAGTCTATTAAAATTTTTGTTTTGTATACCATTGCAAAGGCTATAAATAATTGTGTCATGATATATGTAACGCATTAAAAAAGAAGACATCTCCAACCCCTTAAGCTATACCTATTCTTGATCAGTATTAACAATCAATCTGTTTGTCTGTTATTTTACAAACTAGTCTCTGATAAAACTTATATAAAAAAATTTAAATTTAGAGTTATATATTACATCTGCTATATAACTCATAGCTGCCTGGGAATAATCCAATCCAAGCGTAACTCGTTCTTGTTTCTTTACAAATATAAAACCGAGGGTAAACGAATTTTGTTTAAAGTTAAAGTTCAAAAATGCACAATGTACTAACGAAATTCCCATTTAAGGTAAATAAGTGTGTTTGTTATTCATGCAAATAAAAACCCAGAACTAAAAAATATTAATTATTTAATTTAAGTTAAGCACACAAATATTAGGACAATATAAAGCCTCCTTTTTTTTTAAAGGCATCTATGCTTCGGTGAGCAGTAAAGAAAATGAAACATTTTGTTTTTTAACGTCTGTGTGGCGCAATTCATTTAAGCTCGACATAAATATTGTTGATCGCTCCTTGATGACCGCCTCCAAATGGTTGTCCCGCCACTTTTACAGCCAAAAAAAAAAAAAAAAAAAAAAACACGCCATAAAAATGTTTTGGACCGTCTGCTGGGTGCGCGATACAGGGCAACATTGTGCTCTTTCAATGGGCTTGACCATGTGTGCACTATTTATGGCTAAGGCGGGTGCAACGGCGGTTGCTCTAATGCTGAATTTGATAAGTTTATCGATTTTCAGACCGCAGCCGGGAATCGATTATCGGGCGCGGGAGGCTAGTCGACTCTTGACTTACTATTGCATTTGCATTAATTGCTGCCTCGCATCGACTGCCAGCCGAATAAATGCATTGCCACCAATGTTGGGCTGTGGATGTTGCCGTTGTCTGCGGTGGTTTGCAGCGTGGCCTGGGCACCGAAACCTGTGCACAATCCAAGTTTATTGTTGTTGTTTATGCATATATAATTAAAGGGCCACAAAAAACATTGTTTTTATTTGGCTGCTGCACAGCCGAGAGACAGACAGACAGAGAGAGAGAGAGAGAGAGAGAGAGAGAGAGAGAGAGAGAGAGACGGAGAGAGACAAATGCACTGCCATAGAGAGACAAAAATCAATCCACCCAGGCAACCGCAAAACCTCAGTCGCATTCATAGCGACAAGCCTTCCCCTCTGACCATTGGCATCGCTGTGCACCTACGCAGCCTGGCAGGGGCAGAGGACGAACTCGATAAAAATGGTCATTTAGCATTTAATTAAGGACGGTTAATAGACAAATATTCACTGCATCTGAAGGATGTCAAAGGTGAGAGATTTGTTAGTGTGGTTGCCGATAATGGCTTACGCCATTTGCCATCACAAATGTTGCGAGTAGGAGTTCGTCTTGTGTATCTGTACTATTGCTGAAAGTTCAATAACCTGGCAATTTGTAAACAGTGGATAAAATCAGGCCTTTTTGGCTCAAACATCGTAAATGCTCTTCAAATTGTATTGGCGTGCTTCGTGGTAGTTGACGTGGCTTCAAATGTCTTCATTACCCTAAGCCGAGCTTGCGTTTGAAAGTCAAATCTATCGCAATGAGAAGCCAAATTAATCATTGAGCGCCACAAGCAACAGCAACAACAAACAAAAAGCAGAAGAAAAAGATAAAAAATAGACGTAATGACACGAAAATCCAAAAACCCAAAAGCGAATACCAAAACTTTTAAAGAGGCTCCTAGACATTTTGGTGTCTTTCCTTTGGCAGTCATTATTCAATAGAGCACAGCTTCATTTGTGTTACCTGAAAGGTTGGGTGAAGGCAAAAGGGTATTGGTAAGGTAAACTAGAGCAACGTGCTGCCAACCCAAAAGACAATCAACCAATCGCCCGAACATATGTATGTACATAAATACAGCAATAACAATACGCGTCTGTCTTTTGTTGTACTGATAAAATATCGTACTACTTACGAGTACTAAAGACTCAATGTAAATGATAATACATAATAATAATAAAAATAATAAAAGTGAGCACCAGTCTTAACTCAAAACTACTCTGCAGCCGAAGCATTTCTCGGAGCATTTCTCGGAGCATTTCTCGAAAGCGAAACAAAGCATGCAACCTAAATTAGTCATTAGCATCGACCGCATTTGAACAATGGTCCCTCAAATAGCGCATCAAAAGCCCCTCGGCCCGCACTAGACCCCGATTCTGGATGATGCGTAATTAGAGTCGAAATAATTGGTAACGACGGACGATTGAAAAATAGAGCCATTGGGGCAAGAGTAATCAATGAGCAAAGTTTGCAATCATCTGCATAAATATGGAATATTGTAAATATCATCTAAATATTTTATAAGACATCGAGATATTAAATACACATTAACATTATTATTGAAATATTGCACAGTGGAAGAAATATATAAAAAGAAAATATGAAATACGAAAAGTAGATTTTTGAAAACGAACTCAAAAATGTTCAATTTAAAACAAAGTTATAAAACAAACAAGAATTGTTCTGCTCACAGTGTAAAAACGGTTTGAAAAATCGATTCTGCGATCTCAAAAAAAAACTCCTCTTGAGTATCCTACCTAAACTGAGTTATGGGAATTGGGGATTTGCCAAGCCTCAAGCGAAAGTCCCATTGGAAAATTCTTCCAAAGTCTGAAGTCTCTAGCTGCTAAGGACATACATCAAGACACAAGTTTGTGAACAGCAAATCATTAGCAAAAAATGCAGATTGGTTATCGAAAGAAACTTGACATAAAGGTTTGATTTAAAAATTTAAAAACTTTGACCTAATCCGAGCTGGATTGATCATTACGGCCACTGTGCGTTGGGGCGAAACTTTTGCGACTTATAAATTCCAACGGCGCGTGCCACTCAATTGTCGTTTGTTTGTCGAGGAAGTTGCGTAAGCCCTTTGCCGGTTGACGTTGAAATCAAGTCCTTTGATATGATTAGTCCATTTTAGATGGCCAGATTATTGGCGGTCTAATAAAGTAAAGGCTATCAGGCCGTCAGCCAGATTGCGATCTGCGAGCAGGCTGAGCTCAGGCGACCATTTAAAATACGCATAAAGTATTAAGGCATTATTTAAAAGAGCGCAAAATGACGGCGCGTGACATTGTCAGGCGACCCGCCCACATAATTGAGAAAGGGAACCATTGTTTGTTTGTACGATTTTTTGAAAAACACATAATAATTTGTTTGTTTTGCCTGCTTGCTGGTTGAAATGAGCTTTGTCATTTAATCAGAAAACGCCGCATGGTGTCTCGGCTCGCAA
The DNA here is from genome assembly GCA_035041545.1 of Drosophila colorata. Lineage (NCBI taxonomy): Eukaryota > Metazoa > Arthropoda > Insecta > Diptera > Drosophilidae > Drosophila > Drosophila colorata. Next base: position 1,899,438 of record JAWNLD010000490.1, on the reverse strand, counting down.
TTTTCGTAGCTAGATGACCGGGACCCCTGTGGGCGGGGGGTGGTGGACATGAGGTTGGGCTTGGAGCATAGCTATTAATATGTACAGCACTGGGGCTGTCGTTGACAATTTGGTCAGCGCTTATATTCTTACATCATTAGCTTGTTATTTGCATGCTCGGCGTTTGTTATGCTGCTGCTGTTGCCGCTTCTGGGCCAGTAATTATTGCTGGCCTTTGCGGCACGAGCCTTCAATTGGAAGGCATGCATTCTGGCCGACTGGCAGGCAGGCAGGCAGGCCGGCGGACAGGCGGACAGGCGGGCAGGCGGGCAGGAAGGCAGGAAGGCATGCAGGCAGGCAACAGTTGCAGCTAATTAGCCAACTGCTTCTGCAAATTCTATGCAATGTGACCGGGGCACAGGCTCATGCACATATCCCATATTAATTGTGGGTTCAAATCGATTACGCCATTGGCTGAGGTGAGCCTTGCGTGACGCCCGAGCGGCTCAAGGTATGCTGATATCTTGGGTACTTATGTTCAGCAGACTTTGAGCTGCCGACTGCAACTGAGCTTCGACCATGGGCAAATTCGCGGGCTGTCGGGCTGAAGAGATGCCTTTGCCGTTGCTGTTGCTATATTGCATGTTGCCTCGGGGCAAGCGCAAGCTGCAGCAGCAGCAGCAGTCGCCTAATATGACGACTGGTGCACATCGATCCTTGATGCGTGTTAGTCGCCTCGACAAGGGCCAACACTCTGGGCCGGCATTGGAAACCACCTAAATGCTACGTCACTCAATCAAAGCGTTTCCGCTCCTAACAGCTTCCGCTCTCAGGCATGAAATGCCGAATAAGAGATTCGTAGGACGATTTTAAATCGAGGCTGCATTAAATTGAGCAACTGTTTTCAATAAGTAAAAGTAAAGAAGTCCAACTTTTATCCCGCTTAAAACAAGCGTATTTATGATCTGAGAGACTTTTGAATTTCTTTTTAATCTATAAAAATCATAATTACACCACTCAGAGATATTTTGCTTACATTGAGAATGCTTAAGGTTTATTTAAGGTACGCACATTTTGTAATGGCTATAACCTACATTACCCATTTTCCAAATCAAGGATATCTCAGAATTGGTAAAAATTCTATTTTATTTCGATTTTCTTTTATTTTCGTTTTTCTCCAAGAATACCTGTTATCCGTATGTCCGCTTTATTTATAGAAACATTTGCGTTGTCAAGTTTGCATCAAGTTAAGATTATTTTGGATATATATTATGTATAAAAACTTTAATAAATATGTTCATTTAATAAAGTACGGACAACAAATATGTAAATTCAAACTAAACTAGCTTTAATTATTAATTCGCTTGGCTTTTTACAAACTCTGTCTGGTTTCGATTTTCTTGATTTCATTAAAAAATTAGTATCCTAAATATTATATGGCCCTCAATATTAGAAGGAATATGAACTCTTGAATTTGAATATGAGCTCTGTGTGTTTATTTTTTAGATTATAAGTCCCCGAATTATAAAGCTATGAAGATGAAACTTGGCATGTAAATTTTTCTTATTGGAGGATGTTGCACACATTTATTTTCCATTGAATTGGGAAGAACCGAAAAGTAATTCTAAGTGTTGTACGTTGAACAACAGTTTTGTTGATACAACTATTCGTGAATAATATATTCCCAAACTTAACTCCAAGGTAAACCAGATTTGAGGAGTTGGGCACAAAACAAACAGAGGACCATTTAAACCCTGAACGCTACTCACCTCGACCGCTGCGTCCCACGAAGCGCAGATCGTTAAACTTGGCCACGCCGTTCTTCATTTGGGCGGTATAGTTCCGCAGCTCTGCGCAGCAGTTCTCGTCATTTCCCGCTCGGATAGTCACATAGGTGCCATCGCCGACGTCCGCCAGGGCGACAACTTTAAAGGCCAGCGGCAGCGTTTTGTTCGACCGCCAGTGCGAGGGGAGGGCGGAGCACAGAAAGTACGGATTGCTCGTACGCACTGTAATTCCAAATCAGAAATTGATTTCAAAATTGCATAATTTAATCAGTTCATATATTCATTTATTATTGCTCAAAATATGGTGAATAATTGATAGTTTTCTGGCGGCACTGCTGACCATCAATCATTCGCATCTGTATTAAACGGCCGCTTCAACTTCCGCTTTTTGTAATTAATGGCAAGGGCAGTGCCACCTTGCCCCAATGCGGGGCAGCGTGTGACGTTTGACAGCTAACCCCGATTTGGATTTTCGCATAAGGATTTAATTAGCTTAGAAATGGACTTTTAGCTGCTTTATCGAATATTTTGATATATACTGTTTTTCAGTTTTTAGATTGAGATTGCCGTACTTTGGGATACCGGGTGCCCAGAATTTATCTGGCGTACTTATTTTATTCCACATTAATTCACTTTTAAATATATTTAGTAAAATTTGAAAATTTCATAAAGATCAGATTTGGTTTTAATACGGGAGATATTCAAGACTTCAATTAGTAGTGTGTTCGTAAGGAAAAGAAGAAGTACATCCACTAATTTGATAGGTAGAACTGCGGATGAGACCCTACGGATCGAGCTTTCATAGTTTACTATATGATTAATACATCGAAAGTAAATTTTTAAATACATTTCAACATACTTATGTTCATATTTATTTATTTATTTATTTTTTTACTTTACATCCCACAAGCCGCAAAAAAAGTATATTTCCTAATGATACAGTTTAACATTCGGTTCCTGTTGTGAGGTTGCAATAATCTTTATTATAATTCATTTGAATCTCAAAAGAATATTGCTTCTATACATAATTCGATATATAAAAGCAACACAGCCGCACACAAGAGTTCATTGAAGTCGGGACAACAACTCAGTTTCTTAGGCTCGACGAAACTCTGAGATTTAATAATGTGGCACTGATATGCCAAGGGATATGGATTTCAATTTTCAGTTCTGCTGAAACCGAGTACCAAAAACCAGAAGAAGAAGACGCAAATGAAGGCAAGACTTGTGCGCTGATATCAATAACAATTATTGATATCAATTTACTCATTATGACAACATAATCGAATAACATCGACATCCAGATAAAGCCCCTAAAGTGCTGCATATCTTGTGAGCCCCATCCTTGATAATTGACACGCGCTAAAGCTAAAAAAAAAACGTGGCTTACTCAAAAAGGATGAGAAGCGTGGATGCGATCTGTATGGTTAGCGTATTACAGATTGAAACACTATTGAAGAAAAGTCCTTTTACAGATTGCGATCCAGCAGATGCGAATAGTTGCTTATGGTAATGTGCAAGGATGTGGCTTACCCAGTTCTCCTGGATACTCCTGCTGTCTTTCTAGCACAAATCTTTCCATCCACAGCAGATCCTGGTGCACTGCATTATTGTTGTTGCTGCTGCTGTTGTTGTTGTTGTTGTTCTTGTTGCTACCGCTGTGCGCACTGTTGGCCGTGCCATTGCTGGCTCCACCTGTCGGGGAGCTGCTGCCCACACTGGCGCTGCTCGACGGCAGCACCTCGCACATGACCGCAGCCGCCGCTACCGCGGCAGCTGTGACAGCTGTTGTGGCGCTCTTGTAATCCGCAGGCGCTGACCAGCCCGTTCCCGTTGGCGAGGCCGACGATGTGACCATGCTGCGATTGCTGCTGTTGCCACTGCCGCTGCCGCCGCCGCTGCCGCTGCTGATGCTGCGCCCCAGACGGCCGGCGTTGCTGGCGGGTGTCACAGCTGAGACGGCTCCTTTGCCTGTGCCTGTGCCTGTTGCCGTCGAGCCCGTGTACAAAGTGCTGTTGCCGCTGCTCAGAACGCGTGCTGGCGTCGATGCTGTCGCTGTTGCTGTTGCTGCTGTCGCGGCCGCTTCGCTGGCCAGCTGCAAATGCATTCGGCGTGGACGTCGCTCTGAATGCACTCCCAAGTTGCGTGGCGCCAATTTGATGTGTTTTGCTTTGCTTTTTTTCAGTAGTTTATGCTTATGTCTCTATGCTGTTCTCACTGTCCAACATTCTTCTAATTGTTTTGATTTATTTGTTTACTTTGCAACACCCAGAAGCCCAGCACGTCCTGCTCGAAAACACGAATAAAAGATGCGAACAACTTTAATTGGCCATTGCTGCAACTGGAGCGGCATCAGCTGCTGCTGCTGCTGCGGTTGATGCTGCTGCTGCTGCTGCTGTTGCTGTTGTTGTTGATGTTTTGTCTTTTGATTATCTTTATCTTGATCATTTTCATCAGTTACTGGATGGAAATTAGTCACAAATTAACACTTTTTGAACAACTTTAGTTTCGTCGTCTTGATGACTGTTTTTCTGTTAAGGTTTCTGCTGTTGTTGTTATTGGCACGGCAGATAACTCTCCCTTTTCATTGCCTAGCTATTGCTGCATACATCAGACACACACACACACGCACTCACACACACATACGTTGATGACAGCCAAATTCAGTGAATCAATTTGAAGCTCGTCTGCTTCTTTTCTCGCTTTTTTGGGTAAGCAGCAAAAACAAAAGCAACAACTTTTTAAAAACAATCTTTATGCATTGTTTCTGCTGGCTGCTGTTGGCTTATTATTATTTTGGCAACGTTTTGCCGCACTGTGTGTTTTTTAATGGTTTCGCAGAAATACAGAACAACAACACTAATATCCAACAACAGTATACCGGTTAAAGGAGCAAGACTTTTTGTTCGAAAGTTAATAATTATTTGTTTACATACGTATGTACAATATGTAGCAATTTTTGTTTTCTCTTATTTTGTATTGGGCAACTCGTAAGCCGAAGTTGAATTCCATTCATATTGAGTTTAACTTGTATTTTGAAAATTTTTGTTTTTGGCGCGTTTTTTTATTACTCAACTTGGCAAATGGCAAATGCATTGCAATAATTGTAATTAATTATTTAAAAGCTTATTACACTTGCACACACACAACGGCAAAATCGTGGAAAGCTATGTGCATCGGGGGATTTTTATTTTTGCCAACAAACAAAATATGTAAAAAAAAAACAGGTGCGTCCGCGTGTCGAACTAAATTGTTACTGACACCTAACGTGGCCACCAGCGGCGACTTAACCTATAGAACAGCCGCCAGCCGAGCCCAGCTCAAAATTCAGTCATCGTCGTCGTCGTCGTCGTCGTCGTCATCGTCGTCATCACTATCGACGCGAGGCGACGGCAGCAACAGTAAAAGCAACAACAGCAACACCCTGCTGCTGCCGTTGCTGCTGCTGTGATAAGCTGCGAACGTAAATTGGCGGCCTCTCTCTCTCTCTCTCTCTCTCTCGCCTGCTCTCAATATTCGTATTCAGCAATTGCCCTTCAAGCAGCTGAAGTCGCAATGGCTCTCTTGCTGCTGCCTCTGCGTGCGTATTCTCTGCGTCGGCGTCGACAGTAGCCAATCGGCTGTCGCCTGGCTGTGCACTGCGCACATACCGTTATGTCGAAAGCGCATGCTGATTGGCCAGCGGCTGTTTGTGTTTGTCTGTGTGCGCGCGCCAGCAATTGTGTATTGTAGGTCATGGTGGTTCAGGTATGCTTTTGCTTTTTTTCTGGAGAGCCCATTGCTATCTGCCATTGGGTGGAGCTTGTACCTGTTTGTCTCTGTGTGGCCAATTAGCCTGAACCTCTCTTTTGCGCGCTCTTTGGCGGCAGCTCTGTAAATTACATGCACATGCAGGCCTGTACAGTGGACACATGTGCGCTCTCTCTGTCTTTCTCTCTTAGTTTTTAAGCAACTCATTTTACTATCAATCGGTTTTTTTTTGTTATTTTGTACTAAGTAAACAAATCCAAGTATGGCACAAATGGTAATGCTCATATTTATGTTAATTTTCAATTCTACTATTGCGATAAAAATTATCAAAAGACCGATTTGCCTGCGGTCTCCTTGCGGTCACGCAAAGGGAACTCAATTTGTTGTTGTTTTTTTTTTTTGACTGTCAATTTTCTAAATTCATGGTATGATAATTATAATTATGATTTAAATACCAGCAGATTGAAATGAAATTTGCCTATTGACTAATTACTCTTACTTGGCGTACTCTTACTAAGGCCCGCGAATAGAGACCCGCAGTTGCCAAGTTTTACCGTTGAGTCAACAAGGGTGGCCCAGCAAATTCCAAAAGGTACTCATGCTCTTATCGTGTATTCAAAGATGCACACATGTACAAACATACATACACTCGAAAGCTTATAAAAAGTTATACTTTTTTGCGTCTGAATTAAGTTGCAGGCGACCGACCGCACAAATGTTTATCGCACACATGCATATACATACAGACATACATATATACGTACATATGTATGTATATGCCCATGTGTGCAGTTCAGCTTCTGGTTGGGATATTTACATACACATTTATATTTTCATTGGCTATTTTTGTTTCGTTACTGTGGGAAACTTGCAGCTTATCAACCAAACCAAAAATAATAATAATAAAACATATTATATTTACGTACTAATACGATATGTGCAAAAATGGGCATATCACTTTCTGTGGATATTGAAGGTCAAGCAGAATGTTAAACATTTTTTCCCATGCTTAGCTAGATTAAAACACATATTTGTAATATATGTACATATGTATATACAGATATGTATGTATATGTATGTGTACACATGCATCGTACACATGTCTGTGTGTATTTGTTCTGGCTTCTTAATCGAATCTAATGTAGAGCTTATGGCTATTTTTTGACTTCTGCCTTTTTCATAAACGGGCCTTTGCCCGTGTGAATTTATCGTAAGGCTCCGCCTTAAAAATATGCTTTAGTCCAAAAAAAAAGTGGAACACGCAAATATCATTATAGTATTTAAATATATGTATATATAAAGGATATTTTTCTAAGCCGATTTTGGTTTAAATTCAGCAATTGAATACCTAATGGAATATTGATCAAACATATTATGTTTATTAATATGCCGATCTCTGAGTTTGTGTAAGTGATTAAGTTTATTTTAAATCGTTTTATCGATTTTATGGCGATTCTACAAGTTGTGTGCTCGTTTATATTTATCTTTACTTCACTGGTGAGCAAATAGTTCATGAATAACACTTGATACGTACTTCATTTCAAACAAGTTTCAAGTAAGCTTAGTTAAGGATAGTTTTCAAGCCCTTTAATTAAGTAAAAAAAAAGCATTTAGTGATTTACATTTATAAAGTATGCAAACTAATCAAGAAATAAAAATTTGATTTAAGTTTAAAGCGCCTTGTTATCAGTATGTTGGGACTTGATCGGGGGTTGCACATCGGAAAAGAGCAAGTAAGTTAAGAGCTTTGGCACGCGCTCTGTCAATTTATTTGTCATTCCTTTGCTGCAACCTGCGCGTGCTGTTCCGGTTTGTGGCTTCAACAAGTGCGTGTGCAAAAAAGCCAATAAGTACGCCATTAGCGCGTTTAGATATATATAGATTAAATCAAATTGCTACGCCCTCAGTGGACGGGTATTCAAGAAAATAAGACGGATATTGCACAAACCCAATGTACTCTTTGCACTTCGTGAACGAGAAAAAATATGTTAGAGGTATTTGACATTTCAATATCTTAAAACTAACGATATTTTTGACACGCTAAAAGTTATATAGTTTGGTTTGCCCGACTACGTGATACCCGGTACCAAGCGCGATCACAGATTTATGAGATAGAGCCTTGCGTTTAATTATATATTATATATATATATATATATTTTTTATTATATACACGTGTGTGTATATGGTTTTTATACCCTTGCAGAAGGTTATTTTAATTTCACACAAAATGTGTAACCCATAGAAGATGAAGTCTTCGACCCCATGATGTACATATTTTTTATCAGTTCCATGTCCACCTATCTGTCTGCCTGTTTCTATTCAAACTAGTCTTCCAGACGGCCGGATTGGATTATAATATCATATATAGAAGCTATTGGCTTTAGAGATACGATGTTAATTCGATATTGCTAATATGTCAAGAGCGCACTGACGCTCACAACTGCCAAGTTTGATTAAGATATGAAAAACAATACAATGTTTCTTACAAAAATGCACTTTTGCTTCTTTTTGTGTGAACTTTGTTTTACAATAATTAATTTATTATTGCTTGCAAAACCTAATTCTTATTAATTATAATTATGAATACAAGATATGAATTTTCTTTCAAATAAAATTACGGAGCAAAATTTGTTGTATGTTTTATGGGGTCAAAGATGCCTTCTTCTGCCTGTTTCACACATTTTTTCAATGGGAACAGGATATTATTATATAATACTAGTTGCAATGGAACTATGAGTAACATTAATCCATAGCGCAGGACTACGCCCTCTTTGGTCGCCACAAATGACAATATAGTGGCGCCATCTAGCGAAATTTGGGCGGGTGTGATGCTGGAAAATTTCGTTGTTAGCGAAGACACAACCCACATTTCTGGCTATTGCGTCTCTACCTTTTTGCGCGAGAAACTTCAAAAATATTATGCGGCAAACGAACAGATCTAAGTTTTATTTTGAAAACATTTTAGCATAGCATAAATCAAGGCTGAATAATTTAATAAGAAGGTGGGCTATGTATTGTATGTTTTTAGGCTTTACTCTTTAATATACGAATCGTATTTCTGAATACAGTTGTGCATAAGTTTCACTGATGGCGGAAACCGATTAACGGCCTGTTCATTACCCTAATTTAGCCACAACATTTGTTAACATTAACTGATTACTTCATAATAAATAGATTGAGCTTGAGCAAATGTATACAACAGGTAAAAGGAGGAATCTCCGATTTTACAAAATATTTATGTATAATATTTCATAATTGAAAAAATTGCATTTTCCGAAATTAAGTGCATCTTTGAAATGCATGATCGTCCCTTTCTTAAGGTTTATTTTGTTTTTGAGATAACTATATATACGAATATATATGTATAGGAACGTATGTATGTATATTTTATATTATTTGATCCAAATGCTAGTTAGATCTTACTTACTTACTTTGACAGCATAACACACATCTTTAATAAAAACAAATAGATGAATTGTTAGTAGGTTTATTTATTTATTTACTGTCTTTGTGTATTTATTGTAGAATTTTGATTACACACATTTCCATTAGGAGAAACAATAATCTAGTAAAATATGTATGTTGGATAATTGAATTGATATTGATTCATTATTGCAATATTCGTTAAGGTTAAGAACATACTACTTACATACTTCTTTTATTCTTATGCATATACCCTTGCAGAATGTATGGTAAAAGTATTAGTACATAGCATTCAAAAAGTAAATTCCAATGCATCTATTTTTGCTTTTGTTGTTATGTTTTTATTTTATATTTATATTTATATTTTCTTCTTGCTTTATGCAACTTTATTCTGCTGCCATAGGGACGATAGGACAAAAAATAATTTTAATTTTCGTGTACAAAGTTAACTACATTAAATAAGATTCCTTTGCATTTAACATCGATTTGCAAGGGTATAAAATCTGCGGAATCCCGAAGAAATTTGTTCATTCTTGTTATTTATTTATTTTTAATACTATAATATTATTAAATTTGCATTTATTTTGGACGGATTAGTTTATATTATTTATTAAAAGCTGTAAGCGATTGTTTAAAAAAATAAAATAAAAATGCATATGTGTGTATTTGTTGCGGGACCTAACACAATTTTCGTTTTCTTTGCAAATCCCAGTGCAAGCCATGTATCGATTTTGTTGCTGCTTTAATCGAGAGACTTAGCATTTTATTTAAATACGTTTAAAGTACTCATTGAAAATGCCTTCACCCAACCATTTGTATGTGCGAGTATGTATATAGTATTTCTAGCTATTTTCTAGTAATACTTTAAAACCTTCAAAACATCCCACAACAACTACATTAATGTGATCTACAAGTCTTTTAATTCGCTTGTCTCTTTGTGTCTGTGTGGCAGTAGGAATGTCATAAAAAGGGGTTTACTTAAAGACATTTCTTTACTGAGTAGTATTTTTTGCATTTGTTTGTGAAAAGCCACAAAAAAAACAAAGCTCAATCAAAGTAAATGTAATACCATGAATATTTTCTATTGAGATAATAAAAGGCAGTATTCAAATTAGAAATTCATATGTACACACACGAGTATGTACACACGAGAATAGTATATCTTGTATATATATGCACTTAAACAATTATTGAATCCTTCAGCTAAAGATTTGAAACCTCGCATACATACATAAATGTTTGAAGAAGGGGCACGTTTTTATTTGATATTTGTATAAGCAATTATTTCTGATTTGCTTGAAGCTTTCTGTTAATATTGCTAACTATGAGTGAACATGTAGTCAGGCAATTTTAATTGGCACTTTTGTTAGTATAGTATATGCATATGCATGCAGATGGAGCATTTCATTAAATGATTCAACCGATTGAACTCGCTAAAGGCTTTTAATTGCAGTTGGTGCTAGCTCATTTGTTTGCAATGCTGTCATTGGAAAGTGAATTATCAGTAAAGTTAAATCCGTTAATGAAATAACTCCCAGACCTAAATTTGTAATAGCAGTTATGTATGTATTATACTATGGGAAAAAAACGTATTATATTAGATAACCCTTCCCGAAACGCATTCTGGCGCTTAAACAAAAAAAAAAAAAAGAAGAAATTAACTGGTAATGAAGACTGAGCGCCTACCATTTGCGCGGGGGTTGGGGTAGCTGATTCTTAGTTTGGTAGATGCTTCGATGCGTCTCCACGTACTCGCTTTGCGTTTGGGAGACGATGCGCTCCTCGGGCTGCAGCTGCGCCAGCGCCAGCGGCTGCAAATTCTGGGACAGAGTGGGAAATCATTTGAATTTGAATTTGAATTTTCATTTTTTGCTGACCTAAAGCTCTCGTTATGATCTCACCTGACGCGCACGGCGAGCTCGGGGCGTGCCTTCGGGCGAGGAGACGTCGACCTCCTCGGGAGCTGTCCAGTGCTCGGTGAACTCGCTGGCGGAACGAGCCAGCGAAGGATGGCTGATGGAGCGATGGAAGGAGCGCCTGTCCTCGTCATCGTAGTACTGCATGCGGTAATACGAGCTGGCGTCGCTCACATTGTCCAGATGATCCGGCTGTGGCCGGCCAAAGTCCACGGTCACCTCGGACATCGATCGGAAGTCGTTGTGGTCCGTCTGGTACGAGGTGCGCGAGCTGCGTCGCGATCGCTGCATATTAAACGGACCGGCTCCGGCCCCAGCAGCGCCGGGTCCAACCATGATCGGCAGAGCCGGATCGTTTCGAATGGTGCGCACGCTGGAGCCGCCGTCGCTGTCGTACTCGTACAGCGTGGGCAGGGAGCTCCGGCGGGAGCGCGTGTCCCACGGCTGCGGCGGCGCCTTCTTGCCGCGCTTGGGGGCGCGCATTTCCACGTCGGTGTCGTCGTCGCTGGGCGGTGCCAGGATGCGGATGATGACGTCCCACGTCTGCGGCTCGAACATGCGCTCGTAGCGGGTGTCCTGGCGAATACGCTCGAAGTCCTCGCGCACGACGGCCTCGGTGAGCATTGTGCGCAGCGAGGACTGCGTGGTGATGATCTCCTTCCACTTGGCCCGGTCGTCGTAGCTGATGTTGTGCACGGAGCTGGCGTCGTCGCCAATTTCCGACAGCTCGGGCTCTTCCAGAATGCGTATGAGCACATCCCAGTTGGGCACGTCCTTGTCCTGCGGCGGCACCTCAATGGGCTTCATGTTGCCCACCAGCTCGGGGCTGGTCAACTTCAGCTTGTTGTCGTGTATCTGCGCCGGCGGCTCCGCGGGCGGCAGACTGAGCTCGGTGCGCTCCATTTTGGGCGTCAGCGTCAGGCCGGAGGCACTCGAGATATCGGAGAAGTTCTCCCACTGCTGCTGCTCGCGCTCGCTGGGATATTTGCGCACCTTCACGTCGAACTTGGGATCAACGATCGGCGGCGGTGGCGGCGGCAGCGGCGCCTTCGGCTTGCTCTTGTATTCGGTGACGCGTCGCTTGTGGCTCTCAATGTCCTCGATGGTCTTCTTCTCCGTCACCGTGCGCAGGTAGATGTCGTCCACCGTGTGCGAGGTCACGGGCAGCGACTGGGGCAGCACCATCGGCTCCGCCGGCACATACTCGTCCTCGTAGTAGTGCATCGTGTCCAGCGCCCGGCTGATCTCGGGCGCCTCGGAGCCAATGTCCGTGATCTCGCTGGGGGCCGGGCCGTCCGTGTAGTCGGACCACGTCTCCGGACGCCCGTCCACGATCTCGTGATGCGTGCGCGTGTACACGGAGAACTTGGGCTCGGCCAGCAGCGGCAGCGGCAGCGGCTGCGCCTGTTGCAGCTGCGGCGCCGGATGCAGCTCGGGCACGTAGGTGAACTGCGACTGCATCGTCTCCACCTGCGGCGGCAGCGAGTCCATGGTCATGACGCTCTCGCGATCCTCGTACGCCTCCATGATGGTCGACAAGTTGTTCCGATCCGTGCGCAGCGTGGCCACGCTCTCCGTGTCCGAGGTGACGGGCGATGGAATTGGCGGCGGCGACTTCTTCACCCGCACCTGAACATCGAACTTGGGCGAACCGGCCACGGCCTCCTGTACGGCAGCCGTATTCCGCATGACGGTCGTCATCATTGCATTGGCCGCGGGCATCTCCTGGGCGGGAGCGTAGTGGTCACTGTAGATACTGGACGTCTCCTGGACAAAGGCGCGATTCTCGAAGCTGCCCGCCGAGCTGAACGGCAGCGAGCGCGTGTCGATCTCCTCGATCTCCGAATGCGATTCGCTGGGATAGTCGGACGGTATCAGAGCGCCTTCGCTGCCGGAGGAGCTGTACACGGCCTGGAGGGCGGCATGGGCACGGGGTATCTTAACGCCCTCGAAGGCGCTGATGTTGCCGGCGCTGCTGCCGCTCAGCTTGGTGATCTCGGAGCCGCTGCCCATGCTCATCGGCAGGCGGCGCACCACCGGAATTGGCCGGCTGCGCAGGCAGTAGTAGGAGACGGCCAGGCCCAGCAGCAGCAGGGTCAGGAACATGATGGCGCAGATGATCATCAGTATCTGGATGCCCTTCAGCGGCGGCTGCAGCACAGCACCCGTGGCAATCGGATTCAATCTGCAAACGTTGGCCAATGATCAAGCAAAGATAACTATCGAAAATGTGCACACGATCACAAGCAAATATCCGGACTTACATGGGCGCTGGCAGAGCGGGCGGCAGTGAGGGCACGGGCGGCGGATAGCGACAGACTATGGTGATGATCTCATCGCCATCCATCTCCAGGTTGGCATGGAAGCGCACGATGATGTTGTTGGTGAACACGCGTGTGGGATTCTGTTGGAATCAGAGGGGGAGCCGTGAGTGAGACTGCGACTGCGCTGCGATGGCAACCCTAGGCCTACCTGTATGGTGCCGCAACCCTTGAGCGGCAGCTCCAAACGATAGCTGAGCGCTCCCTTGCCGCTGACGCGGCAGGCGCTGCTGCGATCGTAGTCGGCCTGGATGATGCCGTGGAACGCATCATTGAACTTGAGATCAACCTGTGCCAGAGGCAGATAATTGGCATTAGTATTAGCATTAGCATTAGCATTAGCATCAGCATTAGCATTGGCATTAGTGGCACTTACTTGCATTGAGCCTGCGGCGCAGTTGAGCGCCGCCTTGGTGCGATTCAGAAAGATCAAGGGGCTGATGTCGTCCAGCTTGGTAACCTGGAAAACCACACAAAATATGCTTTAATCAGACAACCCCACTGGCTTCCTACTACACATATTGCGTGGGAAGCTGGCGCCGAGACAATCAGCCTATTATCCGCCACGAATCAGCATTTTTTATAAGCTACTGGAGCGGGTTCGCACCACATGACGACAGCTGCCGTTGACAGTGGCTTTCGATCTGTCCTCGATACTGACAATACACATTCGCGTGCATTCAGCTGAACTCTATCTAGTATAGTATATATATATGCTGTTGCTAAATCACAGCCCTGTTTCTCATTGTCTCGGTTTGGTCGTAGCTCTACTTATGGCCGATTCCAGGGCACGTGATGCACAAAGGCAGATTTGGATTCCTTGGGTTGGCTTTTGGGTGGAACTTTAGTTGCACCATTTTTATCCCGCTGATTTCGCATCAATAAATATCGATTGTGAGCCGAGGTGTTTTGACAATTTTTTGTGTTCATTTGTGTAGCATATACAGATCACAAAAAGTCACAGTGTGTCTTCTACCCGGACCGTCCCGACTAAATTCCTGTTTAATTTGAATAAACATTATGCTAATGCTATAAAAGTTACGGATAGATATTTTATGTACAATATTTGACGTTTGACATGAACTTGTACTGAGGAATTGTCAAACTTTATTATATGAAATATTTGGAGAGAAAATATAGCTGCTCTGGCTCCTTTTTTCCTTAAGTCTTAAGCTTTTTTAACGGCCTGTCAAAACTTTAAATATTATCTACACACAACTAGCTGAATAGCTGATTTAAATATTCTTGTTTATAAAAAATTAAATATCAAGATTGTTAAACAAAATAAAATAAAAAAATCGCACATCTACTTTAGGTACTACATATTTGCAAATAATCGTTTATTCGCTCCCAATTCAAAATGTGATCTGCGATCTTTACGGGCCATGTGCCATGTGGCAAGTACATGCCAAGAGTGTGCTGCCTACCTTGCCATCCAGGGTCGCTTCCTCGGGCAGTCCGTTTGTGGAGTAGTTGCCGCTATCGCCATGTTGCACGTAATTGGATTGGGCCACTGCCTTTTCGCCGCACATCAGCAACAGGAGAGCGGCGGCAAGCATGCAGTGCATTATGCTGGCCCACAGCGGCCATGGGTCCGACTTCATTTTGCTTGATCGTATCTGAAAGAACTGCAAAAAAAAAAAAATAATAATACGAAAATGCTTAAAATTAGCACAATGGACAGGCTGAAATGGCAACGTGTGCACAACAAAGCCCAAATAATTCTGGTTATAAACGTATCTTTTGTAGTGCGGCCCCCAGCTACCCAACTGGCCGGCGAGCTCCAATCGTGACGCAGTTGGGGAGACCAGGTTGCAGCTGCAGCTGCACTTAGATACTGAATTGTTGTTATCTGTTGTTGCCGATCGCCGTGGCAGCAGCAACTGCAACTGCAACTGCAACTGCAGGCATTACGGTCAACTGCCGTCAAGTTGCCAAATTGGGGTTACGAATTCAGTTGAGTTGCTGAGCCATGTATCTAATTGTGGGTACCTCGGTAGGTAAGGCCAACAATCGCCAGCAAAGCACGCAGCAGACAAATGGATGTGGTTCACTTGAAAATGGCCATTTGGCCGAGTGGCTTTACGACCCGGTGAATGGATCCGAGGCGATAAAATTCTAATTGCGAATATGGATACCGTTGGTCGCTATCGCCAACGATCCTCTGTCAACGACCTTCGGCCCAAATAGTTGGGCACACACAAATCAGCCCAAAGAAATCTCCAAAAAACGAACCTACATACAGATGTATACACATTTCTACATGGTTTCTCTCTGTTCAACAAAAGCGAACCGAAGAAGAACAAGAGGAAAACAACAAGTCGAAACGTTGCTGTCGGGTGTAACCGACTGCGCAATACACGTTCATTGCATATTAACAACTTAAGACTGGAGAAAACAAATTTATTGATTATTGTACCCTCTAAGTTAACTTTAAACTGCAGTTTTGTAGCTTTGAAAATTTCTACGTAGGCGTAGCCAGAAATCTTCGTCTGTCGCGGGTATACACGAGAATGTATATTCAAAGTTTCAAGTTTCATACGGACAGATACATTCAGTAAGATACACAAGATACACAGCAGGGCGGACATAGCACAATGCCAATATGGCCTATTGACTTTGTGAACGAGTGTATTAAGAACAGCACATTTTTCATCGGCTTCTTTCATCGCCAGCACCAAGATTATGCGCATTCATGGCTTTCTTCAGCCATCAAGTGGTTACAGATACAAATGGGGATTAGACTCAACAGGGCAAAACACTGAAAAGCTTGCAAGCCTTTCGGACACATGATATGACATGCTAAAACTACATAAGCCTTTTAAAGTTATTTTCTAAAAGCCTCTGCTGCAAACCGGATATGAGCCCGAAATTTTAATATTATTTTTACTACAAACCAAACCAGTTGCCAGACAACAAATTTGATCTTTAGCCGAATCGAACCAGAACTTCTGTTTGGTTTTTTGCGACTTCAATCCGATCAAGTATAGCGCGTTATTCGAGCGGGCGATTTCGATCCTAAGAATACTATTGTGATATTTTAAGAGCCGGAAACTTAAGATATTTGTAGTATAAGTTGTCCTATAAACTGATTTATTTATTTATATATTTATTAGCTAGTTTAAAATTAAAATTTAGAGGTAAATGTTTTTTTTTAAATTTATTAATATCGATTTTCAAGCCCATTCACGAAATGAAAAAAAGTATATTGTGACATGTTGCAATTTTCTTCGCCGCTAATAAATTTAGAGTCTTGAAAATTGGGATATCTACACGTCTATATCCTCGTCAAATAAAATAAATTACTTTTTACGAAAATCAATATCTACTTAGACTACTGATGACCTCCTCTGAAGATGGGTGTTTCTCTGTTTGTCTACAATTTAAATAAAGCGAATAGGGAGAAATTAAAATTTAAAAATATTGTGTACTAATTGATTAATTTCGTAAGCACTTTCGTAACTTCGCATGTAATCTTTCAATAGGTGTACTGCTTAAGGCAAGGCTGTCGGACGCAACAATAAAAGCTTTACGCAACAGACACCATCAGAGCAAGATACATATACACTTAGACATGGCAGACATGGCGATATCCACAAAAGACAAATAAAAACTCCTACGACAGTTTTGCCATATTTGTCAGACAGTTGCCTTGAGCAGTCGCCACAGCTGCAATGCAAGAAAACGACGTCAAGCAAAATGTTTAAGGCATACTTGGCTTGCTTTGTGGCTCAAATTCTACATGGCTTGAGCATTTGTTGTCCAAACAGGTTTTTAGCAAAGCAGTTAATACAAACACAATCACCCCACACAGGTACAGCTGCAAACGCTCTTGGAAGAGCGATTTGAGCCAAGTATGACTTTGGCTAAGGTCTTTTACTGGCTCTGGCTGTGGTACTGAATCTGGATCTGAAAATTCTTCAACGGAAATAGCCAATAGATTCAAGTGCAATGGTATATATATATATGTGCTAGTACAAATATAAGTACAAGCTCTATATCACCAGGCTTGAATGGGCTTTTCACACAACGGCCAAGTTATTTTTGCATTAATTATTTCAATTAGTCATGACATTTTGAAGGTTGACAGAACATGTTTTGTGCTCTTTACTCAAGACTGCAGAAAAAATAATTTTATATTTATTGAACGAATTAAATGCGTTGCGTTATTCCAAACACATACTTATTTTATATTCCAAGCAAAAAGAGTAAATTGGATTGTGCAATAAATGCATTTTCTAGCTCCTGTTGAAGATAGATAGATACTTTGTAAATTGATATTTCCCCAAAATTACAAGGCATGTCCATCTGTCTGTATGAACCCGTCGATCTCAGACTCTAAAAGAGCTAGAAACACTAAATTTGGCACTTTAGCACTTAGATAATCTACAGCAAAAAGTTTCAAGATCGGTTCAGATACCCAAAATGAAATTATTGTATGCCTATTATATTTTAGATTTATTTTTAGTTATTTTATGTACAACACTTTTAAAAAAAATATTGCAACAAAATTACATTAAAGATAGCATAAAACACACAGCTAATTTAATTTTACATTTACCTTGGGAGATATGCCTTTACACACAATATCTTTAATCATTTTGCAGCTACTAACTGAATGAACATCGTTCAAAAGCTGGCTTTACTATGATTTACCTAGGAATTTATTCTAGGAAACGTGACTCAAGCAGAATGATCATAACAATACAATCAATAGAAACAAATTTAATTGGAAAACTTGAAATACATTTTGAGCTCACTGCGAATAAAAAGATACACATTCGCAGATTTCATGCATGTATCCATGAGGACTTTTTTAATAATGCACAAATACAAATACGTACGCATTAAAGGGTCTACCTGGACATTGAGGCACTCTTACGGATACCTACACATACAGATGCACTTGAATACACACAAACATGTGCACACATACAATGTAGACACATACGTGTACGCGTCTGACTCTCTGGAAGACTGAGCTCCACAGTAAGCATAGATGACGACGATTGCGAGCAAACTGGTATTTTGACTTGCTGTTGGCCGCGTCTCGCTCCCTCAGCTTGACATGGCTCGTAGCTGCTCGGCTCCAGTCTGGTACTGGCTTAATGATTACGTGACGCGGCAGCCAAAGTAGCTGCTTCAAACTTGATGAAATAACGTCGCCAGCAGTGCGAGTGTGAACACTGTCATACTGGCATTCCAGTACATAGCTGTGTACTTTGTGAATACGCAAATCCCAGTCCAGCTGGGCATTCTTGGGCCCACTTGCTGTATCTGTAACCAACGACAGATACAGGAACGAAATGCAGAGCCAGGCCCAAAACCCAGTTGAGCTCCAGATGCAGCAACTTTGGCAACGGATTGCCAATATTATTTGATCGTGTGTTGCCCACGCACGACAGTTCAATGTAGTTCATAAATCTGTGTGCGTACACACATACATAGGTTCAAGTATGTATATACATACATGCGTGCAGGTCACTTCAGTGGAATTGCGGTTATTAATCTGTCTTGAAGTTAGCAAGTTCACCAAGGAGTGTTAGCCAAGACCTTCAGCTTCAGTTTAAAATGAAGTCATGAGCAAAATGTAGTTGATTACAGTGTCTACTAAAATGCAGATGTATATATACTATGTACATTTGCATATGTACACAAATTTATGCAATCCAGAAGACTTCTCTGAAATCTTTCCTTTGAGTTCCGCTCGCATAGGCAAATACACATACATATATATTAATATATATACACATATATATCCAACTCCAAGTCAGATTATTTGTCAGCTTAAATCGCTTTGAATTACTGGAATTTATGTACACATGCACATATATGTACATACATATCTGCATATTACTCACGTCAAGTTGTTCACATACAATGTAGGTATTTGTGTGTATTTTAATCCAATTTCCGAAGTCTCGCAAAGGCCCGCTTCACATCTCATTGGCACACCAATCTCACATGTATGTCTAATTATTAGTTATCTATTTGTTTCTCACAATGCATGCACATACACACCTCAATATACAAGTAGGTAAGTATGTGAATTATTTAAACACAACAAAAAAAAAAACAAGACAAAAAACAAGTAAGAACATTGCAGTCGGTGCAGTGCTACCGACCACGCAATACTCTGTTCACAAAGCAACAGCGACTAAAAACGGCCGAAAACAGCTCTCGTGATTATTGTTTGATCAAAGTGATCAGTGACTATCGAACTGTAACTTTATGAAATATCGATTTTTGCGATATGTGGGGGCGAGGATTAGAAGAGATTTACACTCTACAACTACAACAAAAGCACTCTTTTTCATTTTGTGAACAGAGTATATGAATTTCAAAGCAAGGTTTCCAGCCCGGCCATATGCAATTATATATATTGAATAATAATTAATTTTGCAATGCTAATATGCTAACAGAAAGCTCACTTTTGCTGGTATGTGGTACTATATTAAATCTTATGCACACATAGGTATGTATACATCAAGCCGTAAGCAACAGAGTTTCGTAACGGTATTGCGGGAATTCACTCTTCTACGGATATAGAAAAAGCTTTTGTTTTAAATTTTGTTTACAATTTTGTTTTTTTATTATTTTTTTTTTTGCGTCGCGCCTCGATGTTTGCTAGCCGCGGTCGTTGTTTCGGTTGATATATATTTTTTTGTTGTTTTATTTTTTTGTTTTTTTGTCATTTGTTGCAAATTGCCTAAATTTGTCCGTACCCGAACGCGCTCCAGTAGATTACCTGCTTGCGACTGTTGCGAGCGTTTGCGATTTGAAAGCGACTGCCAAGAGCTTGGCGCTGCTTCACAGCGTCGGCCATTTCCACTCCCACTTCAGCTTTGGCTCTGGCTCCCACCTTTGGCCATGTTGGCTTACAATCAGTCGTGCTTTCTGTGTGTGTGTGCGTGTGTGCTGGTGTGCTGGTGTTAGTGCTAATGCCGGCGAATTGATCATTGCGTTGACTCTCAGCCACTCTCAGCCGCTCTCTGCTCAGTGACGCGATCTGAGACTTGTTCGCCGAGCAGGGCAGCTCTCGTTTCCCTGCCCCTGCCCTGCCCCTGCCCCCGACCCCGAGCACCGGAGCGCAACGAATTTATTTAGCCAGAGCAGGCTGGAGCCGACTTGCGCCTCTCGCCTCCATCGGACTCGCCCATGATCAGCTAGCCGAGACACCGACTGAGCGCCGCTGTGGAGGGTATCTAGACATCAGCATCGGATTCGGTATCTGTACGAGTTTCTCTCGGCATGTTGCCAAACCTGTTGCGTTCGCTTTAATTGCGTTGGCACTGGCCCTGTTTTTGGCGTTGTCTCCGGCTTGTACTCTGCTTGCTGGGCTAGCCGTCTGTTGTTTCCCAGCCCAGTTGAGAGCGAGCGACGCAGCGGCTCTGAAAGAGCGACAATTGAGAGGTGGTGAGCGCCTCTGCTAACGTTTGCTTCCCATACAACACGCCGAGGCGCCCAACTTCGAGTTGACGTTGACGTTGACGCACAGTTCTGGAAAAATGATGACTAAAATCCGATTTCAATGACAAAATTACACTCAACAAGTTCAATTTAGTTACGAGCCCTCAAAATGTTCCTAGAAAGCCCGTGTGATTTTTCGCATCTATTTTCATATATTTTCCGCTGCTCCTAAAATAAAATAAAATATATATATGTATTCCTTATCAGCTGAGTCAAACTAGTCAATGTCCGTCTGTCCCTCTGCATATACACAAAAAAGAAGTAGGAATGCTCTAGTCGGTGGGAATCGACTATGAGATACTCTGAACTCTTCATTATGTGCACACACAACACGCAAATACATGTTAAATGTATGTATGTGTGCACATGCTTGCGCTTGCTGCTTGCTGCTTGGCTTGTAAAATCTTTAAATTTTCATGGATTTTGTTGTTGGTATGCATTTAAAACAAATCCAATTTTTATTTCAATTTTTTTCTGCCAATTTAGAATCATGAAATTTTATTTTTAATCGATTGCTGGAATCAACATTCCCATAAAATGCCATCAAAAAAGGTAATCTAAGGTGGTTAATTTTTCAGTCTAAAATCATTCCAAAAATTACAACAATTTTTTAAAGATTAAAAGATTATCTGCTTATTAACCGATCGAAAAAAATCGTAGAGTGCTCGAAGCTTTGAATTGCAGTCTCTTCTGAACAAGCAATTTCACCAAATATTGGCTAAATGCAGTAAATGGACTGGGAATATTCTCCATTTACAGGTGATTTAAGATGACGTGTTGCCATAGGTTTAAAGTCAACTGGACGAATAGAAATGCCAGAGCGTCATATTTTGCTCGTAAGTACTCTGTTGTGATCTACATGGCACTCAACCTGCCTTTTTGGAGCAGAGCAAGTATACTTTAACATATTTAAGTACATGTATATGTACATATATCTGGCTGAGCTGTTCGGCTGTGAAGAGAATGGTTGCTATTAATATGCATATAATTTAATAAACACAATAAATAAAATGATTATAAACATTGCAGGTTGCAGCAAGTAGGTGCTGGAAATAACGATAAACTTATTCTCGACGCGCCGCTCTACCAATCATCCTCGACATCATTTGAAATCTCCAGGCGGAAGCTCGTCTTGAAATCCTGCAGCTTGCGACGACAGATTCTGCTCAGTGGGTTGTTGCGCAGATCCACCAGAGCCAGACTGTCGCTGCTGATGGCCTCGTCGGTGTCAATCTCTGGAAGGGGCAATCGTTGAGAGTACTCAATAATTAGGGGTAATTAGTAATTAACTATTATAATTACCCAAAATAGCATTATGCTGAGCATCCAAACTGGCAAGACTCTGCAGCTTAAAAACAACTTGAGGTAGTACGATAAATGAATTGTGGGAGATATTTAAGACGGTTAAAGCACTTAGGTTGGCGAATTCATCTGGCAGCTTTGACAACTGATTATATGAGAGATTGAGATCTGAAAGGCGATAAAATTGAGTTCTTATCGTAGCACTGGCTATATATTATAGATAATCACCTGTGAGTTGGCTAAACTTTAGCGCAAATTTTGGCGTCACTTTCTTTAGCACATTGCCACTGAGATCGCAGGTCTGTAGTTCTGTATTCCGCATCAAGTGATAAACTGCATCTGGTATTTGCATCAGTTGACATTGCGATAAGTCTAAAAAACCAAGTATTTGAATTGTTGTTGTATATAGGTATATCATTTAGGCCGGTACCAATATAAGTGGAAATAAATATGTTTACATAACATTATGTGTCTGTTATCATATGTGCACGGACTCACAAATGTACATACATATATTTGTTGAACTTCATAGGGAGCTATGTAGATACAAACATTGTTTCATATACATATGTACATACATATATACATGATTCATCGTGCGTATACACAGACAGCGTACATTAGTATATAAATATACCTAGGTATATGTATGTGCAAATGTACGTATACATATGTAATTATGCGAAAGACATCCCTTACCTAAATGAGAATTTTCAGTTGCATTTTCACACCGCTCAATTACTTTGACCACCAAGTGAGCCATTTCACGTGCCAAATGCGTTCCAAAACAAACGCAATTTGTACCGCAGGAAAATCTTGTGAAGGGAGTATTTGTGCTCGCAGGCACGTGTGACCATCAACGGGGAGCCGCTGGTATCCGGCACACCAACAGAGAACCGTGCGCACTCTTGTCTTGACCAACACTGAATGTTGAGCAGGCTACAGCCGCAGACGCTAAGCGAACGATTGCCGGAGAGATCCAGAGAGCACGACATTTTTCGAAACTCAAAGAAAGGCGGCAGCATAATCAGCTGGCAGAAAGAAAAACGAGTTTTCGCATTTATACTCTGTTCATAAAGAAGAGGATTGTATTTGTTGCGTGCAATGTCCGTCTTGCTGTCCGTATTCTGTATGTATTTTTGATTTTTTAGTTTTTCTTTAAAGGTCGCCTTTTTGCGATAACAATAATCATCAATGACAGTTTTCGACTGTCTGTTATTAAACGGTGAGCAGAGTATCGCGCAGTCGGTTGCATCCGACGACAACATTTCTATTTGTTTCACTCTCTGTTAGACACTCTTGATATATTCACTGATAAATCGTGAATCATTGGCACTGCTCTATTTTGGTTACGTTCCAACGAGAATTCAAATAATTGCGCACTCTTAGCTTTGGTGAACATTTCTCAGATATAAATACTCGAGTAAAATAAGAGCGAACTCAATCGGACTTTTTGTCTGCGTACAAAGAAAACACACGATGGTTTGTTTTGAAAAATAACTACGCACTATGCCAAACTACATTTAATTTGGATTATCACTGAAAGTGACTGGGAATGACAGTCATATTGGAATTTGTAATAATTGGCGAGTAATAATTGTTCTGTAGCACATTAGCTTTTAGATTTGTTTCGATTTTGCAACCAAGAAGTCA
Organism: Drosophila colorata; assembly: GCA_035041545.1. Classification (NCBI taxonomy): domain Eukaryota; kingdom Metazoa; phylum Arthropoda; class Insecta; order Diptera; family Drosophilidae; genus Drosophila; species Drosophila colorata. The sequence goes on along the minus strand of JAWNLD010000490.1, from coordinate 1,875,837 downwards.
CTTTACGAAGTGGCTGATAAAACTTATCTGTGCATTTATAGCCGTTAAAAATAAATATGTATAAAACACTTTCTTACATGTGTATAAATATGTTTACAGGTTACCGATTTACTTGACTTAATAAAATAATATTGCGCATTGTTCTGTCGTACGATTCTGAGTAATCACTGCATTTGAAATGCAACTCAAGTCTTTTGAGTTCGCACAAGAAGAGAACACGCGATTTGAATCTCCATACATATAAAGTTCAAAATAAAAACAAAACTGTTTATATTAAGTTCAGTGCGCAATAACTGAAATTGGCTGTCAGCCAATTTTTTTTTTTTCTGTTATGGATTTTCATTTTTCCCAATAACAAGTAGTGTAAAAAATAAAAGAGAAAGACTTGTTCGTGTTAACAAATCAAATTCCGTGCGTGTTCGTGCGTTTCCGTGTTGAGCACATCAATGCAACACGACTTTTTACGGCATTTTTTGAGGAATATTCGATTAAAGTCAAGTCAAAGCATGTAAAAGTGCTCTAGTCGAGGGTGCTTGCCTATACCCTGTACCCGAGTTGCCGTCACATACATTCGCACATGCACATGCACTTTCACATACACTGACAGACGCTTTACATTCGCTTTTGAATAGTTTCTGTGTTCATTGTGCGATCGTTACGGCATTAAGGATTTACATTTGGCGTTGGCATTCGGAAAATGCGTTTTGTTTGTTTAAAATAATTTTGGGACAAAATTCGTAAAGTATCCAAAACCGAAATATTGTTGATCTATGTATGAAGTGTGCTTAAAATCTACAATAATTAACAAATATTATAAATGTTAATATTTATCGATTTTTGGGAAAAGCGGGTATAAAATATTTAAAATGTTGTGTCGCTAGCTCGCAAAGTGTCTAAGATCGAGGCGTTTATGTAGGCAGCCTTGGCCAGAATGACTCGCAGGTTGATGCTAATAAGGATAGTATGCACTTCTGGGTTCGAAGTTTCCGCCTTCTGCTTGTTACGTGAATTTGCACAACTACATTATTTCCTTACTGTGTTAGCTGTGTTTTGGTCAAAATATGCTCAAGTGGCTTACCAAGCATGTGATTCTCCTTAGCGGCCTCGCACCGTTGCACGACTTTTATGACTCCGCGTCCGGCAACTGGCGAGAATGTTACTATGCCTCCGATTCTGGCTATATGCGGTGGTACGCGCGGATCTGCTTCTGCATCCAGCGCTATCTCATTGCTATTGGAATCCGATTCGGCGCTGTCTCTGTCTCTGTTGTTTCCATTGCCATTGCCATTGCCATTGCCATTTGAATGATCCTCGCCGCCACCGCTGTTATTGGAGATATTTGTGATATCATTGCCAAAAGGGCGCATATTTGAAGATTATATTTTCAACTTTATCGTTGTCTTTATCGATTGTCTACAGTCACAGCACCACAATTGTTAAATATTGACAGTATAACTTCACTTGAATTCCAGTTAAAAAAAACACACACACACAAAAAATAAATTAACTATCGGTGAATTAATTTTGGTTTTGATCTTTCGCGCTTAAATCCTTTTAATAAACTACAAACGGTTTGAAAATTATTTGAAAAAATAAAGCGAACGTTTTAACAACCAACTGAACGTGACCCTCTTGCGCATTGAAATATTGAAAACGCTTTTTACTTTCGGTTTTTATAGCACGGAAGAAGAAAGAAAAACTGCGCATAACAAAACAAATGAAAAATAAAATGGCAAGAAAAGCAACAAATAATGAGACAGAAATCGGCATTACACCCGCCAAGTAACATTTGAAATACTCTTTCCCAATAACAACAACCTCACATTTCAATTCCCAATATTCTTGATAACAAAAATATTACAATATTTGTCATCTAATATTCTGACGTGCCAGTTATCCCCGATATGAAGTCAACATCTTTCCTGAAACGTTTCGGGCTTAAGTAAGTCAACTATAACAACAATTAAAGATACTTAAGTTTGATATAGATATATAATATTAGTTTTTTGTTGTTATATTTCTTATGTTATTGGATGTAATAGATGTTATTCTGTGCAGAGATCAAACATAAGACTTATAAAGTAACATAGATATTGCTATATCATTGGGACTTCTGCGCGGAAAGGATAAAGTTGCATACTACGAAATCGTCTTGTCATCGTAAGAGCAATACCCTCAGTTATAAACAGTCTTTCTCTTGGTGCTGCTCTGTTCTGACAACGGAAAAGTGTAAAAGTTCAACACATCGAAAGAGAAAGAGAAAAAGAAAGAGAAAGAGAGAGAAATGCGAATTTGATGCGTATGCGCTCAAAATATACTCATTATATATGTATAGACATATGTTAAATATATGCATGTATGTATACATATAGATCAGAATTTTGACGAATCTGATAAATTGCGATGTTCAGATACCGGAACTACTGTAAATATTTTCCACACACTTGCCATATGCATACATATATGCACATAGAACTCAATATAACGCAATAATTGTACAGATTTATATTGTTGACTGATTTTAAATGTTTAAAACACTTACATTTAGCAGTAAACAACCATACATAGTACAATTTCTCGCCGTTGGGTCACCATTGTTTGCTACTCGAATAAAAAGATCATTAAAATAACTATTTGATTATATTTTATTATTATTAGAATTTTTCATAGTAGTTTAGGATATAGCTGAAGGATCTCAATTAGGTCTCTTAGGCTAAGACGCACACAACCTCCATCCACTAGCCTGGGATTCGAACCCGGGCCATTGTTATTCAGTTGTCTCAATGCCTGCGCAATTAGACAACTCATCTACCAAAAACGTTGTTAGCTTTTTTTAGACTAGACTATATTTTTTGAAAGCTTAAGCACATGAGAATTAGCTTTTATTGCATTGGATTGTGGAACTGTGGATATAAATACATGGAAAACATGTTTTACATCTGGTTTTTAAGGTTTAGTTTTTGTTTGTATTTCAGTATTTACGCAATGCAAATCATTTTGCTTATTTAAAGTATTTTTCTGGCAACACTTTTATTGTTTCTTCAAAATTTCATTCACGTCATTCAAAAATATCTTTATCTAATGCACGCAAAATAATAATTTGAAATTCATGATGTTATTTTTGAAAATAAATCGGTCATCTAGCAAAGACACAAACCATAGCAACGAATTTTGTGTCGGGCTCTTATACATTTATATAATATTTTTCTCACAAAATGTGTAACGCATAGAAGGAGTCTATATATTGTTTTTAAATATATTGGTGATCAGTATAAACAGCCTATTCGATATCTTCGCGCACTAGTCTTTCAGGTTTACAGCAACGATATTAAAATTTTGCATAGGTCCGACTTTCTGTGGCAGGCACAACAGGCATATGTAACCATATGCTGCAGAGCACGCCGTAAACTGCGCGTTTTACTCAGCAGCTGAATTTTTTGATCTCTCACTATGGGAAATGCATGGGAAATATGGGAAAGTTAACATTTACAGTCCTATCTTAATCAAATTTTCAGAATGTGTATAAAGAAAAGCGCAGGCTATATCTCTTTATTTAACTGCACAAAGGGAGGGCGGGAGGTACTGGCTATGTTAGTTTCTGTAGTCTTAGAGTTCTGGTCAAAAAACTAGAGTATGAAATCGAAATTAATGACTATCAAACATTTTAAATTAATTTGATATAATTCAAATAATAAAATTATAAATAATTAAAATTGCAAGCTTCTAACCCTTATTTTGTTGATCTACGCGCTTAAACAGATAGACGAATAACAGGCAGAAATGGCTGGGTCGACTCGGATATTGATGCTGACCATATATATTATTTGGTGTCGGACATGCCTCCTTCTGCCTGTCTACGTTATACGGTATACGGTATTGTAAGAAAGAAAAACATTGCATGCTTTTCAGGTGGAAAGCTTTAAAGATCTCCCTGTATGTAACTCTAGGAGGTGAAAATTGGGATGAAAATCTACAAATTAACAATATTGACCAAATATAAATGTATAGTAAAATTAATGAAAATGTTTGACTTGTTAAAAGACATCCGAAACACCGTCGACTGCTGATTTACGATTGTAAAGACCTGTTTTGAGCACCAAACCGAACCCGCAACATTTATTAGCTAAGGGGAAGCTCTACTGTCCTGTTCCTCCAAAGGAACAAACGTTCGTAATGAAACATCGTGTAAAAAAAACATCGTTGAACATCGGTGTATATTTTCTGACAAGTTGCTTGTGATGAGATGGGATAACTAGATCGTACATGTGCTAGATATTTGCTAGGGTATTTAAAAATAGCCAAACCTTGAAAAATGACATATGCTTACACTGCATATATGTATGTTAATATATAGCAGCTGTTGGAAGTGCGCATGTTGAAGGGCGTCTTCACTCAAATATATGTTTATACTGCATCAATTGTTTGTGTATAAATAAGCGTTAAATGATTTGTACAGCGATCGTTGCCCTAGTCTATAGTCTTCTACCTTTACACACAACTCGTTTTCAGCCTTTAATTTAACCTGCAATTTACGTTTTATTTGCTTCTTAAAATTTGTTATTGATAAGTAAACTATTTTGATCAAAGTCTTAAATGAATATGTGATATCTCATATTAAGAAATTGTATTAATTTGACAAATTTGTTAACATTTAAATAGATAGTTTTATCGGAACAAATGGCTAAAAATACAGTTATCCCACAACACACACGATTTAAAAATGCCTACAGGTTCACTAACACATTTACACACAGTCGCACACATATGTAACTAGCTTCATTCTCCAGATCCCTATTGCATTACTGTGCCCTGGGCATGCTGCAGTCCCGTGCACAGATATAGCATGATGATGCTCAAGGCTTGGGCCCGTTCCTCGGACTTGTTTTCCGTGCCGGCCACTGATTTCCACAGCGGCTCCGATTCCATCCTATGTGAACTCGCCTTTTCGGTATAATTTAGCATTGTGTAGCCCTTGGTTTCCGCGTCTAATGCCACCTTCAGTTTCGTTAGCTGCATCGGGAATATAAATTAGGCTTGTGGAGAGAGGAGTTCACCGATTGAGAGAAACTGACCAGTTCATTGATTTTGTTCACGCGCTCGTTGGGGGTAACTTCGGCGTAGAGCAGTTTACTGTAACTCTTGGCCAGATTCATCAGGTCTTCGCCCTGGGCATGCGTAACGATTGGCTCCGTGATGAGGACAACTTGCTCCAGATTTAAAGCCGTGCACTCCAAGGGAAGAACCTCTAAATGCTGTGTGACCCTCTCGAATGGATTGGAATGCTGCTGCTGCTGCTGCTGCTGATGCTGCGACGTGTCTTCCGATATCGACGCCTTTCTAAATCAAGGAAAGATCAAATCTGCGATTCATGGAGACCATGGAGACGCACTCACCGCGATGGCGTATGCTGCGGACTCGGCGGCAGGCTCTTCGAGTTCATATGCGAGCTGTTTCCGGACAGCGAGGACACTATGCCCGGTATGTCCAGATTGCTGGCCTGTCGCTTTATACCCTGGGTCAGCAGACCCGATAGGCTGGCCCGGTGCCCGTCCAGATTCATGTGCTGCGCCTGCTCGCCGCTGTCCTGCGATGAAGTCTCGTCAAAGGGCATCGAGCTCGAAGACTTGGGCTCCACCATTTCGATATAATCGGCCTGTGTGATCGTGAACTCCGGCTTGTTGACCATGGCCGGAGACGCCGAGGGACTGTTCGAGATCGATGCATAGTAGTCAACGGAACCACAAACGGTCGCCGTCTGGCACTTGGCAATGCATTTCTTGTGGCAGCACATGGTGCAGTCCTTGCACTGCATGGCGTCCTTTAGCCAGATCTTCTTGCCACAAAAATCGCACTGCGTCGCCCGATGAAAATGGGTGCGTATGAAGTTGTGAGATTTGGATGCAGCTGTCGCACTAGCCGCACTGGGAACTGAACCATCACTGGAAATGTTTGAGGACTTCATTGACAACGTGTCTGCGCTGTTCTCCTCCTGCATCCTATCATTTGCAGCCGATTGACCCCTGAATGATTATATTATATTTTGTATTATTAAATAAAACAAAATATTGATTTATAGTATAAATTGTATACCTGGCTGGAGACTGCGACTTGGCCGTACTTTTAGCTGTGCTCTCACTGGCGGTGGCATTCGGATTGCCATTCCATGAGAATCCAAACAAAATGTCGCCAAAGCAGAGATTGGGATTGAACCCAGATTGAGTGGACAGCGGATGCGCTTTCCTGCGGAGCCAGGCAACAAATGTAAAGTGCGAAATAACGGTAATTGGTAGGACTTACACTGGTAAGAGAGTTGCCGGACTTATGGCTATCTGCCTGAGGCACTGGTTCAGGCTGGTCTCGCTGCACTCGACCAGGATCTGGCCGATTTGCAGGTTGCAGTAGCCCAGCAGAATGCTCTCGCCTGCGCACTTGCCGTAGACGCAGACGTTCAGGAAGCGACTGTTCGCGTCCAGCTGAAAGTTGCACAGGTTCTCCATGTGAATGAGGGGCTGAAGCTGCAGTCGATGGTGGAGTGCTGATAGAAGTAGTTGGCCTCGTCAAGGGGCCTGTCGCCGGCACCGGCACCGGCACTGGGCAACGGCTTCTCTTCGTTGGAGCTAGACGGCCTTAAAGGAGTGTCATCCAATTTGGTTTTCTCTTTGTCCTTGTCCTTGTCCTTGTCCTTGTCTTTGTCCTTCTCTCGTTGATTGTCGCCGCTTTCACGGCTGATAGTCTTCTTGATGGCCTTGGCAATAATGTTTGACTTTTTGGGCGAGTTCGTGGGTGTTCCGCCCAAGACGGCCTCGTTCGCGTTGCGGCCAAGACCGGGCTTGAGCACTAAATGCTTGGACATCGTCTCATTCTCGTCCGTATCGTGCTTGAACGTGACTGGCGTATCGCACAGATCGTCATACTTGTCCAGGTCCTCCAGGATGGCATCGTTGCGTATTATGCCGGGAATGAGGCGCTCGATGCGCAGGTAGCACACTGTGGACTGTAGGTTCTTCATCACCTTGGCGATTTGCTGGATCGTCGTTACCTGTTTGCCCTCGATGGCGACCAAAGTATCGCCGGACAGCAGGTTGGACTTGCAGGCCGGCGTATTCGCCAAAATCGACTCGATCTTGACCACCTGGCTGCCGCTCTGCTTGAACACGATGCCGATCTGCTGGTTCTTGGCCTTGTGTATGATCACATCCAGGGAGACCAGCACGTGCCGGCTATCCTTCTGATGCGCCTCAATGAAGGCCACCGGCGCCAGCGTAATCGTGCAGTAGACGTGGCTGGTGCCCGGCCAGCCCATCAGCCGGGACAGCTCCGCCACGCGCACCGTCAGACCGCCGTTGGGCTGAATGTCGCAGTCGCCGGATTCGTCGTCCGCCGCCCAGTGGAAAAAGGGCTTGTAGCGCAGCTTGTAATTGGGCAAAGTGTGTTTGCGTCGCACCGCCTTGCGTATTTGGTTCGATATCAGATTGGTAATGTTCGACTGCATTTGGCGGCCCTGATACTTGGACTCGATGACCAGGTTGAGCTCCGGGTCGCCCAGGAAGCTGAGCGACCAGTGGGTGTACGGCCTGCGCGTAAACTGCAGTCGGGCCATGCCGGATAGTTGTTTGACTGCAGATCACAAATCGAATGGCAGATTATCCACAAGGATAGATGCCTGCTTGAGCTCACCTTTCAGCATTATGGAGCCCTTCTTGCCCAGCACCATGTCGGCATCGATCGAGGTCGAGAAGTTGCCAATGTAGTTAATGTCCAGCAGCAAGTCCAAGTTCTCGATGCGCTGCTCGGCATCGTCCAGTTGGACGTTGTGCACCGACAGGGATCTGATGTCTGGAAACTGATCGCCCAGTTCCAGTTCCCTGATCTGAAAATACAAAAGAAAAAAAAACAAAAAACGATTGCATTAGTACTCCCTACAGATCGGATTACTTGGGCGGTTTTGGGTGCACCGTCAGCTTGTCCAGCAGCTTGCCGGTTGTCGTCTTCGTGATCAGCTCGTCCAGTTCGATGGACAACTTGCGATAGAACCATTTGCGCACCCGGTTCGAGTTCTTGAATTCGTGGAACAAGAACTGCGTAACGAAGTTCAGCGCGACCAGCGTCGACGAGCCCTGCACATTGCTCGGATCCAACTCACAGTGGCCGCCATCGGTGAGCGTCGTGTTCAGCGTTTGGGCCGTCTGCTTGATGTTCTGGCACGGAAACAAGGCACATTTCAGATACACATACATTCAATTTACGTACGTTTACGCAATGGACTCACCACGGGCAGGGTGTACTTGGCGTTAATCTGCTTCTGTTCCTCGCTCACATCGGGCAGATTCGAAAATTTGATGAAGAGCAAATACTGCAGCAATATCATAATCACGCCCCCGATTAGCAGGAATATTAGACAGAGCAACAGTACGTTGGAAATGGGTATCTCCATGTTGGGACTAATGTTTCAACGCCTCTCTGTTGCAGGAATACTTTGTGCCTGTCGACTTTAGTGCGTTTGGTAACCTGAAGTCTCCTCGGTTACACCTATGTGGATGCATGTATGCACACACGCACACACACACGTACACACATCATTAATGTCCTCAGAGATGAACGGAAAGCGAGCGAGGGCTAGCTAACGACTCCATCCATTTGAAAGTTGACGTTTTCCTCCTGCGAATTCCAATATTTTCATCAAGCCTATGTCCGACAAATCGAGATTCGAACCGTGTATTCCTTTGTGTATTACTGTGTGTGCTGACACAAAATCGATACTCCTGCTTCCTCCTGCGCATGGCAGGCGGCCAGCTGACTATTACATTGTTGCGAAGATTACATAATAAGGTGACCATATTCAAAACAGCGGGTTACAACCCTCACAGCTGTTCCGGCCTGCTGCGATGCGAACAGTCAGCCTGTCAGTTATGTTGTGTAACCCACTGTAGGCCCGTACTTTTGTGGGACTACAGACGACGTACTGGCGACAATACTCTTCAGATATTTATATAAAAATATATGCAACCTTTAGTTGGATTATCAACTATTATCAACTAAATCCAACAAGAGTGCTCTAGGCCAAATTGTCCGACTGCACACACCCTCTACTCTGCTTCGAGCTGCCGTAACCAGCATTCGAGTATCCCGTCAGACACCCGTAAATAAAACCAGCCTTACAACCGTTTGTATTTGTATCTGTGTATGCAGCGGGCAGCTGGGCATAGGGTATTTCCCAGTCAGTCATTTTCGACAAGAGCTCTCTCATTTGAGAGATCATAAAAGTTGCTAGCTTAAATAGAATCCATAAAATGCTATAGTTCGATGCTTACAAGTTTTTGGGCAAAAGGCTGGTTTATATTTAATGTCGAAATTTTGTAAGCTTGATCCAAATATCTTAAAAAACAGAAAAGTTGACCTTTTATACGATTATTCCCATACAGGATATAGTATGCCAATCCGCACAAATTTATTATATATACATATATTGTGTGAGATTCTTTTTTTTTTTTTTTTCGATATTTTCGAACAATGCTTAGAGCGCAGAAATCCTTGCATACCCTGCGGCTCCCTCAATCATGGAAGAAACCCCAAATTTGTCTTATGAAAAAATTGGTGTAGCAACAGAGGGGCAACAAATTATAGACTGCGTTTAATTTAAGTTTGTAATTTTCTGGCATTTATTTTGTTTCGTTTTTATTATTATGTAATTCCTTTACTTTGTGTAAAATAAGAAAGTATTAATAGGTTTTATTAACAAATTTGTTGAAGGCAGGTATTTATGTTATTATATGTTTGTTTGTTTGTGTATATCTTGTATATAAATTACAAGTCATTTTTTGTATTATTTATTAATTGTTAAATTAACTTCAGTTATCATTTAATCTAGCGATTCTTAATATAATATTTAATAATTAAACTGCATCATTACTTAGTGTATTCAGTAAAGATAATTTATATATGTATATGTATTATAATTAATTTTTCTATTTTATCTATTTTTATTTTTCTTTTGTTTATTTCTTTTTTTACTTTTTAGTTGCAATTTTTTTTGTATAAAATGAAGAGCTATTTAGATTTCGATTTCTCATGTGACTTTCAATCCAGACAGTTATTAAGCAAGACGAATTTACAATAAAGTCGTTTGTATAAAAAAAAATCAGCTTCTTCTTATCATCATAGTATTTACATTAAACACAAGATTACGCCATCAGATGAGCAATGACATTCGATTTAAGTCACAGCATCCTGACCATATAGACTACATAAATATGTGAATATGTATTGCATATACTTTAATAGATCTCTAGTAAATAATCATTTGCATCGCATGTTAGAAAAAATGAATTAGCAAAATTCGGTATATTGTACAGTGCATACGAATAGATTGACTATAGATGCATATGTAACGTTCTATATGTACAAAATGAGAGAGCTAGGTGTAAGAGCTTGGAAGAACAAACCGAACTCGAGGCTCTTAAATATGCAGTTTATTGCACTGACATTTAAGTACTTAATAATTATGCTGATGGCCGTTAGAGGCATTTGGGTCGTTGCTTTAATGCTGGTCAACCGTTTTAATGTCTTTAAAACAAGTCTAAAATATTTAACAAATTTTGTATTGAGATCTGGATTTAGAAAGCCTCATTCACTGAGATATTGTCGCCAAATTGATATCAAAGTTGATCCCTACAATTGGCGTCTCTTACACACATATAAAAAGAGTTCACGGCTGGCAAGTAAGCGGCTATGAGTTAGAAATCTAAAAAACAAAAGATAATTAGAACTGGGCCAATAGTAAATTACTTAAAAAATATGTCAGTAGTCTAGGGACAAAACAAATAATATCAAATTTTTACAATTAGCTTTTAGTTATTAATTTTGTACTTAATAGGTTGATTTTTATATATCATTTGTTTAATACCCTGTACCCATTGAAAATCAGTAAAAAGAGTCTAATGGTTTTGTGCAAATGTATGTAACAAGCAGAAAGAGGCATCTGCGACCCTATGAAGAATATAGATTTTCTTGGTCAGAATCAACAGATTCGATCTAGCCATGTCTGTCCGTCCGTCCGTCCGTCCGTCCGCTTGTATGATCGCGTCAATCTTAGAGACTATAAGAGCTGGAGACTTCAAGTTTGGATCGTTAAAATTATCAATAATTTCCTCCGATTTTCTGAAATTTCGATTTTCAGTCTAGGTTTTTGAGCATATCTCAAAGAATGGTATGGAGGTTTTTCTATGGCATAAACAAATTAAGAATATTACCCGTTTCGAATACCTCGCCCCACTTCCCGCGAAATTGAAATAAATCGCAATTTAAGAGGTATTTTTTAAGCCCTGACTCATAACGATCTCATAAGGACCCGATGCCAAAGGAAGAAGAAGCACAACCGTGTAAAGTTCGAGGCTTGCGGCATGTGTGTTGTGTGTGTTCGTGTTTCCATATGTAGAGTGAAGATCAAACGCTTATGTTATGGCAGGTCGGAGCTGGGTACAGAGTATTTCGTAGTTGGGCACTCTTGGATAGAGCACTTTTGTTTATTTTTATATATATATATATTTTTTTTTTTGGCATTTAGGTGACTGCAATTATCTGCAGGTTGATTTAGTTGGGCTAATTATTATTATGAAGCCGTTAGCGAGCGAACTGTGAACTCGATAATGACGCTTAGCAGGATGTAGATACTAAGGTTTCTTAATGAAATTAAAGGTCGATAATATTAATTTACCGACGAATATAAAAAGCATTATGGTAAATTCTAAAATACGTAAAAAGTAATTTGGGCAATTTGTGAAGAGATATTGTTTTAATGGTAGCTCATAAAAATGTACATATAATGTTATAAGTATTGACAATTAAAGGCAAACATGTCTAACATGTTCTAACATAACAATTATATACCCTGTACACATTGTACAAAGTAAGCTAAGAAGGTTTATGTGCACATGTGTGTAACAGGCAAATGGGGGCATATTCAACCGCCAAAGTGTATATATTTTTGGTCAGATTCAACAGCCGGGTCGATCTAGCCATGTCCGTATGTCCGTCTGTCTTCGGAGATTATTAAAGCTAGAGGTACCAAAATGGTATAAAGAATCGTTTTGGATAGCTTCCCTCGTTCCACCCCAAAGTGAAAAAAGCCATGAAATTCACTAAGATCGGACTATAAGCAGCACAGTTATTCAAGGACAGATTTCGAATAGTGTTAAGCTTAGAGGAAGAAGAAGCACAGCTGTCGCCTGTGGCGTGCCTGTTCGTGTGTGTGTGTGTGTGTATGTGTGTGTGTGTTTTTTTTTTGTCAACGTATGTATAGCAGGAAGTTTGCATGCATGTTACGGCAGCGCAGAGCTGGGTACAGGGTATTGTTTGTTTTTAGTAAAATAGGATTTACTTAGCTATGGATTTTGACACTGATTATACACCATTGTATATCGCATGTACATATCAATGTGCGTAGGTATGTATATACATATGTGTGCACGTGTGCACATATGTATATACGCACATTTAACGCGTATTTAACGGAATGTATGCGTTGAGTTTACAAGATTTATGCTCGATTTATGTACGTATTTCAATATTGTGTTTGATAATGTTGAAGTGGTTTTAAGCTATCCTACATACATACGAACTATATATGCATGTGTACATATGTATCGTATGTACTATTTAAAGTGAGTCCTTATATTGATTGGTGTTTGCTTTCATACGCCTGACATTTTGCGTATATATTGTGTAAATTCGCATTGCTGCTCAGCGGTTTTAATTATTTACTTAAATTATGGATTCATTTATTAAAACTAAAATATTTGTGCGCTCTTCAATATCCCCTCGTCCAACATGTTAATGTTGTTTTCACAGATTTTACTATCTATACGCTAACTGGTTTTGATTTAGAATGTCACTAGTGTGTAAGTTAACTTATGTCAAATCTTTGACCAATCTTTGTTTTTAGCTAGCTGTCATTGTTGCTTTTGGGAACATCTATTATACGACTCGCAAAATATACATGCCGTGTCTGTCTGTGTTAGTATGTGGCTATATGTATATGCAAAATTAGCAAATTGTATTATTAGTCTAAAGAAAACTTAAGTATAGAGCCTTGAAACGCAAAACAATCACTAAAAGATATGGGAAACCCATTACTAAATCGGAACATGGCAGCGCATATATATATATACATTTATATATATATATATTGTTTTTGAAAGAAAGGAAGACAAAAAATTGTACAAAATAATATTTGTAAACCAGCAACATAATTATCAATACCTATACTATATATTTATGCACATGGAATTGAATCTAGCTGAATATCAGTATATTCGAATATCAATGGTACTTAAAACCGTTACATGCACACACACACACTTACACGCACACACACACACACAAGCAATCACACATATTCTCTCTCTCTCACACACACACATACATGAACAGTCGTAAAAATTGAGAGGCCATCAAAATTACCGACTTTATAGTTTAGCTCGCCAAACAATACGGCGAGACGGCAAAAGTTCCCGGGGAGAAGGTGGATTTTTAGAAGGCAAGGCAACTGCATTTCATCCACATAATTTGGCTTCCCCTCCTATACAACGAGAAAAAAAATATATATATATTTATATATATATAATAACACTCACACATATCAATATATATATACCTAAATATATATATACCAATAGTACGCACTCAAATCTGCATTTCAGGCATGTTTTCAAATATCCGCACTCTAACACGAATTTATGCATCCGTAGTGGCTCCAAATGCATTCTCTTTATACAAGTATATCCGTAATCGTAGATAAATACATTACATACAAAAATTTGATATCTACAATAATATTTGATAATATACACAATCGTATAATAATATAGTTCTGCATTTAAATGTACATAATTGAAATATTAACTTTAAACAAGACAAAAACGCTTGCAAATGGATTACAGATTCATCGAGTTATGTATGTAAATATGTACTAGATAACTTACGATGTATGCGTTTAGCTACATTAACATATACATAGATACTACCTACTTATAACTATGTATGTCTACAAATGTTCGAAATATTTTTAGGCCTTACATACAATACGTTTCACATCTTTTATGAGTTAATCCCTTTTTTCATTTCATTTAGTTCTTTTCGTGTTGGAGTTCTTAAATTTCAGCTGGTTCTGGTTCTGCTTCTGCTTCTGCTTCTTTCTGCATTTAAAGTGTATGATACGATTGTAGCTGCTGTTGCTGGTCTTCTGGTGTTAGCTTCTCCTGATCTTGATTGGGGCTATGCTGGCGATTACGGTATGCGATCGAATCGCCAGATAACGCAAATCTACCATTAGCAGGCGCAGTATTATAATTAATATCGTTTTCTGAATAAAACTTCTGAATTGCTACGGATGTTATTGTATCTGGTAATATCATTGTTTGATTACTTGGTATCATTGGTGTTGTTCTTGTTGCTGTTGATGTTCCTAATTGTCTGCTTACTAGTATATCCGATAGGGGCGATGTTGTTCTCGTTTCGGGTAATGACAGCGCCATTGGGACTGGCATTGCCGACGGTGAAGCGTCGCTATGCGAGTATTCGTAGAATGTATCTGGATGTTGTGTTAAGATTTGTTGCGATTGCGGTTGTCGATTTGGGTTTAATGCATATGCACGTGAGCTCTCTGGAGCTAGTTTCATATCGAATGCTATTGTTCTTGCTTTTGAAGTTGTTGTGGTGGCTGTATACTGATTTCTTTTGTTTCGTATCGTATCAAAATTGTGATCTAAGTTTGGTGCCGATAACGATGACCATTTGGCCTGATGCTATACCCAGATCTGTTCCTTTAGATTACGCGATCGCAATCAAAGCCTTTGCTAGCACCAATCCTCCTCATCCGAATCGGAGTGTCGAGTATTAAGTCCGGTCTTTGGCTTAAAACCATTAAGAACTGGAGATGGCAGTACACGACCCGTTCGGCCCATAGCCAGCGCTTGCTCAAACGACAACGGTGCTATATATTCCAGTCTGCAAGAAATACTCGCATTTCAAATATCCTTTAAAATTATTATGAAAATAATCAATAAGGTTATACCTTTCTCTTTCCGCCTCCCGTTCACGATCGCGTTCGCGTTCGTATAACTCTCGTTCCCGGTCCCGATACTCGTAACGCACATCGTACTCGCGCAATCGATCTCGATCTCTGAAGCGTTCGCGATCACGTTCGCGTTCTCTATTACTATAATACACGTCTCTTGGATCCCGCAACAGGTCGCGGTGATGCGGCAGCGAGTGAACACTGTGGGGTGTCGAGTGGTGCGTCTGAAAATATACGAATTTCAAATTGCATTAATGCCTATCCACATTTATGTCGTATAGGACTGATGTTTAGGTTAGTTATCGGAACACTAAGAAAATTAGTGGAAAACTGTTGTACGGAACCGTTTTGTTTTAAAGTTTTGAAACATTAAGACAGTCAAAAGGAGAACTTTTTTTTATTAGGTTGGGAGCTCTAATACTGTAACTGTAATTGTAAAATATCAACAAAAAAAATGGATAGATTAATTAAAAAAAAAAAAAAAAATCACTTTAACCTGGTAATACCAGATTTTAATACACATTTGAGCTTCAATGAGTGGTTTTTACGTACGTGAGTTGGACTCGCATTCAGCTTTGGGAAATTAATGTTGGTTTGCTTAAGTTGCAAGGTTGACGGTTTGCTTGGAGTCGGTGGTAGGCGTCGTCCAATGCCAGCACGACGAGAGGCTAACGTTGGGTAACTGTGCTGCACATGCGTGCCACCTATTGTAAACATTGGACACAAGAAAGCAATTAGTTTTGTATAGCAGATCAGGTATTCACTAGTCGAGTAAAAAGTTTCAAGGTATGATATAATATGATTCAAAACACTGTATGTGCCTTATTATTCAAACGGGGACAATATTTAGAAACCATACGAACATAAATTATTTTTTGTCTGTCAAAATGTTCAGGTTTGATTTCAGACAGAAAACATTCAATCATAATTTGAACGTAACTTTTTAAAAATTTAAATTGTTACAAATATTAATAATTAATAAAAAATTAATAACAATGTTCGTATTTTTTCACTGTCATTTTAAAACCTGAACATTTCCACATACGAAAATCCTGTATAACTTGTGTGCATATGAACATTAAGTAGATTTACAAGAAATGTCCACTATATAGAATTACTTGCATTTACTGAAACAATAGGCTATTTAAATATACATATACTATATTATATATATATGTATAAAATATATATATATACGTACATTATAAATGTATATTATACGCATACATACGTATACCTATACAATATATATAATGCATGTATTTATTTAATGGCCATGTACAAGAAATAATAATAGTTTGAAAAAATTATAATTTTCGCATCAAGATGCATAGATACTTGGATGATACAGGGTGGACAGCAACTAATTGTGGTAGCATGCATGACTGTGATCTATACATACAAGTATAAGGAGTATAAAGTATATTTCAAATGGCATAGAGACAGAAAGAATTAAACTAGGATAAACGTAACTGTGCAACATACGAAAGATATACATATTACAACTTTGGTTGTACACCCAACTGCATCCTGATCACCATAAATACATTTTGTTAACTATCTTGCTCTGCAAGTCAAAAAAAGAAATCAAACGAAAACAAAAATCCACCCAGATGGCAATGACAAGAGGAATAGAGTTCCATGTATCTGCCGCCTACGTTTGTTTAGGTATTTACAGTTAAGATTCTTTTCACATTAAAGGGTGTTTATCGATGTAAAATTATTATTAAGGTAAAACACATAGATTCTTGGTCAGTAAATTGGGCAGAGAACAAATTTTAATCAAATATCAAATTGAGCATTATTGCGCATAGAGAGCACTGTCCTGATACCTATAACGTTTATGCATTAGTCAAAAATCATTAGATAGTTAAACCAGATTATGTGTTTGAATACCGTCAACAGGTTTATTCCTACTGAATGTCAATTAGTTACCTAGCCCGTTTGTTCGTGCAGTCTCGAATTAATCCCTAATAAATCCCCATTATTATTGGGTCTGAGAAAGAATTTTTAGATTATTGTCTTTAAAGTTGTGGTGTATGCATATATCTTTCAACCGTTTAGTAAAGGTTTTTTGTTTCCAAATTTTTCCGTGTAGTTTGATGATGATGAATGTTTGTACATAGTATATGTAAGTAAGTGTATGCGGACTAGAGATATGAAATGAACGCTGCTAATACGAGTATTTGAGTACGAGTACAAGTACATAGATACATACATAAGTATTGTTCAATGAGAGCTGTGTAGTTATGTAAGTAGTATAGAAAACTATTTGATTATTGAAAGCTTATAATGGAACGTCTTATGGCATGACAATACATGTACATGTTAAGCATTTAAGCAGCTATGTACGAGTAAGCATGTCTGATAATTATGTCTGATGTTTATATAAGTAGAAATGTTTGAAGAAATTTGTGTAGAAGAAAGTACTAGCATATATAGAAAACATGTTATTTATGTTTTTTTTTTTTTTTGTCTTTGTAATTCTTATTGATTTTGATTGTTATAGTGTTTGATTTGATTGATTTTGATTGAATTGTCAGCTTTAGTTAACATGTGCTTAAGATGTACCCATATCAATCCCATAACCAAGTCTGTCTCGTTCACGCATCTCCTGAAGTCGAGCAGGACTCGGCGATCGTGATCTTTGACATAAACTTGTTGTCCCATATGTGGGATAAGGCAGTTGAGTGCGTTTACTGCGAGACAAATGACCACCATAACGAGAAGGCGAGGGCGAACGGGCCGGACTTGTCGATGCTGACCATGAACCTATATTGTACATATAACAACAATAATAAAGAAAAGCCACAATAATTAAGGATGTCGGGGCACAACAGTTTACGTATTGTAAGAATCGTGTTTAAATTGCAAAAATGTTTATTTTAATAATAATGTAATTTCATATCAATCAATCATTTGGAATAATGAAAGAAAAAAGGGAATGAAAATATACAAATTATAAACAGAATATGCAAACACAAATGAATAAAAGTCTTAATTTAATGCTAATAAGCTGTAGACATATAATCATATATGTATGTATATGACTAGGATACTACCAAATTTTTAGATAAAACTTCGGTTGCACCGAATCAAAATGTATGCACTTTATATATAACATTAGCTCTTGAAGAATGTGTCTGTTTTTATTAACAATGTAAGCCAACATTTTTTTTTGTTGTAATTTTTTTTTGCAATTTTCCAATTTAAAGTTTTTGATTGATCAAAACCAATACACCTAAGACGTTGGAAATATTCAGAATTTCGGCTGAAAGTAAATTCAAATATTTTTCAGAAAAAACAAGCAATTATTAATATTCCATTCTTAGCTTAGCTTAGCAGACATATTTCTGTCGTGAGACCAGGAAGAACATATTGGAGCGCATTACATAATATTTTCTGAGGCAACCAGCTCACACATTAATTTATAAGTACATCAAATACATATATTATAGTACATACATATGAATAACAAAAAAACTACGGATAAATACCTCTTGGATACCGCGGATGACTGTTGCCATGCCTAGGATGGCGAGTCTCCTTGACCATCTCTACAACATTAGATACGGTATCGGAGAACCCAATATCATGATGTATGTATTGATGGCCGCGTCGTCTGGGACTTGGCGATCTGGCCAATGGAGAACCGTTGTGTCTGTAACAGTATATATTGCATTTGTTAAGTATATTTTTATGTGCATTGGAACTTTTAGAAATGTTGAAGTCAAGAGAAGGTATAGCCTACCTCAAGCTAGGCGAATGCCGATGGCCGTTCATATACGAATGTCCAGGATGTAAATGGCCAGCATCAGGACCAGTCAGGGATTCTTGTGATGGATGCCTCGATGAGTCTTGCAGTTCCAGCATCTAGTCAAGAGAGTATAATATTCAAATTAGTGCTTCGGCAGAATACAAATGAATGATAATATTTGAAATCAGCCGTGGCATGGTCACTCGAGTAATCATAGAATTAAAGAAATTTAGATTTATGTACGCTATATGGCCGATAGGCATCAAGATAGAGGTTTTTGTACTTCGCAAGCTGACGGATTTCAAACGAATTCATTCATTAACTTTTATTTGGTATAATTGGTTTACAATATAAGCTACAAATGTTTCCAATGCTCCGTATTGGAGCAAAGGCAGTATATGTATACGTATAAACAAAAGCAACAAAAGAAATACATATACATATATTAATATGTAAATATACTTTTTTTGCGAAGGTATTATAAAGGGATACATTATATATGTAAATTAAAAACAAATATTACTTCACTGCAACAAAATACTTATCCAAATGCGGTTTTAATTGCACTAGGTTGAAGTATCGAAAGGTTCTCAAATGCAGGATAACCTAGGGCGTGTAAAATTTAAACAGTTCCATACACTACTTAAGAGTATACATATATGTATATATATATACTTGAACACTTTTAAAGTAATTTAAATTTTCGGTATTTGGTTTAATTTTTGTAACTATTGTATTTTTTTTTTATCTCTTTAAAGTGGCTTTTTATATTTTGTTTCTTGAAATTATATAAGCTAGTTTTTTTGGAGTTTTTTTTTTCATTTTATTGATATGCCAATAGTTGATTACCCAGATTAATCTACATTATTGTAGTAAAATGTTGTCCTATATTTATATAAAACTAATAGATATATTGTCCAAAAAAATCAAATATAAATATAAATGAAATATAACAAACTAATAGTCAATTTAATACTAACTGGCAAATGAAAAACATATATTACAACTGTCATGTATTTACAAACTACTAAAAGGGTCGTTTTCACATGTTCTTGGCCAGCTTGGCATACGTTTAAAAATTATCGGCAAAGTTTCTTTCCTTTAATTTCTTAACTGAACATTTGAATTTACAATTTCGCATTAAATTTAAAACTGTGTTCGTACTTTTTGCCGTGAAAATGAAAAAATTCTCTGCCCCAAAGTGAACTAAGATTTTTTGAAAACGGCCCTCACATATGTTCAATATATACATATATACTCATCTAACATGAGTTCAAAATTTACAAATGCAAGCAGGGGGTGAAGCAAGATTCTAAAACTAAGCATATGCATATGTACAGCAAAGTGTTGCTAATAGATTAAAACGTATATATCTAGTATTTTGTGCTTTTCATCAAAATATATGTACACATATATATGTATATATAAATAATATATATATATATATATATATATATATATATATATATATTTGCATATATTAAAAATGAAATATATATGTATATATATTTGCATGCATTCTACGACTTGTTTGCAAGTATTAATTAAAACTACTTATGTGCGTTTGTATGTAGGTACGTATATACAGAAATGTATTTTTTTGGATCAGATTGCAGGTGCTGGTGGAGATGCGGCTGAGTGACATGTCCAAATGTCCATAATCAGGCGAAACCCCTGATTTACTTACCACATGTTGACTAGCCTACTATGGACTTTTTAATGCTAAAAAATTACTTAAGTGTGCCAAATCGCTTCAACCGGAAAAAGTCCTCTAACCACATAAATACACATACAACCATTGTAACAATATTACCACTACAGTTTCTGTATGTATAAATACACTATGTCACAAAATGACACATTTTTGCGGTGAGGCTGCACCCTTAATTTTCTGATGCACTGAGGCCAACAAATTATGAAAATAATGCGAAACTGTGTTTGACAAGTTATAACCATAAACAAATTTTATAACAATCGAATTCTGTAAATTTTCCCGTTGAAATCTCGATTATTAAGTCTTTCAGTTTTGAGGCTATCTTGCTGAAGCTTAATTTGTTATATTAATTTACTTTTCCCCGAATTCTGAGTTTTTAAGTGCGTACTTTATTTAAATAAAAAAATGGTTTTTTTAAACTATAAATTAAATAGGTCTCAAACTATGTGTTAGATGTACCATGTGTAAAATACCTATTTATAAGCATATCTAATAAATATTTTCTTTGAATCGTTTTAAAAATATGGTTGAATAAGGAAGCTCACTTCGAAAAGAGTCGAATATATAAAATCTAAATTTTTAATATTAACAAGAAAAGGGTTACCGAAGTAAAATTATTAAAATTTATTTTTGTTATTTAGGGGCGCAATACATCAGGAAATTAAGGTTTCAGCCCTACCACTTGTGGGCTGTTGCATAGTGGTATTACTATAAATGGGGCACAAGGCCGACTACAATTTTTCAATATGAAAAAATAGATTTTATTTCAGACTCTTGCTGAAAATCTTTACTGTGTGAATATGGTATTTTTAGCAACATTATATTCTCGAGTGCTGTGCTCATTGCAACAGAAAATGATCAAGTTTAACATTATATCTAACCATACACTTAAGTTGTTCTGCCTTACGTGTATTTATATATATATGGGCCTACACAATTTATATATTACCAAGGCGGTACAGAAACCAATAATCTATTTCATTGAGAGTTCTTTTGTGCAAAGATGGAAACTTAAAGAAACAGTACGAAATCACCAAACTCTTAAGTGAGTTTTAAAAATAGGATATATGTTTAAAAGTTATAATTTGTACTAAATATATATAATGTCCCAGTTGTCATATTATCAATAAATATGTTATAATTGAGACACAAAACTACAATGCTTTACAATGTCCTTAGCACTTTACTATATTACCACTATTTTTTTAACTGATAGCCTTGCTTACTAAATTGTGTAAGATACACGAAAAGAGAAATCGTTTACAAATATTCTTAAAGTCAGCTTTCGTGCGTTGCAATCAGAGTTCGCAAAGCGCGCTTGGCATCAGAGCTGCTTAAAAATTATGCAATTTAAACTACTTGTTAGTTCAATTTCAATTAGAATTTTGATTTATAGCTGCGTTATTCCATGACGCTGTTTAAGCGATGCTGTGCGAAACCATGTTATCAACTTGCAACATTTGCCGAAGAAACGCCTACGTACATGTTAGTACTTATACATACGATCAACGATCAAATTACAACATTGAGTACGAGTACTAAGCGAAGATTTGCTTTCTAACTTTTCAATAAATAGCTATGCAACATGTATGTATGTAATTTACTATTGAGTTAACGCAAATTGCTTAAATTACGATACACCGCACGCATGTACATATATATCTTCATATATGTACATATGTATATAATTATTTTTTGTTACATACATACATAATTATATATATAGATGTGTGAGCGAATATTTAAAGGTACTAGTGTTTTACTTCGACTTAAGTAATTGGTTTGTGAACAACATTTATATCGGAAACGGATTATGGACACAAAAAGTATTCACATTTATTCATATAATACACAATTATTTATTCTTGTTTTAGTATATTTTCGATAATTTTTTTTTGGTTTACCGCTTGGAGTTTATCAAACTTATTCACCTTTTTGTTTCTGAAATTATTTAAAAATTAGAAAAAAACAATTTACTTATGTAAATGTACAAAGCACAAAATTGTTTGTGGTTGTTGTGTTGTTTTGTGAATATACAAATTAACAAAACAGTAACAAATAAACATAAGTAAACATAAGCTTTGCAGACCCATACATATTACTAAGCGAATTCATATATGCCGAAAATTCATATGTATGTATGTGTTATTATGTATAGAAAATGCGTTAACGAGTATGTATATAAAATTAATGTGGGTGCGATTGGTGGGGCTATATGTATGTTCATATGTCAAAATTCAGCCAGTGCTTATGGCGAACAATATGTAGAATACTATTCTAAGCTTAACACTAAGCTTCAAATAACAAATTGTAGAATTCAATATAATCGGAAGATTTGCACATATTTCAAATATCTTGCTTGCTGCGAAAGGGAAAGTATTACAAACTTTTCAAGCTTGCTTGGAACAAATCAATTTATACGTAGAAAAGTAGTCTTGAACTATGAGTGTGTTGTTTGAGAGTCCTATTTAAGAATGTTCGATCATGAGTTGCCATAATTGTCGAATTGGCCTAACATATTTGTACTTATTTTTCAGACAATGATGTTTCTTCTCTCAGGCTTATACCATGGAAAATGCATTACCAAATAATGACAGGGTACAGGGTATCTCATAATTAACCACTCTCCACTGAAACCCTTTTACTTGTCCTCAATAAAATGTTAATAATCAGATTGTTTAAAAAAATCATTAATTTTAATCATTTGTGCAGTCGTTTTTATTTTTTCCATGAATTTGGGTACAAAAGAGTTTTGTGCAAATGAATATATCTGACCGCAAGAAATATCTCTGATCCCATTTATATTTTTTTCATCAGAACATACAGATAACACGTTTCCCCAAATTGCATAATAATGATAAATGTCGATTTCTTTGCCTTTGCTTTTTCAGCATATCTCGGAGACAACAAGA
This sequence comes from Drosophila colorata, assembly GCA_035041545.1. Lineage (NCBI taxonomy): Eukaryota > Metazoa > Arthropoda > Insecta > Diptera > Drosophilidae > Drosophila > Drosophila colorata. Next base: position 1,852,381 of record JAWNLD010000490.1, on the reverse strand, counting down.
GTTTGGATGTTCTCCTTCAGAATAATCAAGAAAAAAGAAAAAAACTTTTAAATTTGGATGACAAGTTTCAAACTTTAATGAAAATCGGAAAACAGTTTCGAAAATTATTCAAGAATCCCAGTCGGGCATTCCCGACTAAGGCACTCAGACTTGTTAGGATAATTTAAATGTAAAGGCCAGATGACATAGGGATATAGCAATACAAATTTTACGTATGGCGGTATCCTTGGTTAAAACGTTGTTTTAAAATAGCTTCTAATGGACATTACGATTAGGTATAAATTTGCGGGAAGCTGATGGTGAACGTACAGAAACGAAGCTATATTCTGACAGGCGCGATCCTCACCGGTACGGATGTATGTATTACGATAGTGTTAGCAATGATGATCATGATTATGATGATGATGATTTAATTGTGAAAATGGCGTTGGCAATACTTTGCACTTTACAAGTAAAAGTTGATGTGAAGTTTTGTAAATTACCTAACTGATCGCTTTCTGATCGTACTCCGACGTGCTAGTGTTGCCAAACTGTTGTGTTCGACATCACCATTTGCGTGATGTGTGCTTGCTAACAAATGTGTTTGTGAGTTGGCGGCTCCTTCCCCATTCGGTTCAAAACTTATGGAGCCCTGTCGCGATCCTCCTTTGTCAAGGGCGGCCATATCGAGCAAGCAATTAAAAAACGATTGTTTCTATTTTGATTTGTTTGCAGTGAGTGGATGCAGTTTGAATTGCCGGTGCCAGTTCGGATTCGTTTAACCATTTCATTTTGTTATTCATGTAATAATTTAATGAATATAATTTGTGTGTATTTTTTTTATTTTTAGTTTTTATTTTTATTTAATTCGTTTTTTGTTTTAGTTATTTTTATTGCAGTTGTATGTGATAAAAATTTGCAAATCGATTTGTTTTAGTTGTTGGTTGTTGGTATGTAGATATCAGACGTTGTTGCGATTGCATTTGTTGTCGTTGTAGATAAGTTGGGTGAGTGGTGAGTATTCAGAGTTATGTTTACATTGCAACGCATTAGAATTGTTTTTGGATTTTTGTTTGATTGTGTTCAAGCGTTAAAATGGAATGTGAGAATTATTATAGAATAATTTAAAATGTAATAAGTAGGTACAAAAATAATAGAAAATAGCAAACAATTTCATTTATATATATATATATTTTTTTTTATATTCTATAAATATATATTGTAAAGTATTATATAAATATACTTATATAATAATAATGGGCAAATAGCGGGTTTCTGCTGATTTCATTGATACGTATGTCGTTGTAATATACCATTAAGATATTTTTAAAGCTCTATATAGTTTGCAAAATGTGTCTGTAAATGTGTAAATGTATTGATGCTTTCGCATTATGTAAAAATTACTTAAAAGGCTTTTTTATTGTGATTTTTATGGATATAGTAAAACATGCGCAAACATTTTTACAAATTACTAGTTTTTGAAGAAAATCAAAGAAGTATCTCTAGATATTATTATGAGAATTATGTGTGCCGATTTTTAGAAAATGTGGAAGAAACTAGTTAATAAAATTTGATTTTTTTTTAATTTTGTTGTTTTGGGTTTTTTTCTTGTTTTGGCAAGGTGCGTGTATCTAGTTTGTAATGGTAAGTGTATAATAACACAAAAGGAAAATATCGTAAGGCTCTAAGTTAAAGTTGCATCTTTATGACACGTTCAGCTTAAATATTGTTTTTTTTTTTGTTTCATGCCAACGTTTACGTTTAGTTTAGGTCTGTTGTTATGTTAAATATGCTTAGATATTATACTCTGTTCACAAAGTGCTTTGGTGCCATGTCCGTCTTGCTAACCGTCCGTTTGATCGCCCGTCCGTATGTTCGTCTGTCCGTATGAACGGATTTTAGTCGGCGCTTAAAACTTTGGATATACAGTCATGTCAGAAATAAATGCTACCATATTTGACCACGAAAACTTGGGTGGGTAAGTCAGGAATTTGTATATCCTCCACAGCTTTGAGTAATTTATCAGGTAGTCTTTTGATGACCATAATCAGTAAACATACTGTTCGAAATAGGACTGTTTTCGAAGGTTAAAAGCTGTTATTACACTGTGAACAAAATATTGTTTAGTCGGTTACACCAGACTGACATTTTCTTACTTGTTTTAGTTTTACCTAATTGATGATTTATACAATTTGTTGCATGCCTATCATCGTCAAAATCGTATAGAAAACTTAACGGCACAACTTGTGAATTAAAATAAAATTTTAAATATAGGACACTTGCCATGTTTCATATTTCATTGTCAATACGTTACGTAGTTTTTCATTTATTTTCATTAAGATTTATCTCGTTACCTTTTTCGGCACATTGATTACAATGAGCGATACAGTTTAATCACTACTTATATAACGCAACTATGCAATTTTCCTTAGTGATCAAACTATACATATCATATATATATATATATATATATGTATATATTTTAAAGGTAATAAATTGCAGAACAATGCCTACCTATTTATAAAATGCAATGATATACAATTCGATTTAAATATGTTATATTAATCGCAATCAAAATCAGTAAAGATAAACTGTAAAATATGTATATTATCGTTTAAGGCTTATAAAGAGTATAATACACTTGTGCAGTATAGAAGTACATGTTGTTATACCCTTGCAGCGGGTGGACAATGAGTTTAATGGGACTAGGTGCAATTTAGATTGAAAGACAGAATGGCAAATGCCAAAAAATTAAAAATATTTGTGCAATCATTTGAAATCAAATTTAATTGGTATGCAAGGGAAAACAAAATAAATATATAAGTATCGTCAAGACAATGATAATTTTGCTTTCTGGTTGACCCTGCGCCTATCTGGAAGGACTCTGGTAGAGATAAATTTGTTTCTTTATTTTTAATCATAAATATTTTTGATTGTAGCAAAAATATTTCAAAAATTGGCATGTATTACGAGCATATACAGATACTCGTGCTATGGATTAGTGCGCATATGCATTTTCAGGGGTGGGTTGGCTTAAAATCGGATCAGAAGTTGAAGCTTTTGGGTAAGCCCTTTATTGGTGTGCGAGCAAGAGGGAAAGCGATTTTGTGTGGTTGTTGTAAGCGAAAACATAACCATAGCATTGCAAATATTTGTAAGGTGTTTGTTGTACTAGATATTTAGAAATTAGTCGGGTATCTATAGAGAATAAAACTGGCATAATACTAATGTATGCACGTTCCTATGCGAGTATGTACACATGCCTCTAGCCGAAATTGGTAGATACTTGCAAAAAGTTTTAATAGGGCAAACATGTGAAAGAGGAGCTTATAGAAGGCAAAGTAAACTTAAACGAAAGATATGTAAATAGATTATATACCGGCTCCTCGACTGCCGTTGGGCTATATTTACGATCATCATCATCATCTTCGGGTTTCTTCCGCTATCATTGCCCAAATATCCAATAACAAGTATTGTACGACAATTTAATGGAATCAGTTTGGCAGTGTGTGAAAATTTATCGTTTGTTTGTGCATTAACAAGAATAAAACAATGTATGCCATTTAATTACTTTTTTTAAGTCTAAGCGATTCAGTAGTTTTAATGAATGAGACTGTGATTTTGCATTTACTATCTATTGGTGGAATCCTTCGGATGGTCTTAAGAATATCTCGGTGGGTCTGACAGTCAAATAACGAACCTTGGCTTTGGCCAAAGCACTGTGTTTTTATTATGAAAATGTCACTTTAAAGGGTATCTGTTGTGTGTCTATGAATTAGGGCTTAAGATTAATACTACTTGAACCTAAAATTAAAGCAATCATACGAGAACAATTACAAACTTGACAATCAAAATATCAACGTTTTAACTCTACCAATAAAAGTACGAGACTACTGTATTATTTTCAACTCATTTTATAATTTATATCAAAGTACATGTTTTGTTGTTTCCGAAGACTGCACCACTTTTTAGATATTTTTTACCAATTGGACTGCCTTGGAATGCAGCTAAAGTGCATCGCTTGGGAAAAACACCAATATACATACTTATAAGAGATAAGTACACAACTTTTTCCATCACTTATGAAACAAAAATGATTTCGTTTTAAATTAAAAGAGAGTGTCAATTCAAATAGCTCTATCATATCAAAGTTGATGAGTATTATTTAAAACATAAGTAAAGGACTTCGAATACAAAAAATGCAAAATCTTATAATATCTTTAAAAATCCCGCTGTTATCGATCGAAATATTACATAAAACATTTTTCACAATAAATTAATACTATTAATTAGAATTAATTTTTTATTTAAAATACTGTGTTGTTGGGTCGTAATCATCTGGTCCACTAGAAATGGCAAACTCATCAAAATTGATACTGTTTAGAGGGTTTCCTGATATGTCTATTGCTTTATCTGTTAATAAGCTGTTTTTTTCTGCGTAAGAAAAATAATATTTTGATATTCTGAATGCCTCAGGTGTTTTCACACAATTATATAATTCGATATGATGGAAAAAGTTTTTTTTTCTGGTCCTTGTGAATTTAAGTAAATTGAGTACGTATAAGTAAACGAATGTGTAAGTTTGCTATGTATTTGTTTCAGATGGATACATATGAGAACAACATATACATATACAAATGTGTTAAGTGTGAGGTTGCATATAAATTAATTATATACCTCCTTCCAATTCTGCATTTTTATCAGTTAATAAGAATTATCATTTTTGTTGTAGTACATTTAATTATAGTGTTCAGTTATTTTCGAGAATTCATTGTTAAACATATGAGAAGAAAAATCATAATAATTATTAATCATATATTTTCATTGTTTGAAATGTTTAATGATTTTATGGCGTAGATTGGATCTGTAGACCATTTAAATCTTGAAATATATTGAAAGAGACTTTCTCGACCCTATATGGTATTTATGGGATCACGACAAAGACTGGAATCAATTGAATAATGTTTCTGTGTTATGTATACATTTAAATTACTCCATCTTTTGTCATAAGTAAAAGTATATTATCCTAATAACTGAGTTGATTTAATTAAAATCGAATAACTTATATATGATATGGCTAAACTTAATTGCATAAATAAATGCTTATGAAGTTAATTGATTTGCATTTTATTACAGCGTCTGATAACGCTGTTAACATTCAAATTTTTTAAATTTTTCGTTAGCTTTAAGGATATTAGATTCTATAATTTGAAGTTTGGTGTCTTTTAAGTATCCCATCAGTATGTAAAAAAATGTATCAAATTCATAACACTATCTCTTAATTTGTCTTAAAAATATAGTTGGAGATCCAATCCATGCCAAATGACGCTTTAATTATTAATTATGCAATGTCCTTGAACCTGGCCTAATGTGTGTGGACGTGTACACATGTATTTCGTTAAAACGGATTAGACAATCTATATACATATACAACTGTGTGTACATATTGTCTAATTATGACAGTTGAATAGACAGGACAATGTCTTTAATAAGAGTAGGAATCCCCAATACGATGGTGATATAAGTTACAGAAATAAATAACGAAAAATTATATATATTTGTATGAAGAAGCTCGTCTTAAGTTGTAAAATAGAAGGCCTAACTTCTGGATATTTAACTTATTACATTTTGCAATTTTAAGGCTTTAAATACTTAGGCTCCATTCTTAACACACACATCCCTTAAAATATTTATCAAGAGAAGCGAAAGATATTGCTTAAATCACCCCTGAGCACTGAGCGTGCCCAGTGCTGCATTGCATATTACGTCGAAAGAATAGGGCTAGAGCTAGTGACCTTGCCTGTTGTAAATGGGGCTTATCATATCATTGGGTCATTGCCTTTGTTAACATGGTACATAGCTGAAGTACATGTTGTACGAAATATTTTGGTTGGGGTACGATGTTAGAAAACTTACCGGCATGCCTGAATCAATCTGGCCGAATCTCGTATTTCTCCAGGATTCCAATATAAGAAAACCTGCATAGATTTTACCAACTGACAGTTTTCCTTTGTTTAACTGATCGATGGGTGGAACCAGTAGATTTAACATTTTCTTGGCCTGCAACGGCCAAATGTTTGTGATGGTTTCCCTGAGCTCTGAGTCCGCCTGATCCATTTCCTCAGCTAGATGATAACACACACGAATAAGGAGAAATTTATTTATACTTATTATACTACGGGGAAATTATTCTCAACTTACGCGCTCGCATTTTAATGCTCAGATTCTCCCGAATCAGAGCGAACAACGTTGTGGTGAATTGGACTCTCAATTCATCGTCCAATGGCATATTCATACGTATAAGTTTCTTGTAGGCAAGACGGTTGGGACACTTGTTACCGAATCCCAAAGGAGGATCCATATTTTTCAGCATGTCATACATTTCGGTGTAATGTATTCTACCACTATTTATACCATTCAATAGCAGAATCAGAAAAAAGCATATCAGTTTTTCATAACGCGACATTCGAATTTTTTGTGGTCAAACTAAAATTTTATATTCGGGGGAGCCGAATCTATTTACATTAATCAAAAAATTATTTGCGCAAAATTGCGATTTTTCGAAAACAGACAATAACTTTGTGAACTTTGTGAGATGTTTGTATGAATAAGTTCTTGTGTCTGTATTAAAATAAAATCCTGTGGGGCATACGACAAAGCTAAACAAATTGGACTCCAAAAAACTTCAAACATATAGAAACAGGAGAAAAAATATATTATTCTACTCGTATTTTACGACTGTTGGATCTGTCCTGCGGTAGACATTCATACTTGTGAATGGGTATATACGAGTATATGTACGAAGTTTGAAGCTTTAAGAGTGAAAAGCAACGAAAAATATTTCATCTGTACGGACTATGTTTGCTTTGTAAACAGGGTATTAAAAAAAAAAATCCCCGATTCAATATAAATGTTTGCATTTTGAGAATGCTACAGATTTGTTAATAATAAATGTAGGACTGTTGGGAAGCTGTTTGAGAAGCTAAGTGTGCGTCTTTTATTGAGTTTCGCATACTGCGAAATAAATTTAATTGTGTTATTTTGACTGGAATGTATATGAAACAAATACGAACAAATAATAATCGTTTAATATTGTTTTAGAGAGTTCCATTGTGTGTGGCTGAGTTCATTTTTGTTTAAAAATTAATAAAAACCGAATATAATTAAGAATACTTAATGCATATGATATTTATATATTAAACTGATAATTACGTCGCATTTGGATCATATTCCGCCCATATGCGCACAAATTCGTCTAAGTGATGAGCACCCAATATACTGGAGTCCCTCGTGAGATAATCGAAATTATCCATGATGACGGCAACGAACAGATTCAACATGAGAAATGAACAAAAGAATATAAACGATACGAAATAGGCGTACGCCAACGTCGAACCGCAGTACTCTCCGGCACCCTTTTCGGCATCATCGTCACAGGCCTTGCCCTTCAGGCACGCCAGCATTATGTTCGGCCACGCTTCGCCCGTTGCACATCTTTAAAGTTGTCATCAAGGAAAAGGATCGCCAACGGTAACAGTAACGATAGCGACACCAAAAATTTAAATTAATAAGAATCATCTTGGCTTACTTAGTGGTATTTGGTCAATTACATTCTACGTATATGCTGATTTACTTATGTATGCATGAGAATGGCAGTTAGTAAATACATAAATACGAGTTTCTTGTTATACATGTAAAGGTATGTACATATGTATTTACAATTTTTGAAACATACACATACATTGCTGCAGAATTGTATGTTGATTGTTTATATACTTGTATAGTTATTAATTAAATACATGCTATTGACAATATACATATAAACAGCTAATATACTCAGGTAAGCATACTTAAGTCAAGAAAGCTCGACTCGGAAATACCCTGTACCCAGTGTTAAAGACAGACAAACAGAAATATGTTAAGATAGATAAATTTGAAAAGATTGAAACGTATTTTAATTCTGACTGGGACAACATATATTTTATATTATTGTAGTTGGGTCAATCTGGCCGGGTACAGGGTCCAAAACACTAGTTTACTAATTTAAAGTAACTTAAGTAATTTCAAACATCTGTTAGCTGATTCCTATGTGCAAGGTAATTATCCAAGCATTTACGATAGTAAAAACGTTTGCTCATTGATACTTGAACTTAAAGAAATTTTCTTTCAAATTATATATATTTTTTTTAAATATTTAGAGTTGGACGTTAAGAAAAAAAAGTTAATTAATTGCTGATAAACTTAAAATCAAGAAAGATGTCTTTGCCTGTGTTAAGTTGTTAAGTTTTAATACGATTCGTCAGTTTTTTTTTTCATACCCTTTAATAATTCGATCGTCATGTTTTGCTAGTTTGAGTATAAAAATGTAAATTTAGTAATTTAAGAAAACCTTTTTCTCGAATTTCACGCACTAATTAACAAGAGAAAAAACTATCAGATGTTTGAAAATATAATGTTAAATCTATTGTTATATATTAAAAAAAAATTGCAACTACATGGGTTTAAGAATAGTTAACGTATGTTTTTATATAAACATGGGAAGTTGTTGTGATTGCATACAAAAGTGTCTACATATAGGTAAGCAACAAGCGAGTTATACGCGTGTTTGTGGTTATATACCGAAAAACTCGCTTAAATTCTAGAGTAACCAGCAACTATATTAAATTATTCACATATATTTCAAAAACAATGCTTGTGCCCGAAAATATTCGGCAAGGAATTATTATAAAATATGATTTTAAGTATTGTATATTAGGGATACATTTATGTTTAAGTCTTATGTCGTTTATATATATGTACATACATTTGCATCAATCTATATATTGTTAACTTATGGTTATTTATCATTTGTGATCACTAATCTGTCAAGTATAGAGCACAACTACTCCGGGAGCAAATTAAAATAATTTAAGTAACTATCTCAAACATCAACTGCAACTTGAACGGCAACAATAAAAGTGCAATCTGTGGCATATTAAGTTGCGTCTTATACATTTTTGTATGGAACGGCACACACATACATCCATATGTACTAAGGCATAATTACATACATATGTCCGATTCATTTCTCAAATAACTCTAGCAATGATTTACATAATCAGGGACAAATCTTCTAGGGGAAAACAATTTACTATATTTATACTCTGTTCACAAAATAAAAAAAATTCTTTGGTTTTGTGCAATGTCAGTCTTGCTGTCTTGCTCCTAACATATATTTTTTAAGAAACTCCTAGCAAATGAGTAAAATATCAACATCGGACTTCTAGTTAATATAAACTTCACGGAAAAAATGTAGTGTTTGTATAATAATAGTGAAGATAATTGTTTTTGTTTATTATGTGAACAGAGTATCTAAAGTACATATATAATTATCGATATCGGAAATCATTGACTTATTAATTACTTATTAGAAAGAGCTGGTAAATGTCCCTATGTTTGGTATAAAACTATGGTAACTACTAAATAAAAAGAAAAGCTAGATATGAATTCTATATATGTATGTACATCATATTTGCTGCATGAGAAACTTCAAAATACTTTGCCCAACACAATCAACATTTAAGCACTAGGATAAGTGTTATTTGCGAACTTACATAAAGTTGAAGTGTGAAGTAAATAAATTATTAAATGGTTTTAATGAGTATTGATATTATTTCCCATTGACCTTTTTAGTATAATTGTATTTTGTTACTGTTGTTGTTTATTTTTGGGCATCCCATCTTGTGTTGGGTTAAATTACGATCGGCGTGTAATGGACACCGATCGTACTAAGTAAACACCTAACCATGTCTCTTGCTAAAAATCTAAGTTTTATTTGTATCTAATGCTAATAAAATAATCTTATTTTCCCATTAATAATTAAATATTATGAAAAAAAAAATACTACGGTGGTGCTGATGGCTATCACCTCAACTTCAGTTTAAACGCTATATATGACTCGTGTTGTACGAGAACAGAAATCTATTGAGTATTATATTATTTAAATGCTAAGGTAGCTTGTTTATAATGTGGGAATATAACCATATATATGGGTATACATATATATGTATATGTATCTATTAAATATCTTAATTATTGAAAATCGAAAATTTGCTTAAGAACAACTTGTTTTTGTATCAACTCTATGCGATTAATCGCAAATGAGTTAAAATTTACATACCTGAAAAGCAACATGACGCCTTGTATAAATGACTGGAAGTTGTTGTGCCTAGTTATGGAATTTTCCACAGTACCTAGTTTGATATTTCCGAATACCTATGCACGATTTAAATGTCGGTAAATAATATAATGATTAATTTGTATTGATAACAGCAACTATTAAATGAAAAAGTTGAACATATAACACCTTTTCACCCATATATCCTTCATAAACCTTTTTGAATTATGCTGCGAGCATAACTTCACAGTGACTTAATATTGATCAGTTATCCCTCTTGTATTAGTTATATAAAAATCTATATGATCCACGGAACACAGAAGCTAAAATATTTATTAAGTCACTCATGATCAATACTTTCAGTTTTAGAAATTAAAGTTCTCATACAAAAAGAAAATGTTTGAAATACGGGTACAAATACTGTTCAGATTAAATACAAACAAATTTATAATAAATAACTGGACTAAGGATCTTAATAGTGCTGCTCATAAATAATACAAATACGTAATTTGTACTTATGTTTTTTATGTCTGTATATTTCTGAATGGGATAACTAAAAAAATATATGTATGTATAAGTACTTGTAAATGATATAAAAAAATTATTTTTTTTTTAAATGTTATACAATGAAAGTGCCGGACTCGCTCTCTTTAATGAAATTGATTTATTACGAGAAACTAGGATGAATATACAAAGGTAGGATATTAAAGCCGAACTCTAACGCAACATTATAATTTGACACTGTCAAATATATATTTATTTTAATGTGAAAGCTGACTTTGTAAAACCAATACATATTTAATATTCAAAGTCGCATACCGAACTGCTTTACTTGATAGCACTGTCACATACATGTATGTATTACAACTGAGGGTTTTATTCAAGTGTATTATACATTTGTATTGATTGAATGTCAAACAAATGCTTATTAGCAAAACTTTGAAACACTAAAAAAAAACATTTACAAGATATCTACCGCGCATTTACAAAAGTAAGTCATAACTATAACTGTAACTACAACTGCAACAGTTTCATACAAAAGTACAAGTTAAGTGTTTTATGGGAAAACTTTAAAAGCTGCCACAGCTAATGCATACAATTACTTCTTGGCAGTTTGATTTCTATTGATTTATACAGCTGATATATCTATGCAATTAACGAACGAATCAAACTAACTAGTATTATATGTATGTAAGTATATTACTAAATAATGCTTCAAAACTATCCAAGTCACAAATGATGGCAGATTAAGAATAGTCAGTGAGAAATGTTCAAAATATAATCCTTCCTCGTTTGTGACTTGCTTAATAATCAATCAGTATCGACTGATAATTATAATTATGATGTCCCCACACATCGATGTCAAATCGACTCGTGTATGGACACTTGAATTTCGGATTTTAGGAAAACTAGATACAGTTTCTCTAAAGTGAATGAAGTAATTATGTAAGTATGCTTGTCTGTTAGTGCCATCGTTTGCAGTCACTAAAAATACATTTAGTAACTTTATTGATCGTTTACCGAAAGAGCAGCATGATTCCTCCAGAGAACGATTGGAAGTTATTGTGACGATTCAGTTGTGTGTCCGGATCATATTTTATGTTGCCGAAAACCTTTCAGTTTGTGAGACATTATAATTGGTTTGTTATTAGAAATTTCACCGGTTAGTACAAATTTCGCTACGTTATTGTCCGAAAAGTCACTCTTCGAATTGTAAATACATATGTATGTTATTGCTGATACCGATGGATTTTAAAATCTTTCCATTTAATAAGCAAGATTGACAGCTATAAAAAAATTCCGTGATGCGAGATAGCACGACAAATCGTAGGGCTAAGTACAAACATACATACATATATAAAAATTGGAAAGGTTCCTTTCAATTAATTTCAACAAAACATGTTTTGTCATAAATTGGCGAAGTCTAACACAGTTCTGTCCAAGAGAAACACTTATGAGCAGCTATCTAATCACAGCTAAGGAAACACGAATTCCGTGATACTAAATATTTTAAGATATTGATTTGAGAACTTGTAACTTTGATTATTTGAATATTAATGACGTCTATCGACTGTACTAGTGTGCGTGTCTTCAGAAAGGAATTATTTGTGCTAAAATTCAATTATTGCACTATCTGCAGTTTGTATTATATTGTATTGCTTGCTAAACACAGAACACTTTAAATAATATGTTAGTATATAATGTAGATATGAAACATTTGAATTGAAATTGCTATAATAACTTTAATCTATCTGCTAATTGTACACTGAGAAAACAAGAATTTTAAGTCTTCTAGAAACTTTTCAGATTCAAAGTTAAATGTTGTTTAAATTTTACTCTTACCGATATTCAAATATTGGAGTTGTTCTTATATCAAAATCTATTCAAATTATTCTAAACGACTTACAAGGGGCAATACCGAAGTTGACGTCTAAATTCTAAAGCTATAATATTTGTACCTAATTTAAATATTTTTCGATATACTTTTTGAGTGCGCTGTAGAATTGACAAAATTCTATATTATTACGTTTTACTAGAAAAATATACATATTAAATGTAACATTTTGAATTATTTTTATATATTTTTGACTGTGTGTGATAGAAAATCTATCTATAGAATTTTTCGACTTTTAAACGGTTTGTTTTTAATTTGTATGGCATAATTCTTTTTTTAAATGTTCGAAATTCTTTTTAATTTAATAACGTACGTGATATATATACCATTTTTGTTTTCCCAGTGTAATGATGTGTAGATTGTGGTGTAATTAATCGTTAAAAACTTAATATCAATGTTTTGAAATTATAGTTTAAAAGTAAAAAGTATGTATATCCTACTAAAAATAAGTATTGATTCCGTTGTTTTAAATTGCTATAAATTGATCCCAACTGTTAGGTTGCCTCTATCCCGAACTTAATAATGAACAATCAATTGCCTTATGTGTTGACTTGTTTCAAATTGGCGATCCACAATTTATTAGGAACAAAGGTACTGTTTTGAGCGCAAACGAAAACTTACCTGCATGCCAATAATGGCGTATATAAAAAATAGCATTGCAATAAGCAAACAGACATATGGAAGTGCTTTAAAAGATTGTACAAATGTCCACAGGAGAATTCGTATAGTATATCCTTGTCGGAGCAATTTTATAAGGCGCGCCGCACGAAACAAACGCAGGAAGCCAACGTTGATTGAGTTCGACTGTAAAATAGTATTGGTCAAAGGGAGAAAAAGAGAGAAACAGAAACATGTAGAGTTGATTAGAGTAGTGGTCTTCCGATTTTACAGATGAATTCAGATGTACTCGAAATTAACGTCTTTCAGCTGAGTTCGAATATGATCTCAGATTGTTTCTCTGCTTTTTTTAATTTTCTTAGAGTTCGTTAGTACTTAGTAGCAGTTATAGTAGTAGTAGTAGTAGTAGTAGTAGTAGTAGTTATAGTTTAATAGTTATATTAGTAGTAGGTAGTAGTGCAGTAGCAGCAGTAGTAAGTAAGTAGTAGATTGTGGTACTAGTAGTACATAATAAAAGTACATACATATACATATTGGTATTAAGTTAGTTGTAGTTGGATTGGTTAGTTATAATCGATTTAATTGGTTAGTAATGACTGATTCATTAAAAAAATTAACTTTAAGCTTTTTCTTCTATATTTAAAGAACAAAATAATTACAGTCAAATTTGCATAGTATTTACTCAGATATATAGAGATGATAATAATACAATATAAGTATATAAGAAAGTTTTCTTTTAACAAAATGCTAAAAAAAAAAAAGTATTTCGAACAATATGTATCTTAATAATAAAACAAATGCAATATACATAATTTTTTGTATGTTGAATTTTATCAAAAACATGTGGGTATGTATATGTGTGTGTGTGTGTGGGTGTGTGTACGTGTATGTATGTGTGTGTGTGTCTTTGTATGTGTGTGTTGACTACCACACTAATACAGCGTAACATGTGCATTTGTATTTTTTAGATGCTAATTACAAAACTGTTTGAAAAAGTGTCAAATATTAGGCCATGGGATCCGAATAGTGGAAAATCCAATCAAAATTTTAAGTTGAATTTTGTACTGTACTATCCGGGTGAGTTTTTGCAATGATAAAGGATAATGATACATCAAGTACAATGTACTTAAAAAACACAGAAAAATACAAAAACAAAACACAAACAAAAAAATTAAATAAAATCATTTACAAATAGATTATTTGATTTACATTTGTTTGTATGTACATTTCCATTATCTGTTGGCTTGCACACTTATACACAAGTACGTATTTGGGGGGGTGTATAAGTAAGTTTGTTATGTAACAATGTATAGCAGTCAGAAAAATGTAAATAAGTATTTGTACGGATTGCGGTCATTGCTTGGTAATCGATTTAGGAACTTTGACCAAAATATTTTACTCATCAGCTGTTGCATATTAAAAGCACGTGTTAGCATTATGCACATACGCACGAACGCAGGAGTCACAGTGACGGTCTCTGTGACCGTGATCGCGACACACGTACATAGGTAAACAAGTGCTTGGCAACCACTGACTTGGGGACGCATACCGCCTCCACGTGGCCTCTGCGTAAAAAGGTAGATTAAATAATTGTTAGATAAGCTTAAAAAAAAATACAATTATCGCTGAGTTAATATTTACATATGTTTGTTTCTATGTAAGTAAATTACAACTATACACTGTTGCTATTGCTGTTGGGAAGCAGCTAAGGGAAGTGCTATATAATGACATTAAGATACCAAATGTCACGTCGAGAGCATCTTTATCTGTACATACTCATACGTAGGCGAGTATCTCGCAGTTACTCCATTTGATATGCCTATTGGAAGGGTAAGATGGGTTTGTTTCTTCACTAGCATGAAAGGGTATAAGCATTAACGATAAAGTTGCTATATAAAGTATTAAGAGTTCGGAATATGTAACATTGTATTTTAAGTCGAATCCATATCAACTTGGAAATGGGGTAACAGCACTACGACAAATAAAAAGGTTATTCTTTTTGTCTAGAGAAATTATTTAATGAGCAGCTAAATACATATATGTTAATATGTATTTCTGAAAACCAAGGCAATTGAACCTACTATGGAAGAAAACATCAACAATGCGATGTGAATACTGAATAGGATATAAAGTAAACGTTTAGCTAATTTGCTAATAAATAAATTAGTTGTTTGTTGTTGTACATATATGTTTGCAGTTAAGAAACTGATTTTGTTTTAATTTGTTTACTTACATCCTGTTGGATAATCAGAAACCATGTTCAATTGAAATTTTTGGATTCGGTTTCATGAAATTAATGTATACATATCTCATATACCGCATTGTCACCGAAGTTGATGCCACAAATGTTGTTGGTATTGAGAGATATCAGACGGCAGATTCATTGTTTTATGTATTTTAAAAAGTAGTTGTATTCAGTTGCATTCAGTTCGAATCGATAGCAGCCAAAGGATGAATTTTAAAGTTTTCAACGTTAATGAAAAGTTTTGTGATTTTTTTGCAGTGCAGTTGAACGTTGGTTAATTTATAAGCATTTAATACATCAATTTTTGTAGATTTAATTGTTTCACATGTAATATCATTTAATTATGTTATTTATTTGCAATTACGAGTACGTATCGGTTATTTAATCAAATTGCGGATTTCATACGACGTTGGCGGCGTTAAAGATGGTCAATTGGGTTTTTTTTATTTAGAAAAACAAAGAAGTGAATAAAGTAGAGTTGAAAATTAGTAGTAATAATAATTTACTTTTTTCCAGTATACAAAGATAAATCAATGAAATTTTGTAAGCAGAATTGTGTGTAAGTTAACTCCACCAATGTATTGTTCATGTGTTAGTGAATACTTTGTTTCACGCTGGATTTCGACTGCACTATAAAGCCTTGCATTTTTAAAGTCACTTATTTTATAATATAAATTAGTTGAAATAAAAATAATAAGAATAGAATGCCAGTACACTAGGCAGGGATTTATATTAATCAAGATTGCTAGCCGGGGCATGTTTATAAAAATTAATACTACCTATGAGTATGCCGGTTTTTAACGCACCATAGGCATAAGCTCATTTTAGATGTTTTGTTCAACTTTGCTTCTATGTACTTCATACGATAGTCTAAGTTTATAATAATCTCAATTAAACTATTGTATGTAAACTTACTCGCAACCTTAATACAGGAACAAAATGTAATACCCTATCTAGAATTACTGATGATACCCAATGATGAAATTACTTTCTGATCATACCTTACATACCTGGAAGGAACGTCGAAAAATATAGAAGTATGTAAGTCTCTAAATAGATCATATGAACAAAGCAGTTACACAGCATAAGCTTTACTGTACTGAATCTTTTGAAGTCAAGTACATTATAGTCCAACAGAATGATTATTTTGCAGCATGCATCTCAACAAGAGACAATTTTACATAATTTTTTAATTAAAATTTTTTAGCCACTACAATTATGATCAGGGATGCAAGCCAGCTCGATTCCGGTGATTTTTAGCTGATTTACGATGAATATAAAAAAACAGCAATTTATATATTGTAAGCAAATAGAAATTTTGAAATTGCAGTAAAATTATCTAATGAATTTGTTGAAAACAGTTCATTTCTGAATGTCTATAAGATATAAATCTTAAGCAGAAAGAGAGGAATAAAATTAATTGAGTACTTAAAGAAGTTGTGAATGGTGAAATACCTGCAGTGAATAGGGATAGTGGAAAGACTACAGACGAGGCTCCTATAGTAAGTTAAAGTAAAATGTTGGAAAGTCTTTAGAACTACAAAACCCAATCTAGTATTTGGTCTGTATTGAAAACCGGCACTCTTAAAATCCATATGGAATTCAAATCATGCGGAAGAGGAATTTGTATATACAGTAAAAGATTATAGAAAAGTTCATTAGAAAACTTTGAGTGCTGAACTGAAATCCTTGATAATACCTTTAGTTCTTGTGGTGGTTATGCTATTGATATGCCAACTTTTATGTATTACTTACATTTACCACTGGTCAGCTAAAAAGTTCCACTTACACAATTCAGTTCTCATATATTATGTAATCAGAGAATAAATATATTGCTTATGTGGGCCGACATAAAAGTTTAAAATATTAGTTTTATATTGTTTGGACTGTTACATCATAAAGAGTGTAAATGCTATTTAATCGGGTTAAAAAAGTGTTAATTTTTAAAGATTTCATTCAAGATAAAGAAGCTTTCTTTTCCACGTCAAAATAATATGTTATAGTCCAAATAACCATATCCATGCGCAAATATTACAAAAAAAATTAACGGCAAATATAACAACAGTTGCATAACTTCACCTTTATATAAAGAGTCTGACATCGCAATTAATCTCGGATTTTCTCATAAATGAACATCTCATAAATAATGTTGTTAAACAATAGACTTTGCATTTTAATAAAAATTTGTCACAATTTTTCTTTTACTATATCTTATTTTATTTATAAGTGATTGGATTTTATTTGATTTTGGCTGAATGCTCAACACAAAGACGTGTGTGTCAATAAATATTTAACGAGCCAAAGTTTTTTATCATATTTATTTTCTTCTATTTTGATTTTACACTTGTTAGGCTATTCAACTATTGGACCGATAATTTATTTTGTTGGTTCCAATGGGATTTACGGATCCCAAATCAGAAGTGCAGTGACATGACTATAAAAAATAATTGTATTAACAATTTAACAAATATAAAGCAGTGACCCAAATGCTTATTAAAGTATATAATTGTTACGTATTGGAGTTCTGCTTCCAGCGTGAAAGACGAAAAAACACGGTTTTGACGTTTCAGTAAGAACATGAAATATTAGGATAGATGCACCTATCACAAATTTACATGTTGTGCATTATTTAGAATTCGGCTGCGAACGGCCTAGAGTGTGTAGTTATGCAGAACACTAAAAACTTTTTTTTTGTCGAAACCGAAATACAACAACTTATAAATTGGCTAGTACACTGACAAATGTTAACTGTGTAGTTAATGCAAGCTGTTACATAACTGTGTTAATGATTTTCTAAACAAAAAAATTATAAAGTCTTGCAAATTGACAAACCCATCCAGCCGCTTTACAGATCTACCAAGTTGACTACAGACTTAGACACACAATTTTTACATGAGAAGAAGATACAACCGCAACATCGTGTGCTATGCAAAAGAAAACTGAAACTCTCAAATTCGAGTACTCGCAACGAAAACAAACAAGATAGAAACAAGAAAGTCCAACCATCTTCGGTATTCCGAAAAAAAAATACCCATGCAGTATGTTAATATATAAAATTACTTCTGAATAACATAATAATCTGATCTAAGTCAGAAGCAATGACAGACGATGCTTAACACATTTTTTTTAACACTTAGATTCACTTTCTGAAAAATCCTTTCTTCTAAGTAAATAGTTTCTAGACTTGGAAATATGTTGCGAAAATTATAGAAAGAAAAAAAAATACCAATCATTTGGTTCTTGGTGATTATTACTTATTATTCTTATTACATTTCTATCCATCCTTTTTTATCACGGCTATTGAATAAATATGAGACCTGGCCCATTTCCAAATGTGAACAATACAGAAGCTCCAGTACTGAAATATTACTTTACTTTACTAACTAAAATTCTAACGGAAGATGTGGCTATTATAAAAATATATAAATTTGATATAATCACCTGCTAGGGCACACAAATTAGATAAATTAATGCAACTCTTAATACTAATGTGTGTAGAAATTGTATATATAACAATGAAAAGAAAAAGTAGATTCAATAAGCTTATTAAGTAGGTTAAAGCTGATTAGCAGTAGAAGCGAAATCTAAATTCTTTGATTTTTACACATAGGATTTGGTAAATGCAATTTTGTGTAGATTGTGTTTCGTACTTACATCGTGCTGTTGGTGTTGAAATTTGTTGTTCATGTCGATGTAGTTGTAGATGAGATATATATGTATGCATATGTATGTGCAATATGTGTATCAGAGTAGCACATACAATTGAAGCACATACACATGCATAATTGTTGAACGACAAATTGTTTGAAATACAATTCAATTTGTTGATTGGTTTCATTTGGAGGTAAGATTTTTTTTTTTAGTTTTTAATTATTAATTTTGTTCGGTGAATTTGGTTTTGAATACAAGTTGTGATTGTGATGAACGAGTTGATTGCATATTCATTGCATTTGGTATTGGCATTGGTGTTGATTTTGTAATTACATAGTGTATTACATATGTGTGTGTGTGTTTTTTTTTTTTTTTTTTTTTTGTTAATATTATTCAATGATTTTGTGTTGGGCAGTGATAACGTGATGTTTCATTTCCCGATGGCCAATTGTCGGGGGAATATTGAATATATCGACGGCATTTGTATAAAAAATATTTAATGATTACAATACATAAATATATATACATATATATATATATATATATATATATATATATATATATATATATATATGTATATATATATATATAAATATATATGTATATATATAAATATTATAAATATATATATAAAGAGGCGCATATATGCATTTACATATATAATTGTGAATACATGTAAATATTTGCATGTGTTACATAATTCATACATTAAGATATGTGAAGGGTGTGAATTTTTGATTGCGTGAGTGTTTTATTTGATTATTATTTTTTGCATTCATCGTTTTTTGTTTGTTTCGGATTGGTTTTTCCCGATTTAGAGACCACATTTCGTATTTGGTATTCGTTTTCGTACACAAATAAATATGAAAAAGGAAATCAAAAAGAAATATGATTATTAATTTCTGTATTTTGTGAGGCTTTATAAAATAAATTTTTTTTTTATGTAAATTCGCGTGGAAATAAAATGTAAATTTGTCAATATTGCAAAGAGAATTTTTTTGTGTAGATAGATTCTTAAGCGATTTAAATATATTTAGCTGTGTCATTGTATATGTACCTTAAAAACACACACTCAGGAAACATTAAAATTAACTTGCATAGATTTGTCAATATTACTTATGCGGAGTCTATAAAACCAAACTGTCTTTCGACTATCCACAAACTTTTTGTTTTTAGAAATATAAGTAAGATTGTAGTCAAAATTAACAGAGCACACAGTTAAACATGGCCCTGATGTACCATTATTTTCCCTACGAGTCTATTTATAACTAGACACTTGGTACTGGTAATAATTTTAATAGATAAGCCAAAGTCCATGTAGACATTAACACTTATTATTTCTTGCAGTAGAATTATGATATGGCATATATTATAGTTATGTTATTTTAAAGTAGATTAATTTTATCCAGACGATGCTAATTATAAAAGAGTCGCTGAAATATTTCGACACATCTGCAGATATCAATCAATTTCAATTTGAAATCAATTTCTCTTTAATATACAACAAATCTCAAATCTCGAATCTCTTGACATAATCCACATATTGGAAAACTATGTGTGTAAATACATATGCACGTATGTACACATAAGTATGTGTACGTGTGTATAAATATACATATGTGTACGTGTATATGTATGCATATTTGTGATTAGTATTAATATGAATGTGTTGTTGTACGGGTTCGAGTATCTTGGCAAAAGAAAAAGCTAGATACATTCTTGTTTTTTTAGTTATGAATTATATTGTTTGTTTGTCTTGCATAACAGCCTACATAAATCGAACACAACAATAATATGTACGCTCTGAGTTAGTTAGTGCAAATAGCATATAATTACCCCGAATTCCATCCAAAGAGCATCCACAATGCTGCCTAATACAGTAATAAGATCGAAAATGTTCCACGGATCCTTGAAAAAGTTCTATAAAACAAATTGTTGCAGATTAATAGGGCGAATATTATTCATGTTAAATCGTTCATCTGCTTTATTTTAGTTATTTTTTTTTTTTACATATTCATATAAAAAACATGTTTAATTGCTGAAATGTACAATGTTACATTCTGATATCTGTTAATCAAGAACTTGTTGTAAGTTTAGGGCCTTTCATTACTACCCGCGCAGTTTGCCAGAAAACTACGTATTTTGTAATCATTAATTAAATTGAAAATAATTTACTTTACTAAAATAAACTTGACTTCTAATATTTCTAAGTTAACGATATTATAAAGTAACGAACGCATATGAAAGACCCATTTAACATTAATACCTACCGTACATCCAAACGCTATTACTTTAAGTATTGTCTCCATTAAAAAGAACAAGGTGAATACCAGGTTCATGTAGGTCAGTATATCACTGTGGGTGGGCGGTGCATCATGAAACTACAAAATGAGAACACGAAAACATTTGGGATCGAACGAAAGTTTGTTTAGATGATTCATGACATTTAACTAACATCAAAATTAAATGCACAGCGTATCCGTTTAAACCAGGATACATAGATATTAGCCCAACCTTGAAATCTAAACAATTACATACATTACTTCTTATACGTTTGAGACAAAAAAAAAAGATAAATCGATCTAAATCGTTGATCAAAATAAAACAAAACTAAAAAAGCAAAGATATCGTGAGGATGCCGAAGATTAAATACCATTGCGTACATAAAACAACAAATACATTTAACAACAAATATAGCTTCTGCATAATTGTTGCTGTGGAAGCTATATGATTTACATATGCGCTAGGATCATAAAAGGGCTTGTAATCGTCGTGTTTTTACTACATTCAAGACAATCCATATACAGTTGTTTGTCTTGACTGAGTGGGTGAGTAACAGACTGACAGATTGACTGATTGTTATAAAAAGTCTTTTAGTTCAATGTTTAATGATTGTTCAAATCCAGTTTTCGTATATTTACAAACATTAATAGTACATTTGCAGGTATAAAATCTTCGACACCGCAATTTAACTTTTATTCTCCTTTAAATTTGCTATTGTATTATTGTTACCGCTTAGCTCGCAAATTTGCATCAAGAAACGAATGCTTGGGACTAAAGTTTCAGCACACTAGTGTCATAAGTGAAATAAATATAAAAAAATATTTAATTTGAAATAAAATGACCAAATCGAAGTGTTTACACATTGCGAAATTTACAAATGTGACATGCAGAAGGATCAAAAGCTTAAATGAGTTGAAGTGGAATAAGTTTAAAAATTGTACAATTGTCTACAATTTTACATATTAACATTTAAAAACACATAAATCCCCTATTAATCATGTTAACATAAAGTATAACGTTTTAGTGGTAGTTACCCGACAACCCCGTACTCTGTTTTCAGTGTAGAAACAGCTCAAAACAGTTAAGAAAACTTAATTTTGTTAAGTAGATATTTTAATTTCAAATAAGTCTTTAGTACTTTAATAAACCAAATATATTAACCCTGAATAATTTTGATCTAACTGCGGGATATGGATTATTTTGGATTTTCAGGACGAAAGTGGGTTTAACTAAAACTTATTTTACCTTTTACAACGTAAAGATAGATTTCGACTTACGTATGCGAAAGGGGCGTTCTAAAAAATTGTAAAATAAATTCCTAGTGTACTCCAAATTAATGTATTTCACTATAATCAGTTATAAACTTGGCAATTGAGAGCGTCCCAATTACATCTTAACATCAAAATCGGACCACTATAAAGCAACTCCCATATTATCTTATGAAATTTATTTCCATGCAAAGCATAAGTAAATATATGAAACAAAAGTGTTCTTCATGCGTACTTTTTATAGATATACATATGCGTTTAAATTGGTAATGAAAACTTGGTTATTTTAAGAGACCTTACCTTTGTTTGAAATTCGGTAGCTTTTCCATTATACATACAAATTTTACAAAAATAGTGATGTGACATTGTATATTTCAGCATACTAATATATAATTGAACTGAGTTGAACGAAAAAGCCCGGAAATTATGTGTAGTATATAAGCATGTATTTATACTTTTTAAACCATGTACATCGGGTCTAGCTTATTAACGATTGGAACGCTATCTGAGGACACTTATAATATTTTAATTTGTACAATCTTGAACTTACCTTGACACCAAATCCAATTATCTTGAGAACCGTTTCAACACTGAACATGCCTGTGAATCCCATGTTGATGTATTTGAGTGATTTTTCATACATCTCACTTTGATTATGATACTGTTAAGATGTTTGTTTATGATTAGTTTAGTTCTCCCATGAAAATATCACAGAAATGATCTGTTAAACCAAAAGTAGAATTCGCGCATGTGGGCCACAATTATGTACGTAAAAAAAGGTGTGTATTCAAAAAATGCATTTCAACTGCCCCAAAAATAATGTAATAAACAAGTAAGAACGTAGCAGTAGGGTGTAGCCGACTGCGCAATACTCGTTCACAATGTAATAACAACTTATACACGTCGAAAGGGATCTTTATGAATATTATAGCCTCAAACTATAATTTTGGAAAAAATCTACTTTTGTAATTTGTCGGCTTGATCATTAGAGCAGATCATCAGTCCAACATTTGGTGACTCTAGCTCTGAAACTAAGAGAGATAACAAATCTTGACGTTTTTTCTGTTGCGGATATAAAAAATTTTTAAGTCTCCAGCTTTAATATCGGACAGTTGGACGTCGGATGGCCAGAAAGGCGGATATGGCAAAAAATCAATATATAGTCTTTTCACGTTGTGAACGAATATATATATATAAAATGACTTTAAATATTACCGTCATAAATTCGGGTTGTAAAAGTAACCCCTTTTTAACACTCGGCTAAACTTCAAAATTAGTTCTTTTGGGATGCACTTCGCATAAGGACATGTTTTTCTTGATTTCTTAACCCAATCATGCGACATTGAGGATTCGAAATACATACATACCTACATACGTATGTTATGTGAATGTGCAAACATGAGTGTTTCCCCATTTTAATGCAAAAAAAAAAAAAAAAAAAAACCCATGCCAGTTAGAATAAAGACAAATGTAAAATTTTCAGTGGCTTACATACAATTCACAACATTGATTTATACATTTCTAGTGATTATAATACTTTATTAATTGTTATGTATTAAGCCCAAATTTTGAACAATAATTTTAAATGTGTATAAACCAAATAAAATGATGAAGCTAATTAAAACACTGTAAAAGGACATTAAATGACTGTATTTATATGGCGGTCAACTAATACATTAAACAACAATTAAATGTGGGTATTTTGAAACTTTATGGATGTATATTAAAATTTACGTTTCATAATTTTGTTCTCAAATTTAAATATTTATAATAGCTGCTAAATACGAGCGCCGGCTGACAGGGTATAATGGTTTTCTCCAAATATATATGACAGGCAGAAAGAGGAATCGCAGATCCCATCAATTTTATATCTTCTTAGTCAGAATAAACAGCTGACTCGATAAAGCCGTGTCCGGCTGGCAGTCCGTAAGTATGAACGGTAGAACGAATGAAGGTTCTGGATTTTTTTTATAGATACAAAATATTGAATATGTACTTAGGTTCTCAAAGAACATGAATCAACGATTTTTCGCTTTGCACTTTCGATTGGAGCAATAGTTCTCTTTATTTATTAGTTTTTTAACATGCTTCTGATGTCTTCGGTTGTTAATTTTTATTAAAATTTTGTTATTTTTTTTAAATTATGAAAGTCGAAAATAGACTGCAATAACGACCGAAAAGAATAATATTTTTGTTGGGTTTTATAACGATAATTGTTATAATTTTGAGTCGTATGCTGGAGATGCCACTAAACCCATATACTTCTCAGTCGGCCCTCGTATGTAGTCTGTTAAATTGTTGGCCCAAATTAAAATGCGTTTCTTAGTTCAGATTTATAGTAGTAGTATGCAAACGGGGACACAAACACAGAAACTTACCTTCATCATCAATAATAATGTATTAAACACAATTAGCATCATTATAAAGTATTCGAATGGCGTGGACACAACAATGCGCCACACCTTGTACTTGAAAGTGTTACGGTTTTTGGGCATATATCGTTCAAGAGGTCGCGCTCCAATTGTAAAGTCAATGCAGGATTTCTGTGGAAAATAAAAGGAATTTAAACAGGGACCGAAAATAATTATTATGGCTTGAAACATGAACATACAAATTATTATGAAGAAAGTTTGCTGCAGAAATACAGATTACACCAATGTTAATATGTTTTTATACAAATGAAGTTTCTAAAAACGTAAAAACTCGTATTTACAATTTGTATACCATTTAAAAATGGCTAATGAAGGGTATAAGGTTTTGAGCAAATGTATATAACAAGCGGAAGAAATGATATATATAAACTTGGACAGACAGGCAGATGAAGTCAAATCATCTCACAAGCGAATTCTCATTTTAAAAATGTTTTACGAACTTTACACTTTAACCCATTTTTCAGGTACAGGGCATAAAAATGTGTCAGCATTGAAGATTATTTCAGTCTTAAAACGAGTAAGAACGTTGCAGTCAGCTATAACCGACTGCATAATACTCTATTCACAGTGTGAAAACAGCTTGAAAAAGTCGTAACGAGTTTTTTTTTAATTATTGTGACATTAAAAACGGTTACTTTACGAAATATCGACTTTTTAAAAAGTTTATCAAATTTAGTAACTCTAGCGCGAACTCGCTCAGAGATATGTATTTTTGCTGTTTGTCGTAGGTGTGGCCAACAAAATGTTTTTTCGGAAGCTGGTGTATATAATTTGATTTTCCAAGTTTCAACTCTCTAGCGTTTCAGCGAACAGACGGTAAGACGGATACTGCACGAAACCAATATACTCTTTATAATTTTGTACACAAAGTATGAAGTAAGAACGAATGTGAGCAATTGGTCAAGGCAGTTGGAGAATTCAAAATGTGACATGAAATAACTAAAGCTTTACCAATACACGTATTTTCACATTGTGAACGGAATGTAACAATGTCATGTTGATTGAGTTAGCTTCATTTATGCTAAAACACGACAAAAATACTAAATAAAAATTAAGTGAAAATCTTATCACTAATGGGTTTTGAAATTGTTCTGTCTAATTTAACTAAAAAAGGAGTAATAACGTTGTAATCGGGTGTAGCCGACTGCGCAATACTCGTTCACAGTAACAACTAATACGATTAGGCGATACCCTGGTCAGGTTTTGCGGTGCGGATTTGAAACCGGACCTACAGAGCAGCATTTGTGCGTGAAGATTTTACAAAATGAAAAACATAAAACACATCATGTCTGGAAAGATTCGAACCTGTGACTCTCCGATACCGACGCGTGTATACACTGTGAAATATATTTACCTTCATACAGACAGACGGAAGGAAACCAATATAGTACTTATTTTACTTAGTGAACGAGTATAATTATAATTTAGTATGTGAATGCATGCCAATCAAAACGAGATGAGCTAAATAAATAACGTGGTATTTATAAGCGAGAGATTTTATCGATGGCGGGTGTTAATGTGTTAATCATTATATTTTTGAAATAAAAATCTTTGAATTTCAATTTCCTTAACCAATAAATTTGAATGAAGCTATAATCAAATTCAGTTCAATTTGGCATGTATTTGGTCACCTTATTAAGAAATATTACATTGCTGGGTATGGTATACTTACAGTGATTTTTGCAGTGTACTCAGCAACGAAATACACAGTTTGGCATAATGGTGACTTAACGATACCAATCGTTAAATATTCAACACTGAATATTTAAGGACTATCGTGTATATTATAACAAATCTCTACTTTCCGGTAAATGTTCACTCTTTATATTAAAGGGGTGCTAATTTATCCTATTATGATTATGCTTATCCTAGCTATAACCTAAGGCCTATCGCATGATAAATTGATGTATTAACATCTGAAGATTAAATCTATTTTGGTACTAAATAAACAAAAAATCTCGGAATAATCGTAGCAATCCACGAGAAAAGGGCTAAGTGTATATACAAACATACTTTTTTGGGTTAAATGATTCTAACGAAATAAGACCAAAGAGAGCTTAATTCTTAGAAGAACGTACATACGAGGCTTGCCTTTTATATTGTGCGTCTTAAAGTATAAAAAAAAAATATAAAAAAAATAAAAATAATTTATCATTGAAAATGGCTTAAATGGTTCTAAACATTCTTGTCGGTAATATGTTTATGAATATCAAATAAAATATTTTATTAAATACCAGCGTTTCATAGTAATTAAGTGCCGTGCTTCATCATGAAAAGACGATCCAGAAAGAAGAAATCATTATATTAAAATAATCATAAGCTAATAGTTAAACACTGTAACAACACAACTAGGGCTAGTATATCGAAACTCGCTGGGTACGTTTTTGCCAAAAATGTCAAATTTGATCTGCTAAAATATAATGTTGCAAAGACGCACAAGATAAAAGGCAATCCTCATAGGTAAAAAGGAATTGGAATTCGCAAAGGCAAAGCAAGGTATTTAGGTCAATAAAATTCGCACTGAGCGCACAGTATAGTAAGTAGAATTAGCATACATTCTATAAATTTGTACATTTAGGAAAGATTATGGGTACGTGTACAGGTAGATGTACCTGAGCTAATGACGTTTGCTCAAACGCATTTGCCGATCTGTGTTTGATTGTTTAGTTTGGCTAGCTATACGTATGTAACTATTTAAAAAGGGATACATGTAAAGGTATCGTTGTATGTGTGTACATATACGTGCAGATAGAAAATGGGTTCTTTTACGACTATCAATTTTACGAGTAAGTACATTACACACGAAACACACATAAAAGCATTGTTTAAATTCGGTTTAAATTTGATTTGATTTTGATTTACTGGCTCACCTGATTTTTGTCAATTTCACCATCTTGCAATTCAGCTTCGCCTTGCTCTTGAAATGTAATGATTATCAAGGCCACGAATATGTTGACGAAGAAGAATGGAAATACAATAAAATATACTATATAAAAGATGGACATTTCGATCCGGAAATTTTGGATTGGACCCCTATCTTCATAAGTGGCAGCCATTGAGTGTTGCAAGACCCTATTCGATTAGCAACATTTATGTGAAGATAGCACAAAACAAAAATAAAAACAAAGTACAATTTCATTATTTGCCATTCGTATTTGCACTGTATAACAATGTACATATGTATGTATGTATGTTAAATAGCTTAACCGCTACAAACAAATATCTTACTGTGGCCATCCTTCGCCGGTTTGTACAGCAAAAAGCGTCAACATGGCGGCGGCGACGTTATCGTAATGGAAGCTGCGTGGCTTCCACACCCGCATTTCCTGTTTGGGCAGCAGCTCGTCTTCCTCGTATTTAAAATACGAACCCCTTCAGGTGGTGTCAATGGTTGCATATTATATGTTTATGTTTTGTTTATGATGTTTGCGGATATTTTATTATTTATTTATGCGTTTTTTTTTATACGTTGTGAAATTATTAGTAATTGGATTTATTATTTATTATTAATTGAAAAAAGCAAATTTGGTACAACAAAAAACACTACAGAAAAGAAAACAAAATGATCGAAATACAATATGATGTGAAAAACATTAAGCGATAATTTAAATTTAAATAACATCAATTTTGATTTCCTTATTTTTTATACGCTTGCAGAGCGCGTTATAGTATTTTTATTTTTATTTTGTTTAACGCACTGATTATCTGCTTCTATGCAAAATAGTTTCTCAACTTTAAGACTGTCTTTGCATAGGTTTTGTATTGTTTGTTTTGTTTTGTTTTTTTTTTTTTTTGGTTTTTCAGCATTTGGTTGTTTAGCGGCGGACTATTATATCATATAGTTCCTATAGGAACAATCATTTGGAAATTGAATTTTTGCATTAAAGCAAATTTGTGACTTAGTATAGAAATATGTACATATATTGACTTAACTAATATATATATTTCTGCAAGGGTATTTAATCTTCGGGACACCGAAGAAAACTGTTATTTTTTATGAATATGAATATGAACATTCTTTTATGATGTTCATAGAATTTTGAAATATGAAAATACTATAATTTCTATGTGTGAATATTTACAAAAAGGAATCCAATGAATAGAAATACCAAAGAATGTGTATATTTAAAGACATGAAAACATCATCAAGTTGGGAACAAGTAAATATTGGATAACACAATTGAAATAGATTAATATGTATGTATGTATGTATTCCTTTTTATGTACGAGTCTGTGTATAGTATGTGCGATTTATGTGTCTGCATTAGTTTTTGTACCAGAATTTGACTTTGTTTAGCTGTAACCAGGAATAATACAAATCAACACTGTACAATCATAAGGCGTATAAATAAAAGAAATGTTCGAAAACCTACAAAAATGTATTTAGATACAAATACGTCGAGTATCTCCGCTTAGCTCTTGGCTGTTAGCAAAGCTGTTTGTCTGTAGGTAACTACATATTACATCAACCATTAAAAAAGCACAACCCATGTATCATTCTTCGGTGCATTTGAGCATGCACCTATGCGAATCTGGCTGTGAATGTGAATAAGTGCGCGAGTGACGAATGTTACTGAGCGTGTTCTTAATAAGTACTAGTATTTAACTCTTTCGCTTGTCGCACAAAGTTGCAATGGTTCGGCATGTTGTTCGTTCGGTGATGTGTAACAAGGCAGCTGCGCTTATGAACAAAAGTAATTTATTCGTTATGAGTGAATTAACGTAAATGAAAGGATAAATGATTTGGGTACTGTACTGAGTACTGTCATGAGTATGCGTATGTGATGGAAATTAAGCATAGCCTTGCACAGTCGTATGTATATTGAGATAAATATGAGCACAATGTACGTGTACATATGTAAGTTTTTCTGTATAATTTTAAATTTAATTGTTTGACGGCCACAGTTATTGCATACGAAGGCCAAATCATAAAACAAAAGGGTACTCTTACTGCCACCGCGTGTAAAATACGCTTTAATTGATTTTAATGTACTTTTTTTAGTGTCTCCTCGTTATTACACTCATGTCAGGTGAAACAACAACAAACTTTACATGATATAAATAATATCTATTAGAACTGATTTAAATTTAGTTTGTACTACTTCGTGTACAATTTTATATGCGAATAATTCCTTATACAGAAATGTTTCAAATATGTATAAGATATAAATAGACAACTATATTTTATTTAATGAAAACTTGTTTGCTATTTGAGAAGATGTAAAAGGAGAAGATTGAAAATTTTAAATGGGTCCTTCGGGACAAGATATACTACCTATTTTGACACGAAATCTATTTTGAATACGGTTCGAGATTCTATCGAGTGTACGCGAATACAGACTTATTAAGAAATCTTCTGGTAGTAATATGGACTCTTTGGTATTGCAAAATACCCAATTGTAATGAAATAAAACGATAATTTACATGCTTAACGCGACAGTAGATTCTTGATTAAATTAATATCAAGTTGAGTTGAATTGGTTGACTTTGGACATTGTTTTCGGTGTAAGAGGCAACACATACAAATATACATTAATTCACTTAACGGATTAACTATAAATGAAATAGAAGAAAACTAGAAAGGTTTTAGGTGGGAATTGTAGTTTCGCATTTCAGTTATTTTCTATGATTTAATACACAGACACTGATGTTGTTGTTGCGTTTTGTTTTCTATTTGTATTTGGTTCGTATTTTAGTTATTCATTTGAAATCAGTTGTTTGTTTATGTTTGGTATTTTGATTTCTTTTTTTTTTTTAATTTTTTCGTTTGTGTTTTGGGTCCTTTTACTCGCATGATTGTTAAAAACAAATCAGGCAAGAAAAACTGGGCGAGAAATTGTAAAATGCTACTCTTACATTCTGTAAAATCAGTGCACCTTTTTTGTTTTCTTAGAAAAGAAAAAAGATACAAGTAAAACAAACATTAAATAAATTGAAATAATGTACAATCGCAAAAAAATAAAGGCGACAAAAAACATGTATAAATGTATGTTATATTATTTGCGCAATGTCAACATTTTAACAAGGACTCACCATATCTACATATACTATGCTTATATAAGTAGTATTATTTTAAAATAAATATACATACTTATTTACAAATATATGTAAACACAGTGCCGTCCGAACGGCCAATTAAAAGCTCTTAAGAGTGACGGGCACCTTAACCAAATAAAATTCATGAGGTTGGATCCCCTTGCTTTGTTAATAATTAAATATTGCACCTCACTCTCCCGATCTTACCATGTGAACTTAAAAAACACAATTTTCTTAAGTGTAACATACAAACATGTATTGAGAAATATTGAGAAGGACGAGTATTTAAGAAGAGCATTAGCTCCAGATATCGGCAGTCTTGGCTGCGATTCAAATAGACATTTATAATTTGTATAAACATTTATAATTTGTATAAACATTTATGGGAACCAACTGTAGGTAATGTTGTATAATTGTGTATATAAGCGAGTAAAAAATTATACATACATATAAAACTAGGTACTAACTACGTAGTACTAGCAACATTTCGAATGGGGTTACACACACATACACACACATGAAATGCAAACTAGTTTTCTCATTTAGTTTTATGACACTTAATTGATGTATGTATATAGAATGTATGTCCTGTCTTCAACAGTTTCCTAAGATGCTATAGTATAGCTTGTGTTGAGTGATGTAAAAGCTACGCATGTACACAAGTAAGTATCTATTTATGTATGTATATAAAAGCTTGGTAGGCACATTTTAACAACTTAAGTATTGGAGCACAGAGACATTGATGGATTAGATAAATATATTAACATATATTTATTCTAATTAATAAAATATATATAACATATGTATATAAATGCATATATGTGTATGTATATTCATATGTTTCTATATATAAATATATATATAGAGAAAGAGAAACGGATAGATAAATACAAAAGGGGGAGAGAGAGAGAGCAAGAGTGATTGATAGAATAGGAGAGCTATATATATATATATGTAGGACCACACCAAATGTATGTTTAACGCGACTAAAATCATAAGTTATCATCGAGAAAAGTCTACAAAATAATAAGCATAAAAACTATGAAAACTGAACTAAAATATTGCATAAATGATGTTAAATTATGGTATACGAATATAAAACATAAATAAATCAGAAGAGAGCAAAAATTTTAATCTTTAATTAAAAAAATTTTACTTACTGGCACTCTTCGGAAGTATGTTTACTTTCGTCCGTACAATAAAAAAATTTTCCATTGAACAATTGTACACCAATAACAGAAAATATAAATTGAAACAATATGTACACGATTAGAATGTTAACAACATTTTTTAATGAGTTCACGACGCAATCGAAGACGGCTTTTAATTTTGGAACGCGTTTAATGGTCTTCAATGGACGCAGTACTCGCAACACACGAAGCGATTTGATAGTGGACAAATTTTGTCCAGCGCTGCTACCGCTCATATCGAAACCGAAACTAACAGCAGCGCATATAACGACCACAGCATCCATAATATTCCAGAATTCTCTTAAATAGCTGCCAGGATGTAGTATGACACCCAAGTCTACAATTTTCAGCAACATTTCTATCGTGAATACGCCGGTAAATGCATAATCAAAGTAATTTAAGATTTTGTTTCGTCTCGAGTTCTCACGAACGGGATCTTCGGCTGCTAATGCTATTGATGACATTGAGATGACGACCATTATGAAGAAATCAAAATAAGGTAAGTTAACGACCCAATGGGCGCCACGTCGTATGCTGTATAGGTCATTAATAGTTGTACCAATAGGTGGTTGGGTTTGTTGTTTATCAATTTGTTTTTTGGTTTTTTTTTTGTTTTATCAATAAATATGCCATCGAATTCATATATGGTTTTGTGGTTTTTTTGGTTACAATTGCAAGATTCGATTAATTCGTTTATTACATTTGTTATTAAATTTTATTTGTAAATTTATTATGATTTTTGGGATATTCGATTGCGATTTGCGTTTATATTTAGTCAACCGTTTTATTTAATTGCAGTTGTATTGTATTCCAATTATTTTAGAATCGGTTAACATTATTTTAAGTAGTTTTAATTTTGAGATGGTTGCATAATGTTTTATCAACGGTGTTCGTCGTAGTCATGGTTATAGTTGTTGTTGTTGTTATTGTTGTAGTTATAGTTGTTGTTGAAGGTGATGATGAGTTTGATATGATAAGTTGCAGTTTCTCGTGGTGAAGATGATTTGTATAGGAATCAAATGAAGTATTCGTTGATATTTGTAGTGCAAGTATTTACAAATATATATTTCATTGTTTGGTTCAATTTATGAATTAATTAGTTAATTTGTTCATTGTAGTGTGCAACATAAAATTGAAACGAATCCAAAAGAAAAAAGTAAAAGAAAAAAGTGAAAATAGTTAGTAAAATTGTTATAATGTTCATTTTTTTTTGTATCAAATATTAAGATAATTATTAATGACAGTAAAATTTGAATATTATATACTGATTGTATTACTAATAGAAACCTAGAGCACAAATATTTGTACTTTAATTTATGAGCCTATGCATGTTTTAAGGATATGAAATCATAAGCCAAATATATTTATTTTCTTCCCTAGCTAACGGCACTACACGGCTGAAGAGCTTATCCGGCCTTTCAGACCGTGAGCCTAAAATGCTGCAAAGAAAGTTAGTTATGTAATTGCATTTTTTACCCTAACGAGTTCTGAGATTACATAGCATCATTTTAAAAGTTCTTTTTTTTTAAGTTTATAAGCATATAGAAATAATACACCTCACTGTCACACCTCCATTTTAACGCTGAATATTAGTGCATATAAACTATATCTAATAATATTTACGGATTAGTTGGTGATAGTATAAACATCGATGAATATGGTAACATTGGCTTGGGCCCTTCCGTCACTTCTTCTTCATCCTTTTTGTCCTCATCCTTCTTTTTTCCTTTTTTGCTGGTGGCTACTGTGCCCTCACCGTTTTCCAGATGCACACCATCTCCTTGGAGTGCTTCCATCTCCTTCTCTAGCTCTTGGAGTTGTTTCTCTTTATCCTCTTCGACTTGTTCCTCTTCGGCTGCTGTAAGTTCTTGCGCATTCGCCAAGTTATCAACGGCGATAGCCAAGAACACATTTAAAAGCGTATAATTACCGAAGAGTACCAAAACGATAAAGTATCTGTTGAAGGAATATCAAGTAATCAATTGAATTCACACAATTTGTCTTATAGATTAATACTTGATACTGACGGAAGTGTTGCGAGATATTAAATACCCTGAATCGACTTAAACTTAACTAAACTAAACGTTATAATTTGTATAATCAATTGACGATCAACTTTCTTGTGTGAAACCCGAAAAGCTCAATCCTCGTGATCTTGATTTGGACGGACCAATATAAACTTTAAACAGTCCTTACTCTGTTTCCAATGATGTGATATTGTATGTTGATATTTAGTATTTAGTATTTTGTCGAGTATTGAAAAAGATGTATGTATTACAATTTACTGAACAACTAACAAGATGTTCCAAAGAAAAATTTAACCTAAAGACTTTGAGTTTTATTGATCCGCCTTTCAATACGCTTGTAAGCCCTAAAGGTTAGCAATATAGTCAGATGGGTTATAATTATAATACTTAGGCAACTGTGACATAAGGTCGATATTAATCCAAAGTATAGCAAGCTAATTGATTGCTGAAAAAAATGAGTAATAAGTGTAGTTAAGCAGGGAAATGTTAAATGTGTTAGCATATCTAAATGTTTACACTTACGTAATTAGGACACGCCGAGACTTTTTTAATATCAGCAACTGAGATAACGGATAGACTTGGCTTGCAGAATTTCAGAATTAAAACAAACTAAATTCTTCAAGCTCTAAAGTCCTATCGCACACTAATATTGTGAGACCAAAACTTGAACGTTTCGGATCTTTGTGATCGATTGCACACATTAATGGTTCGACGTTCAATGAATTCTTTCTACTTTCCTATTCAAATGAATATAATTTAACCGTATCTACTGTTAATCAGTTTTCAACGTAAATCAAGCATATATTCTCAATAAGGATAAAGCAATAATAAAATATAAATATATTATATTCCTTGTCCCCCTTATAGGATGTTTAGCTACAAGTATTCTTGGGCTTTGCAGTTGTTGTTTTTTTTTTTCTTGGAGGATTCAGCAAAAGGATTTCACAAGAATATATCGACATTTCTTCTAAGAGGTTCTTTTAGCATACTTTTAACATACTCGTATAATCAAATATAATGTACAGTTAAAATGAAAAAAAATAAAATAAATATCAATTAAAACTTACATAGAGTAAATCATTCCTTTCTTTGCACCACCTTGCGATATAATGCCCTGATACATAACTTCATTCCAATCTTCGCCGGTTAGGATTTGAAACACGGTTAAAAGTGCAATAGGAAATGTGTTAAAATTTGTTTCGGGCGTGCCTCCAGGCAAATTGAATTGCCCACCAAACAACTGCATGCCGAGCAGTGCAAATATCAGTATGAACAAGAACAGCAGGAACAACAACGAGATAATGGATCTCATTGAATTCAGCAAGGAAATAACAAGATTGCGCAGTGATGACCAATATTTGGTCACTTTGAAGATACGCAACAGCCGCAGTGCACGCAGCACAGACAGACCGAACGAGCCACCCTTTACTTCAGACCAGATCACCTCGAATATCGAACCACTAATGACGACACAATCAAAACGGTTAAACGACGACTCGAAGTAAATGCGAGGTCCCAGCGCATACATCTTGATGAACATTTCCGACATGAATAGGCCCAGGAAGATAAATTCCGCGTAATCTGTAATGCAAATTTAACATTGATCATATACATAATCAGTATAACCAAATCTGCTTCATCTACATTTCAGATACTTGTAACAGGAAGCCATTTGGCTATCTGCTCTTAGCATCTGCTTCAAAACCTCGAGAGAGATATCAAAGAAATTACTTACACAAGAACTCCGTGAGAAATGTTGGCTGGCCATAGTGTTCGACAGCGACGCAAACGGTATTTAGAAAGACGAGAACTATTACGAACCAATAGAACCACTGCGTCTTTACTGTGTGCCGTATCCAAAAGCGAAATCTCTTTTCGGCCCGCCAAAATCCAATACAACTGCCTTGGGGTTTTGAACGAGTTTTCAGATAACCTGTTAGATGTAGAAATAGAAGGACAGTGCCATTGAGTCACATTGATTTGTAAATAGCCGGAAGAAAGTGTTTTGATTATTGCCACAGATAGTTTGTGTATACTGCATATGAGTACTCATACGTTGTGATATAATCGTGGTTGTTGTTAGGTCAATTTACAAACTCGACTTCTATATGCTAAACATGTTGCAATTACAAGTAAGGACATCTACACGAGTATGAGAACATACATACGTGATACATACATGGAATGTAGGGTTTTGATACTGAGCTTAAGAGAATACAAAGTGCCACAAATTTAAGAATTTCTAGTGTTCGTCGTAGGGATCATTGAATATCGAAAGCCAAAAGCCGTCTCACGATTATATTTTCTATTATAATTGATAAAAAAAAGTTTTCGGCCGAATTTTACACTCGAATCATACTGCCCGATATCTGGTATTGTTTCTTACCCATCTAGTATCTGTTTTATTAACATAAAGTAATTTAAATTTTTAGATGGCAGCCCACAGTTTCACAAAGAATTTTTATAAAGACAGACGGACAGCAAGACAGACTTTTATCTTTACAACAAGTGTAAAAAAGCACTAAATTATTTGTACTTCTTACTCTTAAACACGGCTGCTGCACACAACAAATTTACACATTGGTTCCTTCGCAATTCAGAGCTAAAGTAAAACAAAAACAGAAATTATGGATGTTTCGGTTCAATGCTCAACATCCAGATTGGCTTAATGAACTGAACAATTAAATTTGGAATTTGAACTACCTTTGATTGAACAATTGTAAACATTTATAATTATCTTATGGGGTATAGTTGTAAAATTAGCCCTTATCTTAAAACACAGTTCCGCATACTCATAAATATGTTCTGGTAGTTAAATATGCAAAGTTTCGCTTATGTATGTACGTTTTTCTACGTTACAGTCAACCGAATGCACAATGCCCCTTTACAGTATATTTGGCACATTTGGTGACTTTGGTTCTAAAACTTTTTTCACTTTGCGAACGAGTATAAATATTGATGTTTCGCCCATAGTACAACGTCAACAAACAATATTCGAAATTGTATTCATTAAACAAAAGAAAACATAGAGCGCCATTTGGCAAACTATTTTATTCCGGCCTTTTTTTTGTTTTGTTTTCAGCCTGCAGAACTTCCGTTACAACCTGCATTGTAGACTTTTTCTGACACAAAAAAAAAACCTTGAAAGCATATGTATGCAATCATGAGTGGGTACTGTAAAATGTTACTATGATTTAATAATGTGTCTACATACGTATGTATCAATTTTCAATCACTTAAATATGCACCTTATTTAAAACTTCGAGTCTTAGCATTACGAAGGTTTCTTAAGTATGATTAATATTAATGAAAACGCAGAAGCAAGTGCAAATATTTCAAATCCAATTCAAATAAAATGTTGATTTTAAGACTACACAGAAGACGTTTGGGTATAATCATTTAAAACTAAGCACATAACATTGATTACACTATGTCACAAAATAAGTCTTTCTTTGCGGTCAGGCGGAAACATTCATTTTTTATGCATTGGCGATTTCAAATTATGAAATAAAATAAAAGGCTTTTCTAAATAATATTTTTGGTCATTTCCATTGCATAAAAAAAGTTTGATTGCTGCCTTACCGCATTACGACTCTTGCATAGTGTTATTAGTAAAAGTTAGAGAAATGTATGTAAGATATGGATGTTTTTTGTGATGATTGATATACAAACATCGTCAGCATGATTATATTTGGTGTGGGTACGTTTACTGATACAATCTGATATTTTCATACTGATATGTTGCTACTGTAATGTTTATATACGGCACGATATTATGAATAATGCTTCCATTAAAAATCAAATAATTGATCGAATTTAAATTTACTTACACATTTTTAATATATTCAATGTAAGGTATAGAATTTCGTTTTGTTGAGATTCATAAATTTAAATAAAAACGGAAAATGTAATTAATTCGATTTAAAAACATATCTTAAAAACACCTTTACATATTTATACCATTATATAATAGAATAAAAGCAAACAATCAAACAATATTTTTCATGTTGACATAGTCTGTCTCAAATTTTACAATTTTACAATATTTATAACTATGCAAACATAATCAAATGTAACTCAATTAAAATGACTCAAGTATTTTTGTATAACAATCCGTAAAAACAATATGTATATATTATTGTTAAATAGTTTATAAACGAATGCTTATTTTAGCCGAACCCACGTCAATTACAAAGATGTTTAAATATCCTTTTCTAAACCTATGTATTTTTTTTTTTTTCTCAAAGAGTAAATTTTCACTATAAAATACAATTTATGAATATAAAAGTCCTGACTTATCGAAATTCCAAGTAATAAAAGCTAGGACATTTTCAAAACGGCGTTAGTCTATACGTTTAAAAACTCACTGATAATACTACTGTTTTGATACATTGGGACCCCCAAAACGCAAATGCTTATCCAGGTGAATACCATATCAAAGATTTCGAAATAAATTAGATAAAGTAAGAATATTGCAGTCGGGAGTAACCGACAGCGCAATACTCGCAATCGTTTATAGGGGTCGCAATGCATTAGAGGATAGGAGATAATTTGACAAGCGTCAAGCCGGACGGATGGACAGCAAGGTGGATCTTGCACAAAAGCAATATTTTTATTTTTTCATTTTGTGAACAGACTATGAAAGTTGAATGCAGATTACTTGGAAAAACAGTATTATTCGATGAAAAACAAAATCAAGATAATTGATACTGAATTAGAACATTATTGAAAGAGATTTCCGTGACAACTTCATATTTTTCACTCATAGGGCAAAACTGTCTTTATCGCAAAATATCCTCTACTGCCAGTAAATCAATCTTTGTAGTCACTAGGTACACTCATAAAAAATGCAATATATCATTAAAGTTTTAGTAACGTTTTAATGTGACCTATGCCGATTTCGAAATGTCAAACTCTTAAAGCAATATTCAATTCAATTCTTACCGTCATCACCATAGTCCTCTTCAGCTTCTTCCTCTTCGGTGTCGGTTGATTTCGACTTCCCTAAGCTTTTCAGCTTTTTCCGTTTGGCTGCATTTCGCCTACGAGCTAAAAAAAAAAACAGTAGTTCCTTTATCATGCACATTGAAGCATAAATATCAACAAACCTTCCATAATGTGCATTTTTTCCTCTTCAGTTGTTCGCTCTTCGGCTAATATAACCTCCTCTGAAATAATATCACAATAAGAGACGGATTGTCATATGTTCATAGCATGCAGATAAACGATATAAGATTAATTTTTATTTCAATTCAAGCAAGAATATGGGATTAATAAATATGAAAGTAAGCATTTATGTTGGGTGAGCATATGTATTTTGCATTTATTTATTAATTTATTATTATCAAATATATTCTTGTGCTATGAATGGGTATCAAGTGTATTTTGTAGTGTTTGTGTGTCATATTTCAGATCATAAAAGTGTGTTCTATAGAAGTAGCAAAGTGCCACAGATGCTGCAAACTCAATATTTAAATACATAAGTAGTAGTTTAATGCAAAAAAATACCTACACAGTAAACAATTTTTAGGTCAAATTTAATTCTTTATGATTTTGTTATTTAATTTGAAATCAAATCCAATTACAAAATTTGACTCAACTATTTAACATTTTCAGCTTTGGAATTCAAATTTCGTTACTCACACTATTGTTTCTTTACTTAGTTGATATTAAATTAAAAAAAATCGCTTCACTGGCAGTTTCAATGCTCAACCTCTCTCAGTGTTAACTTTCCTATTCTTACCCAATATAAAAAAGGTTCTGTGTTTGGTTTTGTGCAATGTCTTTCTTGTTATCCGTTCATCTGTCTGTCTCTCCATATAAGCCTAGTTTTCGCGATGGTATTGAAGCTTAAAACTGGAAATATATACTTGCGTCAGACAGTTATAATTTTTTGGCCACGTCTATTAGGAGTTTCACAAATAACAATAAAACATATATCCCCTACAGTTTTAGAGCTACTGTTTCAAAAATTTGCAGGAAGTCTACTGATACCCATTGCCACAAATCGAAAAAAAAATTTTTTTTTTAATTGTTTTACATAAACACCAAAATGGTTTTGAATTTAGTAAAAAATTATTTACTGTGTAAGGCATGAAAGATTGTCAAATTGTGAAATTATTATAGACTAATTTATTATATAAATATATAATATATAGTAAATATGTTTATATACATATATGTATATGATTATATAGTATAAGTAGCTTTAAATGAGTATGTACCTTTTTAATATTAAATATACACGTATTCGCAAGAAATTATACAGATATAAATTTTTAGAAACATTAAAGTAGTAGGGATATGAAATTTTTTCTATTATTTATGTACCTTGTACCCTTAGAATATGGTTAACAAAAAGGACATATTGCAGTCGAGCAAATTGATGTACAGGCAGAATATTGTTGATCAAAATCAAAATCCGAGTCGATCTGCCAATGTCCTGCTGTCTGTCTATCCATCTGTTTGGATTAAATATTGCTTTTTCATGTTTTTTAAGCATATGGAAAAGCTGTCATAAAGATGCCCTCAAAATTGTATAACGATCAGACAATTCACACAGATTATATTGATTTTCTACAGTGTGAAAAAGAAGTACAGCCGCTGCCAGTGTGTTGTATAAACATATATGAAAAAAAGGACGAATATATCTTATGCCGATAGCTAGGTACAAGGTATCTCCTAGTCGGACACTCTCGACTAGAACCCTTTTACTAATTTAATATTGGATACGGGTTTGTATTTGAAAACGTATGAATGTATGTATGTATGTTTTGTGTATGTTTGAGTACGATGAATAAGGTTGTGAATATTTTATTAAAATTACAAAAGAAAGGAGTAAATACTATACCAGCTTTACAAATCCATTCAACATAGCCGTTTAACTCTTTCTAGTTGCTGCTGCCTTCTAAGTTTAAGAAATTCTTGTCTATTTTCTACTTTTTCTCGTTCTTTTGCGAATTCACTACAAAAAAAATTTTAAATAGAATATGATAAACCAAAAACAGGAACGATCAAATGAACACATATGTATGTTTTTCATTACAAAGTACAATTTTCAGTTTGTTACTTTTGAAGATATTTGTTTGTGTGTATGTGGATTAAAAATTAAAACTTTTATTATTATTTGTTTTTAAATGATATATACAAAAGTACAAGTTAAGAAATCAAAAGAGTAAAAATTGAAAATGTTTTATTTTGAATGAATAGAGTAAGTATTGGTAGCAAAGTGTGCATTACTCTTTAATAGTTTAAAATTGTGGCCAAGTAATAACTCAGTTGGAATAGCAATGAGTTGATTGAGTTTGTAAAAGTAGGTCCAATGCCATTGTAACGTGGGTCCAGCAAAAAATATATGTGTATACATACATCATGCGGTAACCTGAATACGTTTGTCGTATGTCTGTATAATTTTTCGAAGCAGTATTATTGCAAATTACACGTAGCTTTGGCCGGTGTCAACTTACAGTCATTTTTGTTTATTTACTTATTTCTGTTCTTTCTTTTTTTGTTGTTTTTTTTTTTTAGAAATGTAGAGAATCCAGTTTGCTTTCTTAGTTGCAAGAATACAGCATGATGTACAATTGATTATTTTTATTGTTTGTTTCATGTCCGAATTTAATTAGCTTTTAATTTACTAAAGGTATTGGTATTGTATTGTTGTTATCAGTAAATTATGTATATCTGTTGATACACAACTGTTGATGCCTGAACTCTTATCTAGCTATAACACATCAACATTGCGTTGGTATTAAATACGAGTACATATTAACTTTGATATTTATACAAATACACGATAACAGGAACTGTACAGGCATAATTAACAGGTATAGAAGTACGTTGAATGCTTGTATAATAAATACAGAAGTTGGGGATAAACTAGATATATTGTTAAATGGGCTATATGTTGTGGCTAAATTTGTAGTGGTGTAGCATACTGCATAGAAATAAGTAAGTAGCATGTACGAACTGGGTTGCTACGAGAACGTATTGTTGTATATGGGATTAAAGTGGTAGGACCAAACAGCACTTCGTAGATAAGAATAGTAATATTTTTATTGCATTTTTTTCAATTAGCAGTAGTTAATTAATTTTTATATTATTATAGTATTATGTAGGTTAGAGCAAAGTTTTTGTTGCCAAGGAATTGGAGTTGCTTGCGTTCTATAAAAATAATGTATATAACTAGTATTTAATTCAACACGTTCGTATATTGTATGCAATTTAAATTTTTGTTTCAATTTGAAAGTAGTATTTGTATTTCCTAGTTTCATTTTAATTTGTTTATTTATATAAGTATATAAATATGTACTTTGTGGGGTTAGTAACAATTCTAAGTAGAAGGAAGAACAGGTTGGGTGAATCTCTGTTCGAGATACGAGTACTCTAAGGATATGACGGTTTGGCCAAATTGTGATTAAACGAATATTATGGCAGTTTGCTATGTTGCATTTGGTATGTTCATATTTAAAAACCTGCTTGTGTAATCCAATCAAGATATGAGACCATTGCTGTTTGAAACATGGCACGAAAGCGGCATTTCTGAAATTCCATGCGACGTTCGACGCGGTTTCGCTCGTTTGAAAACTCTCTGAATTTTCAAGAATAAAATATTTTAATAAAACATAAGCCAAAACAAATTATGCATTAACGTAAAAGTAAAAAACGCTTCATCAATTAGGTGTAAGTAATACGATTTTAACTCAACAATGTGACAGAAATTATTTTAAAATGTTATACACTCAGATAAAAATGCCGTTCTAAAATCAAGATCGAGCGAAATAGAATTCGTACCGTTTTGTTCTTAAAATTTAACGTACATTTCGTTCCTTAATATTTGAAATTAGGTATAAATTGTTTTCCGTTAATTTAATAATAATTTTCGTACTTTAAATAAGTGAAATAGAGTTCAAGCCTCACTACTTAGACACAGCTTTTAAAATAATAGCCAAAATCTTGGTCAAAGAAATACCTTTACTTGATTTAAGAATGCAACGGCTTGAATAAAAGAACAGTGGCACTTAATTTATCCCATAACATTCTTGTATTTTAAAATTTTTGAATGAAAACAATTTTTAACTAAGAATATTGTTTGGAGATTAGGAAACTTTAATCTTGGCAAGATTTCGACAAACTTATACTTGATTTCTTGGCTTTTTCTGAGTGTACATATTTTAAACTGTAACAAGCTTATTACGTAACACCGTTAAAACCTTTCGATTTTTTCATTAGCAGACTTTGCATCTTTTTTTTTAATTATATATATATATATATATATATATATCTTTTATATTTGGCAAAAATTAAGTTGGAGACATATCAACACATGAGGTATTTGCACTGGAATGTACATATTTTTGAAGCCTATCAAATATTTCTTATGAAAATACAAATGCGTATGTACATTTTTATTTTATAAA
Organism: Drosophila colorata; assembly: GCA_035041545.1. Lineage (NCBI taxonomy): Eukaryota > Metazoa > Arthropoda > Insecta > Diptera > Drosophilidae > Drosophila > Drosophila colorata. The sequence goes on along the minus strand of JAWNLD010000490.1, from coordinate 1,808,682 downwards.
TATACAAATGCAACTTTGCAATTCAATATACAAAATTTGGATATATGTAAACATAGTGATTCGGCTCCCAGAAACTATTTCAAATGTCAATATTTTTTTTAAACTTAAATTTTTTTAAATTATCAAAATTGGAAGTCAAGTCCAACTGGTTTGGTTTGTAGCACCAAAATCTCAGTCTTAAAGCAGACGCTGCATAAGCGTTAAAGATAATTAAAATTTTGCCTCACTTGTGGTGAAAAGTGACATCGTTTGCGAAATTTAAATTTGTATATATATAAATTTTGTTGGAATGTTATGGCAAATTCAAATCAATAATTTTAAATTTTCATTAAATTGTTGAAAATAGTGTAGGTAATAAATATAAATTGTTAAAAACCAACTTACCCACTCAAAACACCAAGAACTAAGTTGAGCATAAAAAATGAGCCTATAACTATTAGAGGCACGAAATATATCCAATTAAATGTTGAACCTAACGCGTCGTTGGTCTGAAAGAAAGAAATAAAATCAAATTATGATGTATTGAACATTTTTACATTTTTTTCTTTCTTTTTTTTTATCAAAAATAATTGTTGTCAATAAATTTGAAAAGCATTAACCAAATGCAGGTTACATTTTTACCTGACCTATGGTTTTTATAGTACATTGTAGCATAAATCTTTAAGGTATTTATATTTACCCAATATAGTATTGACGTCCAGCCCTCCATTGTGATACATTGGAATACCGTCAGCATCGCAAACCCAATGTTATCAAAGCTTGTTATGCCTGAATTTGGTCCATCCCATTTTTCCAGACACATGCTTGTCGTACTATTGCATACAAAGGAACCTCCCGCCTTCTCTGTGCTGTTGTCAGTGTTGCAGGGTGTCTCCGATTCACCTTCCTTCACTAGTTTGTCTGCCCAAGCAGACGAGCAAAGGAAAAACAATTATCTTAGTTCTTTGATTTAAAATAAATGTAATAAATTTGTATACTTGGATCTTCTAAGCTATAACAAGTCTTATGCAGTGCGCCCGAATAAAACTCGAGTCCAATGATTGCAAATATTACGATTGCAAACAACACCAAGAGTCCGATTTGCAGTAAAGGTGCCATCGCCTTGATTATAGATTTTAAAACTACTTGTAAACCTATGTTCGGCGAATTATAAATGTACATCATAGTTCCAATCGCAAGTTGTTGAGCGTTGTATGAATAATTTGCAAAATAGAATTGAATTAGTAAAACTTGAAAAAATACGTTGTGTCAACATAACTACACTCTTGTATGGATATATACGTATATATGTAAATGTATGTATTATCCAAGTACATGTATAAAGATGACCAGGTTGTCATAAGTATATTAATGCAAGATTGAAAACAAAACTTTATGACAAACACAAGCAATCTGATGAACACAATTATTTCGAGCATGCAATAAAAAATATAAATTTATTCTATGCTTTTAAAATATCTTTAACCATACGCTAAGTCGTATCGTAGATATATATAATTATGTATTTTATAAATTAAAGTGAACGTAAAACGAAAGGACTACTCACTAGGAATTCCAGACACTAATTTTAAGGGCCGTAGCACACGAATGGCTCTAAGTGTTCTTAGGTCTACCTCGGGCCCCATTTGTGGGTACTGTGTCATGAATCTGTTTGCAGACGTTAAGCGATCGAAGCAAGCATTTTATTAGCAATATTTCATGAATTAAAGGGTCAAAAATATATTTAAATTTTTACATAATTAGAGATTTTATTGTGCTACTAAAACTAATGAACATAAAATATTTTAAACAGCGTTTAGAGTGTAAATAAATAAAAATAAAATTAATGTTAACTTTTGAAAAAATAATTTTTAAATACATAATGTAATACATAAATATTTGACGATTAACGAGCGATAAGTTCATATATTTCGCACACACAATGGGATACCCAAGCGAACACGTTTTTGTATTTACCGTTGCCTGTATATGTATGTACACATATATATGTATGTATAAAATACTACCAGTTTGTGTCATATAATAAGTATTAATTTAGCTTTTTTAAAGTAAATTTAAATAAAAACAACTATTTTTACACTCGTTCACAAAGTGAAAAGAGTATATTGGTTTTGTGCAATGTTCATCTTGCTGAGAAAAATCATGAATATTGTTTTGGACTGTACACAAGTACAAATATATATTTATATATGCAAATATGGCTTTTTAAGCTATGGACAGACGGAAGCAAGGCAACACAAAACCAATATAATACTATTTCTTACTTTATAAACTAATTATAAAAAAATTCATTAAGCTATTTCATTATATAGATAAAATATATATTTTATAATTTATAAATATCTAAGTCCTTTGTTCTAATTTGATATTTAGAGTAATGTTGCTGAAGTTAGCGTTATTGATAAATCTAAATAATCGTACACAGTTTGCAATTTAAAGTTCGACAGATTGGTTTATCCTCTAATAAAACCAGACCCATTGTCTAAATGTCTAAATGTCCGAACCAATAATTGCAGACTACCACTCTATTCTCTCGTTGTTGGTTATATTCCCAGTTATAAGATAGAAATATCTGAAAGTGAAATACCTTGATAATATAATATCAGTCGAAATTTACATTTATTTAGGAGGGCCCGGGTTCGAGTCCCATGCTAGTGTATAGATGTAATGTTTGTCTTAGCCGAAGGCCTAGTTGCCAGTGCTATTAAAAAAATTAGGTTGATAGTTGATAACTGTATGCTACTACTACTAATAATAAAAATTAAATAATATTTTTATTTTTTAATTTTTGCTAAAAGACAATTTGGCTAATAAGGAAAACCGTATGACAGTCATTTTCATGAAATCGAGTTCTTGAAGAAACTTTCGAATTAGAAGATTTAACTACAATACAATTTAGTTTAATTTAACAAACCTAAGAAATACATTTATAAAAATTTTTTAAATATTTATTTAAGTTTCTTTATATTTATTTATCAGTGATCAGGAAAAGCCACCATATTAGTAAGTCCGACATAAAATCATCCATTTTTCGTCGGTTGTTCATCTATCTATCTACGTGAAAAATAAAACACAAACCCTACTGGGTGAGTTTCGATAGGTTGAATCCGAACATTTCAATAATTTTTGAAACCATTTTAGTATTCTACTGTCCACTTTTATAGAATAAAATACTCACTTGATGTCAAAAAAATTACTTGCTCAATAGTAGATCAATAGGATTCGGTCTCGAAGACATAATTAAAGTACTTGTTACTTGTTTACTTTTACAGACAAATGTTGTGCATATTTTTATCTAAGCTATGACTCACTGAAACACATATATGTATATTTAAATTTACTTACAAACAAGTAGAGTAAAAGTTTGGAGCTTAGAATATCTATTAATGCTCCTAAGATCTAATATGTATTAAATTTAGATAATGTTTTGTATAAAACTTTTTTCATTAAATGAAGCTAGCTCCTAAGTTCTCTATTGCTCTAATGTAATGTACATAATTACTGAAATAAACAACTTAGTAGTTATCTGGCCTAGGACTCTTTTTATTAAATGTATGATGCCTCCAACTACGTTGTCTTACTTGGAATTCGGGATACAAGCTTCAGCGGCCGTAAAACACGAAAAGATCTCAACATACGTAGGTCAACATCTATATTGGCCTCGGCAAATATCGTCATGGCACTGTTCGGCATTGGAGTTGCCATATAAAAGTCGGTATATACAGATGTAAATTACAAATAAATTAACGAGACTTCGAACTGCATATTATTAATGACATAAACACAACAACTGTATTTTAAACTTTATCCTTAACTAAAAATATATTCATCCCAAATTAATATTCCCTAAAATTCGTTATCGTGACTTTTCTTTTCTAAAACAAATGATCTGATCATTAAAATCGTTTTCAAACAATATTAACGTGACTCTGCCGTTACAATAGAAATAAAACGATTTCAGGTAATTTTAAAATTAATGCACAAAAGCTTTTTAGTTTCTTAACATTAAATTGTATTTTTTTTTTTTGCCTACTTTTGAAAGAAAATAAGGAAATCCGTTCCTGTGTAAGCCAAGTGGAATAAAATTGGTAAGTAATTGCACCTAAATAGGGATGCCTGATAAACATCTTAACCAAAATATGATTCTCGATTGAAACGTAATCGTTACTAGTTTCGATAACGGTATTATTAGATATAATCCATAACGGCTGAAGCTGTGTCCATGTTTCGTAAGTTGCAGATAAATATTAGTTTAAGTAAATCATAAACTAAAGAATTATATTTGAAACAATCAATTAAAATAAAAGCTGAATTGCGGCGTTTTCGCCTAAATATATATTGACGAACATAAATATGGGTATGCAACATAAATTATTATTTACCCCGTCACTACAACGAAAAAATCCATGATGTTCCAAATATTCCTGAGATAGGAGTGTTTATGCAGAACAAGCCCTAAGGCAAGGATCTTGAGCGATGCTTCTACACAGAAAATGCATAAAAAATAGGCCTCCGTTTTTTCCTGTCACATGAAAGAATTGAAAAAATGTTATAAAAATTATTTCAAATTACAATAATACAAGGTTTGCCTTTGATATTGTGCGCCTGGGCAACACAAAGTATATACAGAAGTGATTTAAAATTTCTATTGAAAATGTTGACATTTTTAGCGAATAAGAAGAAAGAAGATTTTTGATTTTTTTTTGTGCAATGATAAATAACAATTTCATTTAATAGGCGCATAATATAAAAGGCAAACCTCGTTATTAAGAGCTGGTTAAGTGAATCAATGAATAAAGTGAAGACAGCGTGTTGTTTCACATTCATATTATTTGTAATACTTTAATTATTTAGCATTTGTATTAAAAACGTGCGTTTTCTTACCAATTTTTGAGCCAATACTGTCTTGTCGCCTTCTGGCAAGTGCTCTTCTAGTGCCAACACAACACAGTTGGCTATGATTGTCAATAACACAGCGTACTCAAAGGGCGGCCATTCAATGATGAATCGTGTGTACTTTCTAATTGGGTTATCCTCGGTTAGGATAAACAATGACGTCGGACCACCACCTGGTGGGTTTTCCTCTTTTTTCGGGCCACCCATTCTATCAGCTAAGCGATGGGCTCCCTTTCGACCCAAGTGCCCCCCGCCTAAGGAGTCCTGTTGATGCTCTGCTAGCACTGCTTCCTGAGCTGCTTCCAACCTTGTTGGGAAGATAGAAATCATTGAAAATTAAATTGAACACAACACTTATCAGAATAACATTAAAAAAAACCAAAAACCAAATCAGTAAATAAATAAATGCTCTATACGAATTTATGTTCAAGCCAATTGGCATGCATGTCATTTTGATAAATTCAAAATGAACATTGTGCAAACTGGCTTCTAAATATTAAATACATATGCCTATGCACATTTAACAAACATCAGGCAACTTTTTGTTTAGCTTTAGGCGATAAACATACCGTCACTATATCCAATTTCTGATACTTTTGTAACGACCGCTCGGCCATAATTATATTACACAGGATGAACCACAATACGCATTTGTCGGAAGTGACACGCCGTCCGCATGGCACAAAAGTGGCAACTGGACATTTAATTGGAAAGCCAAAGGCTGCACTATGTTTGGCAATGGCTGGGTATCCGATATATTACGCACGGGGAGGCAAGGCAAGGCGGATTCCACTACTCCTGATCTTTCTGTCACAATTTCTTGCAGATTGTTTCTTAGCACGGCACCTATTAACTGGTATTTTGTTGCAAATTTTTCTTATATGTTTTTTTTGTTTATTTTTTATTACACAAATGCTGTTAATCAAACACAAAATTCATTTAGTTTTCGTTCGATGAGATGGCAAAGTTTACATTTTCTATGTGGAATTTAGCGTACACGATTTATTTTTATTTTTATTTTTTTTATCAAATTTATGAATTTAGTCTTGTCATTTTATCACTTGGTATTATCTGTAAGACGCAGCAGTTTTATATATGGGTTACCGGTTTTATCACATTTGCTTGTAGTCGCACGATTTTGAGATTTTTTTTTATTATTGTTAAGCACTTTGTAATGAAAATGTCGCGTAGCGAAGCCTTTGAGAGTGACATTGTTTTTGTTCGGGTCAATTCAGTTCATGACCTATCGAATTACACTCATCCAACATGCATGTATGTGTTGCATGGACGTGCACACATACACATGTATCTTCATACATTCACATGCACAAAGGCGAGTGCACACATGTCATCCGATTTGGACTCATAGATAATTATAGCTTTTATTTATTCATAAGGAACAATTCAGGTGTTTAACCATCTTGTTGTTGTAAGAACCGCTGTCGGCAGAACATATGTACAGGGTTTCAAATACTTGAATAAAATTGAATTACTGGAACACGCTATGAATGAAAAGTTAGGGGATGAAACAGTCTGCACCAACATACATTCGGACATACATAAGTGTGGTCATGCAGGAGTTCACCACGCCGTGGTGAAATACGGAACGCTGCTTAGAAATTTAAGACTGCGCTGGACCACAGATAAAGATAAATGCAACAGCAGCGTTTACATATGATTATATTTATTTCCCATATTTAAATGTATAAATCAGTGCTGCATTTAATTAATAGTTGCATAAAAATATATATTAAATTACTCTTGAAAGCGCAATTTAATGATTTAAGAGCAGACGTCCGCAAGTTATTTGCAGAAAAGGTCACAAATAATATTTAAAGAAAAAACGTACATTTATTAAACATTTTTTCATATAATAGAAATTTAGATAAAAGCTAAAAATAAAATCATTTTACGACTTTATAGTTGCGAACAGTATCAGTACTTCTATCTTCCTTCAGAGGTATGCTAAAGAATTTAGATAAGAGCTAAAAATAAAATCATTTTACGACTTTATAGTTGCGGACAGTATCAGTACTTCTATCTTCCTTCAGAGGTATGCTAATACCTTTATAAAAGAGCAAGAGTCCACTACTATTCCAAAATCAACTCTTAAAAATCATATACAATTTTTATGTGCATTGCCTTTTTTTAAAAAAAAAAACTTACGACCTTTTGTATTTGTGTCAGAAATGGGGTTGGCAAACCCAAAGCCAGAAAACGTAAACCTTCTAAAAATAAACACCGACAATTGTCCCTGCTTACATACATACATACAGAACATGTGGACAGCGCACTGTGGGCAGCTTTATACTTTTTTCGTTACATTTATTAATAACTTGCAGGTAATGTTGCATTTTGAGATTTTGTTTTGCTCCCAATTTCGTTGGCAAGAAATTTTGAATGAAGATTGAAATCCTCATGAATATCGTGAATTTTAGCTATGATGAAAATGTCATGAAGATGCATGTAATATCCATAAAATCCATAGCAATAAGGCTGCGGAAGGCCTTAATATTGAAGTTAGAATTAATATACATACACATGTTATTTTATGTGGACGAAAATAAGCTCAATTAGAGAATAAAAAGAAAATATTAAAATTTTTACAATTTTCCATCTCGCATTTATTTGGCGACACACTGCAAACAAGTTGGTAGTCGAAGAACTTGAGTTGTCTACTAAAAAAAAGTTGATTCGAAAAACGTGCATAAAAATGGGCACTATTTTTAGTGTAGTGTCTACCAAATTCTGACAAATTATTGAAGTTTCTTCATCAAAAATTGCCTATAAGTTTGAAACTTAACACACTTGCGAAATTTAGTTGAAATACCGAAGCACTTAAGGGTACGACCCCAAACTAATATCGAGCCTAACAATTACATTTTCAGAAAATGTTTTTCGTTTTAAGTTTGAAGCATTATAACAACAATTTTACCGAATACAGCTGATGCTGTTATCTTAACAGCTTCCTGTTATGTTAATATTTCTACTATGTAACATCCGAATTGTATTTATATCGAAAACGGTTTCTTTTTTTGGGCACTTTAAAAAGAGAATAAAAATGGTCCAAGTTCCCCATGGTGCATAATGCAGTTGGTACGTACAGGCACACATACATACATGCGTACATACATGCATGCGTGTAAAGACGTAACGTTGGCTTTTTCTTCCGTGTTCTACTTTTATCCGGGCTCGCAACAAAACATTTTACATTTCGGCAAACAAGCCTTGTTGATGAGCGTATACGTATTTAAATATTTGCCTGTATGTACGTATGTATGTGCATGTGCTTGTATGTATGTATGTATCAGCAAGCTGTCTTGTATTTATTGAAAACAAAATGAAACTTGGTTTTAATCCAAACGCCTTGTATGTAAAGACCTAAGTACATATGTATGTGTGTACGTAGCAGCGTATGTATGTACGTGACATACATATATTTGAGGCTATTCATAATAAATGTATATATATGTATATATGTTGCTACAAATCCCTTTAGCACACATAACACAATTTTCACTCCTGAGGGCATACAAAAAGAAATACAACTCTATAGGTCCTTGGCAAACATATTGCCATATTTATGTGCATGTGTGTGTGTGTGCAAATATGCCATAAATATGCCATTTGACATACGTAAATTGACAAAGAGCTAAATAATTCCATAGATAATGGATACATAGATACAATTGTTGTAGTTCAAATAGTTGGCTGTGGCTTTTTGAATGGCGCTGCTGCAGATGCTGCTCGATATAGTTAGTTCGCCTTCTGACGCATACACGTCACACACACACACACACACACACACACACACACGCACACACAGCACGAAAGCCGCAGTAACCGAACCCAAAATTCACTTGGCGTTGTGAAAGCTGTCGCTGACGCTCGCTCTGACGCCGTTGCCGTTGTCGTTACCGTTACCACCCACGCCACAGTACACCCGTTGTGCTGCCAACCCGCTGACCCAATCCCGATCCCTCTCTCTCTCTCTCTCTCACTCTTTTTCTCTCTCTGGCTTGCTCACGCACGCCACACACAGAGAGACGCGCGCACACACACACACACACACACACACTGTCACAGTCGCAGCCGCATTTGTAAGTAGATGTACATTTGTAAGTGTACGAATGTACGTCTATACATAACTACATCAATACATATGTACGTGAAGTGCGTACATATATTGGGGCTATTTAACTGTAAAATGTAAATGACAACTCAACAATTACAACAACGAGGCGCGACATGTGGAAGATGTCCCCGGATAGCGGATAACGAATATCGGATAACGGATAGCGGATAGCAGGTGCTGCTTAATGAACGGCGACAATATTTAGTTTATGATTGCTTTTGTATTCACTTTTCGTTGCTTTCACTGCCAATATATTTTTTGGCTTCCATGCACACACACACACACACACACACACATACACAATTTCACAATTATCCAGTTGACTGTTTGTAACTTTATTTTCACCACTCAACCCGATTTTTAGCTACATGCCACCACGGACGGAAACTTTGAAATGTCGAGTTTTCCCAGCCCCAATTAGACCAACTGGCCAATTGTTGGCCAATTTATATTTGGCATTGCCAATCAGCACTAGGTTTTTCCACTTTTCATTGTCGCTGGCAAAAAAAAATAAATAAAAAAAACACAAAAACCGTTATGTGCGAGCAGCCACCGACTTTGTCTAACCAGTTGGACGAAAAACTTAACAAACGCCAGTCGATGAAAGACTTTGTATTACACTTTACACATTACACACTACACGACACAGCCACACGCACAAGCAGCTAACCAAACAGTCCTGCGCTTTGGGCCAAAAGCGCAAAAGCTCAAGCTGAACTTGCAGGCGCTGCCGCTGCGAATCAACTGCACATCACTTGATGTAACTGAGACAGTGGGGACGTGCGAATAACAGAGATGTATATATGTACAAATGTCTAACCGTGAATATGGCTGTGCGTACTTTTCATCTGACAGAGATGTTCGATGGTGCCTACTTTATTGCACATATGGCTTTAAGTGAAGCTTTAAGCTCTCGTCCGATACTTTCATCCCCTGTGTTTTCTTTTTTTGGGGTCTCTACACACTACACGAATTGCCAAAAAACAATAACGACAGCTGGTTAGCAATTATGCTGCCAGTCGCTTATCGATTTATTCACCAACATTCTGGCAGGGATGCTTATGCTAAGGCGCCATCTATCAACGGAACCCTCAACTTGAACCTAATATGCATGTTAGGCGGGATTTCAAAAACAACGAAAAGGAGACAGCAATTATGCGCAGACTGTTTAATTAAATATAAAACTATGTAACAGCACAAACGCGAAAGGGCAAGGCTAATAATTTTTATACTCGTTTACAATAAAAAAAAAAAAAAAAAATGTTGGAATTTTTGTTGGCAGAAAAAAATCATGTACTAATCGTTTTCGAAAACATTTTTTTTTAACAATTTAACAAGATTTAATAAGATTCTGAGAGGGTCAAATTTATAAAAAGCTAATAGATCTCATTTAAGCCAGTCCTTGTGCATTTGTACATCTACGTTATAGCTTTGGATACTTTAAATTTGTTATTTTGGGCAAGTTGGATTGAATGGCATTTTCTCTGTGATTTTGAACTTTGTCGTAATGAAATTTAATAACTTCAAAACAGCTAACGAAATATTCCAAAAGACAAAAACTTACTTGTTGGCCTATCTATTAGCCTTTTTATTTTGTGGCATATTGTTATCAAATTCCAAACACTTTGGAAGTTTACATTGATTTTGACTTTTATGCCTGTATGTATGTAAACATGTGCATATACATTTGTATCTATTTATGAATAATCGAGTATAGACGAGCATATATGAATACTTACATAATGTCGCCCAATTTGAGACGGGTCAGAGCTGGCGCAAAATTCTCATGTCCACTGCCTGCGGCGGGTCGTCTGCGCTTGTTGAACGTCTGCAGAGCAGGTGGGGCGCCGCTTCCGGTGACGCCATCTCCAATGATGGCAATGTTGTCATCCAGACTGAAGGTGTTCGCGTTTGTTAAGCGTGCCATCGGTGATGAGCCCCTTCTGCGACGTGCTCCCACTCCACCCAGCATCCTGAGATGAAACAAATGAGAGTGCTCTAATCGAGATTTTCCGACCGAGGAGATACCCTGTACCCTGTACCCTGTACGCAGCTCCGATATATGACGTAACAGTACATTTCTTCCTTTTTTATGATTTATGCCTGAATGACTTATGTGTATAAATTTTAAGGCTGTTTAAATACGCAAGGCTTAAATATTGCATGCAAATCTGTGTATTTACCTGAGGGTAAGGCTGCTATTTATTTTAATTTTGAGTCAGTGAGGAGAGTAATCTGTGATTTATAAAAATTTTACCGTTTAAACTCTAATATTATTATCATTATTAACAGTATGTAGTTATAGTTGTTGATAGTGTTGTACTGGGATTTGTATCCGGATCCTCGTTGTAAAGTTGCCTAAAGGCCAAAATTGGCAACATATAAATGTATATTTGATGAAATTATGGAAAATGTATTGGGAACGAACAAACGGACTTGACTTCACCTGCTCAGCTCATTGTTCTGATATATAATATATATTTTATATAATATATTGAACATATGTATATTTATTTAATTTATGGATTTGAAGATGCTTTCGTCTGCCTGTTATATAAATTTTCACAAAACCAATATACTAGTCTTTAACCATTTTTAATGGGTACAGCTTATATATATATATAATATGAAAACTTTTCTCGAAAAACTCAAATTCCAATTTATCTTAATTAAGCTTTAATAAATTGTTTAACACTTTTGGCTGTTTGAAGAAGCTTACACTTAAAATCATCGAAGAACCATTTACAGAAACGAGAGTCACAAGTGCTCGAAAAAGGATCCACTGAACCCCGACTGGGATGCACTCGCTGGCACCGTTCGGCCAGAACTGATATGTCAACCACATTGGCCGCAATGCCGATGTCCTAAGCCAGCCAGATGCAGATCTGCGCATGAACCAACGGACGCTGATGATGACGGCGATAGCCGATGACGTGCTCGATAGCAGCCAGCAGATGCGCACAGGAGACACGTCGCTGATTGCAATTAGCCAGCGTCAAAATATCTTTTTACACCCACACACACACACACACACATGCGAACAAGCTGGTGTGTGTTGGCCATGCACAGCGAAATTTAAAATTAAAGCAGACTAGAAAATGTTTGCGAGGACATGCACTAGAATTTCTACACACCAACATATACAGTGAGCGACAAAAGTCGGCAACGACCCATATTTTGCAAAACTGATGCGAACAAGTAATAAGGTAATAATGTTTTAGGTTAATCGTATTAAGAAACAAAAAAAAGATATCTTGCTTTAATTTAAGCAAATTATGAACGAAAAACGAATAAAACCCGAATAAATAAGTAAAAGTAAACAAAAATATTGTTTTAATATTTCCTTGATTTCCAGCTCGTTGGGCGTTATTAGTTTCCATTGGATCGTTATCTTGCAGGAAAATCCAACTCTCACCGAGGTTTAGACCCTGACTATTTTTTATAATTTCGCCTAAAAATCAAAGAATTTGCCATGGGTTGAGTTCCTTAAACTCAAATTGGAATTTTTATACCCGAGTCTATGGAAAATGAGTATACAAGGGCATATTGGTTTTATGAAAATATATGTAACAGGCAGCTGGAAATATTTCCAATGCTTTTTTAACCATTTTCAATGGGTTCAGGCCATTAAAACTTATTTCCCGAGACGTACTTTGGAGTCGGAACCAAGCTTAACTGTAAATTGTTCGTAACTATGCTTCGTAAGAGTATCTAAATTCGACTAGATTCAACTATATTACATACTTATAATAATGGTTTATTCAGTTAATCAAAAAATTAAATACAATTGGCTGACAATATTAATGAGTGCCGGATTCTGTTGAACTCAATCCATGTCCTCCTCCTCCTCGCCATAGTCCCACATATCGTTGGGAGTGCCGTCTTCAAAGCCAAATAGTCGCTCCAGATCCTGTTCGGCATCGGCATTAACAGCATCGGCAGTAAGGGACTCCTGATCCTCCGGACAGGCGCTGCAGCGGCTCTCATTGATCCCATAGTTGACACAGTGGGCACCGACGCACTCGCAGCAGCCGTCGTGGAACCAGCGATAGCTATTGGCGCCCATGCTCTCGCACTGCTGCTTGCACTTGTTCGACCGGATGCACGAGTTCACATAGATCACCGTGCAGTTCACACTGGCGGCCGGCTTGTGCCGGGCCAAATTGATTAGATTGGTGTCGCCTTCGATGCGCTGCTTCGGGCCCGGTCGCATGGGTATGCGAATGGTGGACCATTGGCTGTCGTCCTCGGCAGTCAGCGTATCGAATAGTTCGGGCACACCGTCGACGTCGCCAATCTCCGAGCGGGGCGTCAGCGAGGCAAGGGCGTCCGTGTGCTTCGGGCACATGTCCAGGCAGCCACAGCACTCCGTGTACAGTTCGCCCAGGCAGTTGAGGCAGTCCTTGCAGCAATGGCAGTCGTTCAGCTTGCACTGGCAGCTCTGCGTGAGCAGGCACTTGGACACCACCGAGCCGCAGACCATCTCGTTGCAGCCATCCTCGTGGCCGGCCACCAGCCCCAGAGAGATCAACAGCAATACCAAGTTTAGCATTCTCCGCCAAGGCTCGAGCAACAATGATGCAATGTGCGTTATTGTGCGGCGACTTTATACAAGCCGATGAGAACACCTGACAGCCAGGTAAACAAATGTGCGCAGTTCGAGTGTCTTTAGGTAGCGGATTAACGGCCTCAGGGTGTGTCATAAAAGCAATTTAAAAGAAGTTAAGCCGAGGTTTCGGTTAGGTAAGAACGGGTAAGCAGAAACCGTTATACGACTTTATAGGGTGGCTTAGATCAGCGACAGCAAGTGGCCCAATGATAGCGCGCGGACCCAGGCCAAATACCACCCACCGCCCGCCCGACGAAGATCGCCAGCAAATAGATAAATGAGAAAAGCGTAAAGTTTTAAGGGAAAAATAGAAATATCATTAATTATTATCTGAAAAATAGTTGTATTATCAAAACATTAGATCCGAAATAAGTTATGTTTAGCGTAGTAAGTATTACAGATTTGAAGAGAAACAGGTAGACAAGTAAAGGTATTCTAGTCGGGAGTACCCGACTTGGGACACACTATGGAAACCACATTTTTTAATAACATTTAACACAAATTTCTGAAATTTTCAGAGCTTCAAAAGAGCATTCAAAAATATGTCAAACCACAGTGAAAGTCTGTAGTACTTGAATTGGTGTGTGTTTTTCTTTATAATCTGCATATTCTTGACGAGAGCCTAACAAAGTAAATTTGATGTCTAGCTCTTATAGTCTTTAAGATATGCCTGAAAGTCCATGGCTTTATATCGTTATTTATCGAGATTTATGTAATGGTACAAGATTTCGAGAAAAACAAAATTATAAACTCCTTCTGCTTATAGTATAGGCGAATCTATAGTCTATACGAACTGACGGATAGACGGACATGGCTAAAAAGACTCAGTTAGCCGTACTATATAATGGTATATATATACTTTATGGAGTTGGCGATGCTTCCTTCTGTCTGTTTGGATTCGGAGCATACAAATTCCTGGTACTTCTGCTCGGAGGTGCAAAACTAATTTGGCTGATTAATTCGGAAGAATTAATTTACCCTTTAATTTGTTTGTGTGGGAAGATCAAACCAAGCATGATTCTACGAACAGAAAGAGAGGGAAGATCTACCGTCATAGCCCCGGAGGAGTTATATTTTATTCTGATAAAAATTCTTTTAAGAACACCATCTTTGAGATCCTTACTCAAGAATAGTATGCACAAATAAATATATATATGGTAGGTCTAACTGAAGCTTGGGATCTACAAGGATACCCAAATCGTCAGCCGATTCAATACGATTCGACGTTATCACAGCAATTATTTTATTTCAATTCAATTGGCAGTTGAAAGGCGGCATTTGAGCAACAGCAGTAACTAAATGATAAAGGCCATAATCCAGTCAATAAACTTTGCCACATCTGCATAAACGACATATTGACTGGAACAGCAATTGGCCGGGTCGCTGCTCGGCGATCCTCTCGTCTCCTCCGACGGCAAAGCGGCCGAAACCGTACCACGCAGCATCCAACGATTGTTCCTCTGTATCATGAGACCGGCGCCCGAAATGCCCGTATATAAGCTGGCGCCACTGCGTCCGCCCGCCATGTCCATCTGGGCTGCGACCAGAAAACCGGCGCAGAACGTTCGGTTCGAGGAGAGGCCGCGAAAATGTGCATTGGCCTTGAAGCACACCTCATTGGAGACGATGGGCGATTTGACGATGATGGGTATGCTGTTGCTCGCACGGGTTTTGGCGGCGCCAGCGGGCGCGAATGTTGTCGACCCACCGCCTCGCGGAAATGCCGTTGCGTTGGCCCTGTCGAAACTCCAGCCGACGACAATGCCATGTTCGCCAACGATGTATTCCGTGCTGCTGGCGCCCGACCACAGGCAAACTGGCTGAATGAACCTATTGAAGCTGAAGCGACAAAGCTCCGATTATTCAACGGCACGTGGCAGACAAGAGCAGATAATTGTTTACCGCACTTCAGCTTTGAGGATGATGACAGCGAGATCCGCATCGTAGTTGCTCAGCTCCTTGTTGTAGTCGGCGTGTATGTAGATGCCGTCGACGGGTGCTGCCAGCGAGCCCTCCTCGTTCCAGTTCTTCAGATTGTGCCTGCCCAGAAAGACGAGCACCTCGTTGGCCGTGTAGCGCTGATTGAACATTTGAAAGCAGTGCGCCGAGCTGATCACAACCCGTGCGGAGACTAGCGTCCCACCGCACTGGAAGTCCAGCGATGTCAGATTGTTGACGTAGATCGCCGCCAGCCAGGGCCAGGCACCGCGTGTTATCGAGGGCAGGGTATTGGTCGTCGTCACGTTCTGGCCATCCACGAGAATGATCGCGTCGTCCTCGCTCTCCTCCAGCTCATCCGAGGCGAGCTCGCTGCCATCGTTGTCGTAGTCCCCGAAGGAGACAAAAGTGGGCGTTGGATCAGCGCTGAATCGGCGCCCATCGTCGGAGTTTGGAGCAGGATTGGGGCTAATTGAGCGTCGCCTTTGTTGCGGCAATCGGAAGTCAAGACTTTGATCAATCTTACCGCAGATTTCGCCGGGCGAATGAAACGGTTTTCTGCAAGAATGTCAATAATAATAATAATAATAATATGAAAGCCGCTTGAGAATGCAGACGCGCATACATATATGTATATGCATATATGGGTCTATATAAACAGTGGCGTAGGCAGAATTTTTCAAACTAAATATTTTTGCCAGGAGTATTTGGAAGATTCCCGCTTTGTTTTTACAAACTTAAGAATATATATTTAGATGGAACCCCCTGCCTACGCCACTGCATACAAATTTATTTATTTTTTTTTTTTTGAAGAAAACCGACCACAATCCAAATGCATACTTCTTGAACTGGATGTGCTGCAGAGGTCTAGAGCTAAACTCATGTTTGGCCGGCAGCTCCTTACCAACTCCCATTCCGAAATCTGCACCGGCTGGAGCCACCATTTGATCCGTCGCTTGCTTTTCCGGTATAAACGTCAGCTTTCGCGTATGCTCTAGTTGAATTTGCGTCATAAAAATGCTGTGATCTACAAGCACAGAATTTTCGTTTGGAATCACTTTATTTATAAAAAACATTATAATTATTAAAACTTTTGTTCGCATACCGCCAGAGCCGAAACAAACGACTTGATTGTTGGCCGAAATGAGCACCAATTTGGGCGGAAAATGATGCTTGGGAAATCGAATTTTGTAAAGCACGGGCGCATTGCTGCTGAACTGTCCGCGAGTCAGCAACTCAATTTCGCCCAGGTAATTCTGGAAAGCACAATTGCACAACTGTTATATATTTGTTATATTCGCTGGGCGGCTCAAATGGCCAATTGTAGTCACGCACCGTTGTTGGCTTGCCGCGCATGGAGAGCGTTACGCGAATCTGCAGAGCCTGTACATCTGGATTCCGTACGACAATTAGGCCAAACCATTCACTGCCATCAAATCGGTATTGGAATATCTTTGGGCACGGACTGACCGGCATGCCTTGGTTAACGGCCTTCGTAAATTGCTCGATGCATATAAGTAAAATTGTTGTAAAGTGCATTTTCATCATCGCTTGCATGTACATATTTATCAGGGGTCTCTCACTCTATTTGCCCACACATGCACAAGTGCATCATCACCAAACACAGTAGGGTGTGTCATTTTTGTTAGCCAAAATATCGGAATCTACAATGTTGTTTAGACAACATCTTTGCAAGGGGTATGGAAACTTAAAGCAATAAGTACATATTTTTTGTTGTTTATTTATTCATATATACATTTGTATATACAAAATATTTGTAATAAATGAATTTTATTTTATTAATTTTATAAATATATATTTTTTTTTAATATGAAACATGTTTCTAAATTTAATTTTCAATTATTGCTTCTTATATATCTATAGTGTTGGCATTCAAAAAAAAAAATATTTTTATGTGACGTAACATTTTTCAAAAAACCATTCAATGTTCTTAATTTGTATGCTGATTGGCGCGGATTTTGAAATTGATTTAAGACCTGACCTGTGCTGACAATTTCTCTGTTTTTAAACAGACTGTTTGACTCACCCTAATTTGCGTGCTTAAGAACATATCCACATACATACATGCATACATACATACATACATATATGCATACGTAGGTATGTGTATGCATACGTGTGCATAATCTGTGTTTGTAAATCTCTCAAAGTTGCCACGTGTTATGTTCTTTGTTTACATTTTACCTTTTGCCAATAGACTAACACGAAGACTTTTTATACCCTGTAACCATTAAAAATAGGCCAATATATGTCAATGGCAGAAGGAAGCATATCCGACTGAATATATGAATGTATGTGTACATACATATACAAGGATGTTTGAATATTATGAATTATGAACGAAAAACGAAAACAATTAATGGAGAAAACTAAAAATTGGGCCACCGAGGGCATCTATGATATCTAGCTCATTGGGAGTTATTTGTTTCCATGCCTCTTGAAGCTTTTCCTAGATAATTGGAGCACTCGAAATGGCCTGTTGTCGTAGTTTGCGCTCCAAAAGTTCCCAGGTGTGCTCAATAATATTCAAATATTTAATTATTAAATACATGGAATTCTTAACAATGTGGACGGTATTCTTTGCATCGTTATCTTGCTATAAAATCCAACTCCTGAAACCGATCCATATTTCATTCTATGAAAACTACTATACTTCCTACTCCATGCAGCTCCACGCTGGGTACAGGGTATATCCTTATCGGACTCTGCCGAGTAAAGCAATCTGCAATTTCTTTCTTAATTATCAGAGCAACTTCTGACATATTTTGAAAACTACAATTTATAAACGGTTGCTATTTCAACGGCCGTTTGTGTGTTTTTGTATTCATGCAAGGATTTGGTTACAAAAGTTTACTACAAAGATACATATACATATATGTATGTAATGTTTGGTGTGTCAAATAACCTATTCAGCCGGTGCAGGTTCGGATGGTGCTTCTGCCGCTGGTGCAGCAGCGTCCGCAGCAGGTGCTTCCGCCGGCTCCGCAGCGGCTTCTTCTTTGGGTGGCGCCTGCGTCGCGGCGCCTTCGCCAGTTGCTGGGGCGCCCTCTGCTGGTGCAGCAGTTGTATCGCCTGTTGCTGGCGCCGCTTCGCCGGCTTGGGCCTCAGCCGGTTGTGCTGATTCTGGAGCTTCTGCCGCTTTAGCGGACGCGTCTTCCGCGGTTGCACCTTCCGCCGTAGTAGAGTCAACGGCTTTTTCCGCCTCAGTGGACGGCTCAGCGGCCAGTTCAGCTTCTTGGTCCTTCTTCTTCTTCTGTGAAGCGTAAAAAGGTAAAGGTAAATTTAAAGGTAAGTAGTAAAAAAAAAAACAAGGAATTTGGATTACGGCACCTTCTTTGGCTTTTGCGGCGCTTCGGGTGGAATCTCTTCATCGGTTTTATATTCCTCCGGGAAGAACTTGAGCGCATCCAAGCGACCAGCTGTAACATTGCTACTGCAATAAGTGGGCTCAAACTGCACCAATGAGAGCATTGTGTAGGATTGAACTTTGCTGACTTTCAGCACGAATCTGTCGGTTGACATGGGTTCCTTGAGCTCATCATATTTGTATATAGAGTTGGTGATCAGTTTCGCCTCGCCCGGAGAGTCGTTCGTAAAGAATCCATATTCGCATATATCTTCTCTGGTGGCTTCGACAACATCCATTATATCCTCGCGTTTGAATGCTTCGAATGCCATTATTATGTGCGGCGGCTCTGGCGGCGGATCCGGTGGCAAAAATCCGGCAGTTTGGCTACGGAAGAACACGTAGATTAAGGCCGCGTGGGTGCGACGATTATTGGCAACCCATATGGGCGGGATTTTAACACGCTTCGTGCGAGTTAGTGGCTTCGGTGGTTCTTCTTCCTCCTCCACCATTTCCTCTTCGCTAACGATGTTATCGTCCAGGCCCAAATCCAAATCGAATGCCATGCCCGGGAATGCCGGCTGGGCAACTTGTACAACCTCCTCCTCTTCACTTGCTTCCTCTTCGCCGTCGTCCTCGCCTTCGGCATCCTTTCGTGACTCGTCGTGCAGACGAGTAACAGACTTGGCTTTTTCCGCTGCTTTTCTTTCGGCTGCCCTCAGTCTGGCCTCTTCTTCGGAGCTGATTTCCTCCACCCAAACTTCGCCCTCTGCAAAAAAAAAAATTAAATACAAATATTTCATAAATTACGTTCGCCTACCTTCAACTTCCACCTCGAATTTCACCTTTAGCGGTGATATGATGGGTGGAATAGGATGTGGCACGTTGATTTCATCATCGGGTGGAGCGACTCTTTCCTTGGTCAGTTCATGGGCGTATGTGGCAAGCACATGCGGTATGGGAGTAGTAGCATCGTCTATTTTCCAGAAGCACACAAGCAACTCTTTCCCATCCAGTTGCTCGATAACGTCGGCGGATAACGGATTCTTGCACGCATAGTTAACGATATCGAAGTCTTCTTTAAAAACTTCAAGATACTTTCGATCTTTGCATTGCATTTTTAGATGCTCGGCCGGCTCTGAAAGCTTTTTAAACATATCACGAGAGACTTGCGGCCCAAAGATAGTTACACCTATATCCGGTAAATTTTCCATGATTACATCCGTACAACGGTTAAGATAATCGATTTTTTTCTTGTGTATCTTTTCCCGCTCTGCGCGTTCAGCCTTTTCAATTGCTTCCTTTTTGACCCGAAGTGCCTCAGCCTCACTGGGCTGTAGATCTGCAATCCCGTAGGTCGGCCGCGGGGCATTCGATAAAGTTTTCTCCAGCTCTCTCACTATTATGGACACTAGTTTTGGAGCATCTGACCCATTGAAAATATTTACAGCCCTGCCATTCTAAAGCGATCAAAAGAAATCGATTTTAAGACAAATACATATACATATACAAAACATCTCATAGAAGGCAGGAAAGCCAGAAAGCCAAAGAATCAAAACAGAAACAAATATGAACGTTGCAGTCGGGTGTAACCGACTGCACACTACTCGTTTACTGTATACAATAATATAATAATAATAACAGATTAAAACAGTCGAAAACGGTTTAAATAATTTTTGGTATTTTGGAAAAGTATAAATTTTAATATATTGTGGGGGCAGATGTGGGCGTGGACGAAATTTTTCGGCTCGATATTTAGAGGAGGTCACCAGTTAACTATCTGCAAAATTCTATATATCAAGCTTTAAAATTGAGGCAGATATTATTGAATTGCCACGCCCCCAAAGGCGTAGCCAAAAATTCGAAACACTTCATTTTAGGACTCCAGCTGCAAAAAAAAATTGCTTTCACACAGAAAAACGGACGGACGGACAATATACAATTTTCACTTCGCGAACAAGTAAAAAAGTACAAAAGGGAATTAAATGCAACTTACTGCAGCAAATAACCAAGTAGGTTCACTTTTTTTGTGGAACCGCTTGAGGGCTGTAATGGTGTCCGATTTGCACTACGGAAAAGGCTTCAATTAGTTATAATTCAATTGCTTAGCAACTACATACGATTGCCAGGTGCAGGTTGTCGCCACCCACTTCGAGCTTAACTCTACGCAAGGTACCCAGCATTCCTAGACATGGGCCACACCACTCCGAGTACACTTCCAAAACTGCAAAGAAAAAGAAGAGAAAAAAAGAGGAAAGGAATAAGTGTGTGCACACATGGGCGGCAACATAATCAATATAAATACTGAGCAATCCCGGGCGAGCCAAAAATGCTTCCAGTTCTTCGTCAGATTTGATTTCAACCTGTAACTGTTGCGCTCCAGCTCTCCTTGCCATTGTCCGTTCTGTTTGCGTACAAACTCATTCATATGCAATTTAAAATCTAAATATTCTATTAAAATTTTGATAAAAGAGCCAAATTTTATTTAAAATGTAGCATATTGTTAGTTGAAAATTGTGTTGTAATCAACTGATTTGACTATGCCGAGCCAAATTCAAATTTTTCAAAGAATTATTGATCAAACAATTTTGTTTCAGGTAACAGAATCGCAAACAGCGGCGACGAATTGTTATGGACTAATGAATAGGTACACTTAGTTTATCTGAATCATAATAAATTAGTTAACCACATATTTATTCAAGTAAAACAAAATTTCTCCTTTTTTTTTTACTTAAGTATTAACGAGTACTCACACATTGCATAACAAAAATATACATTCTGAATATACATATTTAATATAATACATAATAATTTAAAAAAACATGGAACGGAAATCGTGCTCTAATTTGTGCTTTTGTTTTTAGTGACCGCTTGACTTATTTTCCATGTTGTAAATATATTTAAAAAAGAGTTGTTCAAGAAATCAGTACAGTAAAATGCCTATTTATATATAAATATATATATAAATATACACATATATATATATATATATATATATATATATATATATATAAACACAAGTTAACATTAATGATATACATGCATATACAAAAGTGTACACATTCAAGCATATTACGAGTAAGGTAACATATACATATATTCTCTTTATCGCACAGAGATGCCATTTATTGTGATCACATTACTGGACACTGGCTCTGGTTCGTACACTTCATCATTGGTGCGCATCTCGTAAGGTGCATCGTAAAACTGTTCATTTGGTATTTGGTCGTAAATATTCTCTGCAAATATATTTTGATTAGATATCATGCACATCACATATTTCTTCAAATATATCGCTTGACCTACCCGAGCGATTGTTCACTCGTTCGCCGTCCGCATTGTTGTTGTTGGCTCCCCGGCGTGCAGCTCCGCCTTGGAACGTGTTGAATGTTGCCGACGGATTGCTGTCCATGTGCATTCGATTGTTCGCCTCCAGCGTTGAATATGACATTACAGCCGCATTGCGTTCATCCTTCGTTTCGGCTGCCTGAATGTTCTCCGTATTTTTGACCGGCCTTGCCTTATTCCGATAGAGGAATATCAGACCAAAGATGACGAGCAGCGCGACAATGACAGTGGCCCCAATGGCAACGCCTGTGCCCAGCTCTGAACTCTCTTGTCCCTCGACAGTGACCACTTCACAGTGCGGCTGCTTGCCGCTCCAGGCACCATCTTCGGTGCACTTGCGCAGATACTGACCGATGCGGTTGTAGTTGGGTATGCAGTGATACTCCGCAGAGCCGCCATATAGGGTAGATTCGTTGACCACAATCACCCGACCGTTGTCAATGGCCAACGGCCGTCCGCAGTCAACAGCTGAATTAAATCAATGAAATCAGATTAAATGCAATTTTAGACGTTAACAATCACAATACTCACGTCGACAGGTCGGACTTTTGCCCGCCCATTTGCCATTCTTTTGGCAGAGGCGCGTGTCGTTGCCGACCAGAATGCGACCCTTGGCACACTTGAAGATGGCCATGGAGCCAACGGCACGAGTGCCCGCCTCCACAATCAGGCTATCGCTCACATTTGGCGTATCACAAACGATTTCCACGCATTTTGGCGCCTCGTGGCTCCAGTTGCCGTGCTCGGAACACAAACGGCGCGAGACGCCGCTCAGTTTGAAGTTGGGGTTGCATTCGTAGAGCACTGCAGCTCCGTAATAGGTGGCGTTGGTAGCCAACGTCACCTTGCCGTTCGTTATGTTCTCGGGCGCTCCACACTCCACATCTGTGCATGTTCCATATATTGGATCATTTCGATGCTCGTTTAAATATCTCATTTTCTGGGCATACTCACATTCGCACTTCGGTATAACATCGCTCCAACGGCCATTATCCGTGCAGGTAGCCAGCGCCTCGCCAATCATTTTGTAGCCACGCTCACAACGGTACTTGGCCAATGCTCCGATTCTGAAAGGCAAACGAATTTACAAAATATCTTACAGAATTGTAAACAAGTTTTAAATGGGGCTAGTTAGACTCAAGATGAAATAATAGATTAGTTTTGCACAATACATTTTGTATACCCTGTACTTTTGAAAAACACGATTTTTATACACCAATTAATCAAAATATTTATTTCTCTTTTAAAAATTTCATAAAAAAAAATTAATTCGTGTAAATTTGATTGAACACGATTTTAAATATTCTATGAATTCTTTTTATGAATTTTTTAAGTTCTATGAATTTCTTTCTATCTTAGTAAATTAAATCCATATTCTCTGTATGTGTGCGAATCCCTTATTTATACATAAAGTTAAGATACAATGTATTTTGTAAGCAATTTAGTTTGGTTTTTACAGATTGAAAATACGTTTAATTGTGGATGCTTACAAATTATCAACAATGGAAACATGGAGATAATAATAGAAAATAGAAAATCATTTCCCAAAGTTTTGTTTTACCTTTTTTATATTCATGAATTAAAATGTGTAAGCGCGGAAAATAAATTTTCAAGTGAACTCTAACAAGAATTTTTTAATATTGTTTATTATCTACTATTACTACTACTAATCTATTATTTTTCTATATAGGCAATATTCATATGTGAGCACAACTGCTGCTCTTTAGGTTCAAATTCAAATCCAAACGCCAGAATTTTTTAATGTTTGTAATTCTTTTATGTGCTTATAGAATGATAGAGCTCCTCCTCTTATTCGAGTACCCTTGCTGAGAGCATTCTTTTTTTTTAAATTTAAATTTCAAAGACTAAAGATCGTAACTACAACTTACTTGTAGGTCTGTGCCGTGTTCTGTGTCGATTCCGAGGTGCGAATAAGAGTTCGCCCGTACATGCGGTCATTGCCGGTGACAGAGAGGAGACTATGCGCGGGCAACTGTGGTTCGTGACAGCGAATCTCTGAAAGAAACAGTACATTTATGATATACAATAATCAAACATCAGTTTAGAATGCAACCTTCGCATTTTGGCGAGCCGTCGCTCCAGGTGCCAGAGTCTAGGCATTTCCTTTTGACCACTCCGCTCAGCTTGTGCGACTGCGAGCAGCTGTAGACCACCTCGGAGCCGACGTGCGTCGTGTTGGACACGTATTTGATGGTGCCAAACGGAATGGGCGATATGGTGCCACAGTCGACATCTGCAAGGATTTTCATTTCATTTAGCTCAGTTGCAGTTGAGCCCCAAAGGGTGCACTTACATTCGCAGAAGGGCGCATCGGAGCTCCAATCGCCTGTGTCCAAGCATTCTAGCACCGGATTGCCATGCATGATGTGGCCAGGATCGCAGTTGTATTGTATTTTTGAGTGCACATTATAATCGTAGCCAATGACAAACGAGCCGGCCGGCACTTGAGGCGTCTCACAGGTGACCAGCTCGCAGACGGGCGCTTCCCCCGACCATTTGCCATCCTTGGTGCAATACAGCTCCGACGGCCCGTCCAGCCAATGATCCTCATCGCACTCGTACTTCACAACCGAATCGACCGTCGTGGTGCCGTTTAACAGAATGGATATGCCCCGATCTGGTCGAGCGGGCGCGCCGCAGTCAACAAATCGGCACGACGGCGTTTTGCTGGACCACTCCCCACCCAATCCACAGGAAATGATCTGGAGGCATATATAGGTTATATGTCTTGTTATATATGTTAGTAAATTGGATGCTTACCGCCTCGCCAACAAGCACATAGCCCGGTTCACACATATACGTGGCCGTCGACCCGGCCCGCTTGTCCGTAAAGTGCACGTTGCCGCCGGTGATCCGCTGTGGATCGGGACACCAGTCTACCAAACACTCGGGCTGCTTGCCATTCCAGCCATCCTGCATGCACGTTCGATTCTCGTTGCCAATCAGCGTATAGTTCTCATGGCAGCTATATGTGGCCACAACACCGAAGCTGGTGCGTTCCTCCGACAGGTGTATGGACCCGAATTTCAGCTCGGGCAATGCGCCGCAGTCGACATCTGTGCGGAAATGTTTCAAAGTCGTGCTTTAAAAACAAGCTGTAGTCGGTAGTGGGCGAACTGGGAATGCCCTGTTCCCAGCTAAGAGCTGAGCATCCTTTTATACATACGTACACAAACACGGACGGACGGACAGTGTTATCCAACTAGTGAAATATTCTTGATCTGCGTATTCTAAATGTGAACCTATACACAAAATTTGGTGTCTCTAGCTCTTAAAGTCTCTGAGATATGCTCAAAAATCGAATTCGAAGACCGATATTTATCGATTTTTGGTAAGCGAGGTGTATTTTCGACAATTTGAAATTTACTTGATCTGCTTATGGTGAACAGGACACTTTAAAACCCAAAATTGAAGCATCTAGTTCCTTTGATCTCTAAGATACGCTCAAAAACGGGATCAGAAAACCGATGTTTATCGATTTTACGTAAAAGAGTTGGTTTATCGACAATTTGAAATCAAATTGATCTGCGTATGGTATATAGGAATTTTAACAACTAAAATTCAAGACTAACAGACGCACGGACTTGGCATGGAGATACCTCCTGCGTGTTGCATACATATGCACTAAGCCAAAATACCCATTTTGAGTGGATTCAGTTAAGTTAAAGTCAATAATCGTGCTGTTTCATTTCAGAAAACACGGCACAAATATTACCCACATTTGCAGGTCGGCGCCGAGTTGCTCCATGTGCCATCCTGCTTGCACTCGCGCTCCGCGTAGCCCACCAGCGAGTGGCCCTTGGGACAGTCGTATTGAATTTTCTCGCCCAAGGTAAATTTCTTGCCCGATACGGTCGTGTTGTGATGCGCGTCCGGAGAGCCGCAGGACATGGGCGCTGAAAGAGGTGTAAAACGGATTAGATTTGGCCGGTTGATTTACTTTAGTCGGCACGTACAGTGTTGGCAAATGAAGTGCAGGTAGTCCAGGTTGCAGCCGACATCATTCCACAGCCAGTTGCGGCCGCCGTCGAAAACAACACAGTTCTGCTCTCCATTGTAGTTGTTGGGCTGATCCTTGCCCCACGCTGGCTTCTGCACAACTTCCCCTGCAAATGGCAGCACACTCATTATTCGCTACTCAACACTGGAAATTTGAACAGCTCTGCAATGTGAATAGAACGTACCATTTACCCACTTCCACGTGCGGGACGTAATGCCCGGCTCCTTTTGTGCGCCAATCCAAACCAATTGCGGCTTGAGTTCCGTTTTCCGACGTTCCAATTCCGATAGAATGTATTGGCTCGTTGCGCCACGAAACTCGTGCACCAAGTTGCCACCTGCATCGAAAGAGAGTAATATTGTTAACTATCTTTATACTTATCGATAGTTTTTTTTTACTATTTTCTGTCTGAGAGAGCCACAGAGTATGTAGAGAATTCCGCGCTCTTATCATTGTGACGTCACAATATCGAAATTCGTTTGAAAATAACGACGATTTCGCACACAGCACATATATTAAAATTGGCCCGACCAAACCGCTATATCATATAGCTCCTATGGGAATAATCGAATAACAACTCAACTTATTTTTGTTTTCATTTTAATTACAATTAATTAAAAATTTACGGTTTTTTTTAACCCCCCGTGTTGTCCAAGAATTTAAAATCATCGAACTTTAACTTCATACTGATTTTATACAAGCTAAAAATCTAAAAAAAAAAATAAAATAAGTTGAGTTTGCATACGATTATTCCTCTGGGAACTATGAGATATAGTAGCGGGATCCGGCTGATTTGTGCACCAACAATTCAATTTTATGCCAAGTTTTATTAAGATGGCTTGCCTATTCCAGTCATACTACTATAAGAGCGAAATTACCGTTATTTTCAGACAAAACTTCGGAATTGTGACGTCAGAATGCTCGGAACGCGGGATTCCCCACATTACCAATAACACTTTGGATCGCTTTGTGCGGCTACTTGCCTGTTTGCTTGCAAATGCTTTGAGCTTTTTCGAAGCTCTCGCCCTTGGTGATATGAAAGTCGTAGCAGGTCTTGGAGAATGTCGTCACAACCGTGTCTACCCCGATTTTGGGGCTCAGGCAGCGATCAACGGAAAATTCGTCGTTGGTAAATGTCTCCACCTCGCACAGGCTGAGGCTGCCTTCGACGCCCACCAGCTGGATGGCCACGTACTGGCCAATTAGCGGCCTTGCACAAGTGAAGGTCCTCACGATGCCCTCCTCTAGGGTGCCCGGGTACCAGGCGCAGAGCGGATTCCGCTGCAGATCGACGCTGCTGTTGCCCACCCGTATCTCCAGATCCTGCAGCGGCTGATGTCCGCAGCAGCCGCGCGTTGTAATGCGCACCACATGCACCGCCTGCGGTGCCAGAAGATCCACCCGCCACCAAGGCGATGGCTCTTTCTGTGTCTCCGAGCACTCCTGTCCATCGGGATTCTGCGGAAGCGAACCGTTTCAGGCGCCTTTCACAGTCTGATCAATCTATTATTATTACTGCTTACCTTATTGCCAGGCTTGCCATCGTTCGCGTAGCTGGCAGGACCGCTACGCGTATAGGAGCTCTGATTTACCGGCTTTCGGTAGGCCACGTTGACGCCACAGAAGGGCAGATCCCGCTCCCAGCCGGTGCGGGCATCACACTTCACCATTGGCGAGCCGAACAGCTCGTAGCCACTATCACATGTGTAATAAGCCTCCGATATTCCCGTTTCGCCGGACACTGTGCGCACTTTGGCATTCAGAGGCACCGCCGGCAGACCGCAGACTACAAGTAAATGCATATATCTTATTCAAGCTCGTTCTTGTATATAATATACGTATAAATAATATGCATGGTCTTGGCGAACAAGGCATATAGGTTTTGTAAATATATTCTAAAATATATTTTACTTACATAGTTACATTATACCTGATCTCCCACAATTCACAAATATATATCTCCTAAGATTCTGTAATTGCAAAAGAACGTTACCCAAAAACTAATTTTTTTTTATAAATGTTTTTTGCTATTGCAATTTGCTTATGGCCGGGAAAACTTACTACAAATTTTTGCAAAAAGTGAAAATATATTCAATATTCATTTTCTACTGAACATAGAAATTATTGTTTATACTCTGTTCACAAAGTGCCAAGGGTATATTGGTTTTGTGGAATGCCCGTGTCCGTCTTTTAACCTGCTTCAGATTAAGTGTAAACATGCGTTTGACTAATTATACTTCTCTGAAGATCGGCTATTTCAGTTTGACACTACAATAATTATTAAACTGTGAACAGAGTATTGCGCAATCAGCTATACCACTTATGTTTTTGTTTTTTCATATGAAATTAAATTTTGTTATTTATTACTGTACAATAATCAATTGTTAAGTGTTTATTACACTCTGAGCAAGTATTGCGCAGTCGGCTACACCCGACTGCAACGTTTTTACTGGTTTGTTCTTAGATGTGACTAAAAAACTAGTTTTTCTCAATGTCCAATTTTTAACACTTATTAAATAGTCTTTAATACAATAACGTATATGTTTGTCGTTATAGATATATATATATATATATATATATATATATATATATATATATATATATATATATATATATATAAACTAGGACTTAACCAACTAAAGTAACTGTTTCAGTTGAGAAAACTCAAATAATAAATAGCTCATACATATATACATATGACGTATGTATATGGTATACATAGAAGTCGAGGTTCAAGTTTCTTAATTACAAATCCTAAATAAAACTTGCCATTTTGCGAAACCTGTTAAAGTAGCGCCACATTCGAGAATGCTTTCCAACGCCTTATCCATACATATTACATATATACTACTTAGTATATTGCTATGCATTGTTGGCGTGGGTGTTTTCAGTTTTTTTTTTTTTTTTCTCAGTTACCCTTTGTTTTTAGTGGTATAAGAACACGGCCTCTAACCCACAATTAGCATATCAAGTATTCAACGGTTTTTATGTGGTTTCCCATAAATCACATTTTTGTAAACGAATTGTTACTTTTCAGGCTTTTAAAGATTTTCCCATAATGCGTGGAGCATTATTAAGATTGTTAGATTGCTGTTTGAATTTGAAGAATTAAAGTCTCCTATTGTTAAACTGCATATCTACGTATATTACATGAATATACAAATAAATTTGCATGCTTGTGTAGTAAACTCAGCAATTTGTACAAAACAATGCTAGAAGCAAGAATAATCAGTAATCTTGGGCTTGCCAAATTTATACCCTAGATGTAATATAGAAAATTTGGCAATGTACACATGTATTTTATACAAAAATTAAATTGTGACCGATTGTGCCTAGATTATTGCAAAAAAAAAAAAATGTTTCCTACAAGTGGGTAAATGGGTATTAAATTTATTTAATTAATTTATTTGAAGCTGGAGTGGGCTTGAACTTTAACTAATGTTGTTAAACTATAATGCAATTTTTATAGGAACTTATCAGTAGAATACACACCAAATTGATCTCTAGCTGGTAAAGTGTGGAAGGTATAGATTTATTTAATTTTAAGTTTTTATTTCAAGCTATGTGTCCTTTTTTATATGCTTGATATAAATATTGAAATATATCGAACATGATTGCATTACAATTATTATGCTAATGCTATAAATAAATAAGCTGGCAAGGAACTTACTGTGGCAGTTTCCGGTTGTAATTAGCGTCATCATCATCATTATCAGCATTATGGATGGACTGAGCGTTTGTTTCGAAAAGGCCATGGCTCTTTGCACAACTTTTTTCAGTCGAGGCGCCACCGAGATGAACAATAACTGGCGGCAAAAGCAAAACATTGTTTGCTTTCTGCTGTTATTAGCCGTTGATCAGTGAAGGTGTTTACAGTTGTAGCACCAGCAGTGATCAACTTACACACACACACACACACACACACACACACACCCGTCTACTTTTTACGTATGTATGTATTTATGTAATTGCGACTACGGCACATGCATAAATGCATATATTTAATTTATATTCACGACTATGTGAATATAAAGCTTGAACCGATACCTTATGTTCGTTCACTTGATTTTCACTTTGCATTCACATTGAATTTTCACTGTATAATAATGAATGTGTGCCTGTTTATATAGGTAATCATGGGTGTACGGGCACATTTTCATGCATGTATGTGTGCATTACTGCATAGATACAAAATTGCATTCACAGTTTAATGGATTTCATTACATATCCATCTTTAACACCTAAACTGATGCCATCAACGCCAGCGGGCATTTAATTTCTTAAACAAAAAAAAATTACACTTTAAAAATAAAGGGATTTATCTAAAAAATGGCAATGACTTTCGAAACCAAAAGAAAAAAAATGAAAAGTAAATAAAACATGGCTGGGCAAGCAAATACATTAGATGTAAACGGCCGCAAGCCGGGTTTGAACCAAACCGTTGCGAACGAACCCGGTATTCCAGTTTATTTCTAATTTGCGCGAAACCTTGGTCCGAACCAGTTGCTGATAGAAACAGTCGAAACTTGGTGCAAGGTTAGGCTTTCTATGAAAATGGTTTGGCTAAAAAAAGTTTTTGCGATTTTTGCAAATAATATTTTATTGTAAAGGGTATTTTAATTATAGTAGTATATATTATATTTTAATTTATTATGCAAGCTATTATCATAGTAACTATCGGTCAAAAATAGAGCTTTGGTATGCAACTAATGTTTGATTTTATGATATTCCTACCAAACTTAGCTATCAAGGCAGAATGCACCAGTCGGGGGTACTCGACTCGGAGATACCCTGTACCTTATAAATTTCTGTACACATAGATTAAAAACACGAAACCGGTGCCGAAAACAAGAAATATTGAATAATTATTGCGATAGCTCAGAGCTTGTGGCTCCCTTACTTATTATACCCTGTATTTATTGCGGATGGATATTTTGTATATATTGTGCAAATTACAGACAGACAAACAGACAGAAAAAATCACTTTCGACCCAATTAAGTATATTGATTCATAATCATGTTTGTCTGTCCCCTAGTATAAACTCTTTCTTAGAGACCACATTTTCAGCTAATCTATTTTCTTTTCGACAACTCTGCCCAAAAATCGAAGCATGTCGCTTTCTTACATAAGCAAACAATATATTGTAAGTATGTTAAGTGCCCACATGCATACAGATTTGCGTTGGCCAGTTGGCCTTTCTCAGCTGTTAGGTCCGGCACAAAGCAACCTTTAAGCCGTGCACAACCGTTGAGCTGTTCACTCGACTCGGTTAATTTAATTTACGCGCTAAGGACGAATGTGAACCAATGAATCCTTCGGCTGTTCTTGCAGTTGGAAACGATCGTTGTTTCGAACAGCACAATCTTGCGAGCCAGACAGATCTATGTTTCTTTTTTTTTTTGTGTTCTTAGCCAACAAATGTTTGGGCCCGATTTGCCCACAGTTTAAACGATTTCTTTATTGGGCGTGTTGTGGCACATTTAAAAAATTAATATTGTCGACTGCAACTTTTCTGAGTGCTGAGAGAAGAATGAATTTTTGGTCGCTAGTTTCTCCAAGCTTATGGACAACTTTCGTTACAGCGCGTATCTTTCACTAATTATCAGTGGCGTTGTTTTTGTTTTTGTTGTTGTTGTTGTTGTTGTTGTCATTTTGTATCTATGCCACCAATGGCCACTGGCCAAAAAGCTAAAAACCTTTAGTCTATGAGTTTTGTGGCTAGTATTTCATTAGTTTCGAAATGCGAAGTGTTAATTGAATCCGTATGAGAAAGTACAATGCGTTCAAATCAAATTAGGAGTATTGGCCGCGCTGGCTCTGGCCAATACTTCTAATTTGTTACTCAAAAAGTGATCCCGATTTGAGTTACGTATGTCACACACACACACACACACACGCACACTTTGACATCTGTATATGTATATGCATATTTATGATTTTGGCCAGAACTAGCGATTTCGCTTTCTGGATTTTTGTTACCATTCACAATTTTGCGAGTGGGAGCTTAAGTTGATTGTTGCTGCTTCATTCACTCGTGATACACTATGTAAAAAAAATATTTTAAACCCAAAAAAAAATATATATTTATATGTTTAAAAAAAAAACATAGCAAAAATGTAACATTTTGCCCTGGATTGCACCTTTAAACTGAATGTTTAGCTATGAACGTGAATTCATGAAACGTGTATATGGGCATGCATGTGCATATGTACGCACACACACTATACATACATACGTATGTATGCAGATACGAGATTATGTACATAAATGCACATATATATTAATAACGGAGTTCGCTTGTTGCCAAACACAACACACAACGCACAACACACAGCACACAACAACGCGAGCCCGATCCGTGCGCCTGACACGTCTGCTTGGAATGAAAGTTGACTTATAACTGGTTTTCAGCTGGCGCTTTGCTAACAGAAGTTTTGCAGCAGTGCGCGTGTGCACCGACCGCCCGACCGCCCGACCGACCGAGCGACCGCCCGACGGAGCTAGCGACCACCGCCGTCACCATAAGGTTGATTGGCTGCTTGGTTTTGCTAGCCGCTCGGTTTGTTGTTCGGTTGCTCGGCTGCTCGGTTGCCCGCGCTGGCTGTTTGTCATTGTTGTGGCATTGTTGCCGACGTGAAATACAAGCAAGCTGCGCAACCGTACGGCTTTACACAATTTGTGCGAGGGTTTATTGAAACGTACCCAACACTCGTTTTTCTCCATTTTCTCTGCAACCCCATTAGCTTTCCCAGCATGGCCAGTCATTAACTGACGCTTAATTCAACCTAAAGCACAACATTGTCACAACTGAATAGGTAAAGGTTTTAAATTTTATTTTATTTTATTTTTTATCTTGATAGATTGTCCAAGATCATATGCACTTCCTTAATAATGTGAACTGTTGGCAAGCGCTATTTTAAAATGTGAACAAATTCATCAAATTGAATCATATTTTTTTCTGCTACAAAACTTGTTTTTCTATGTGAGAATGATTGCGATTGCTTTTACAAATTGTTGAAGGCGACTTTTATGAATTGCGCCTAGCATCTGAATCGGAAAGTATATTCCTGGTCGTAGTCACATATTTTACATATACATGTATATATGTATATGTACATCATTCAATTTTGTAACGTTTTGGTCCACCTGTGCGTTAAAGTGACCGCTTCGCTGCCCAATTGTGGTCGACGCGTCGTCTACTTCGCGACATACAATTTTGTATACCCTGTACCTATTAAATTCAAACTGATCACATATATGCACAAAGGCAAAGGCAAGGCGGGCAACCCTAAAAGGTATATAAATTGTTGGTCAATATGAAAAGCTGAATCGGTCGGCTGTATTAAGGCGTCGAGTTCAGGATTCCAAATTCGGAAGGAAGTTTCGTAAATATCTCGACTCTTTTTCAAATTTCCAAAATCGAGTAAATCTAATTTCAAGTAAAGAAATTAAACTTTGGTAAACTAATACAAAATTTATTTAACATTAAGTTTTCCATATGCACTTGCAGAGGGTATCCCTTAGTCAGGCAGCATTCACTAAGGCACTCGTTCTTGTTTTTGCGTTTTAGAAGGTATTATAATTAAATCATTGCCGCTTTAAATAACACTTCTAACTCCAATTAACAATGCATAATCTTGCCAAGTACGACTTTTTATGTCAGTCTGTTTTTGTTCAGCGGAGATTATGATAGACACAGATGTTTTTTTTTTTTTGCTGCAGCTAGAATAATTCACTATCGGTCAAGAATTGAGTTTTTAGGCGTCTAAAGAGGCGGCAATTTATCGACACGACCTCTCACCCCTGCCGAAGAAGCGGCAGACTCGTCACTCCCAAGCCAAAAACGGACACAATGCTTTAAAAAAGTTTTCGTATTAAACGTTTTCCTCATTTTCACACAGACAACGTTCAGTTCCCATTTTATGTAAATTTAATTTAAGCCTCGCGACTGCGAATGCCTATTTAATAAATAATTTATATTATAATTTTATAAATATATTTAAAGAAAAAAAAACGTTAGGGACTTTCATAACTTTTCCACCCATTTCCCGTCTATTGTAAAATTAAAATTTACACGTTCTACCTTGAACTCCCCCCCCCACTCCCCCTCCTCGTCTTCAATGACATTACGTAGATCTTTGAAAATAAGTTTGAAGTCAATCAGATGAAAAACTAAAATATTGGCAATCATCAGTTTTTCGCTAATTTTTTACAGTTTGGCAAAATTTTCCCAAGGTTCTAAAACACGTACTTTTAAATTTTTGTGTTGACCTTTAAATAACTTTTTAATCTTCCAAACTCATGAAAATAATAATAATTGTATACTAAAGTTTTACGCGCGTTTTCCGAATGTGGGTGTGGAACTCGGCAAACACACATTTAAATTAATCATACCCTGTACCCGCAAAATAAATGGGTATAATGGGTATGTGAAATGTATTTAACTACAGAAGGAAGCTTCTCCTACCCTATTTGGTATATAGTACATTATTGCTCAGGAAGACGAGCTGGGTCAATTTGGTGATGTCAGTCTGCATTTAAAATTTGAATACATCTTTTACTCTTTTTTTAATCATTTTTTTTTAAATTATATTTTTATTTTTTCAAAAGACAATTTAAAAAAATAAAAAAGCACACCTTTTTAATTACTCTCTCTCATTTTCCCCAGAATTGACAAAAGCAAGCACATCAAAAAGCACAGTTCATTATCCCATTTTCTCGAATTTTTCTTTGTATTTTGGCACAAACACTAAAATTATTAAAAAGTGAGTTTTCCAAAGTGGCGGCTTGAGGAAAAATCAAGCCGTTTGCTTTTGTGATTGTATGTGTTAGTGACTACAGGTGGGTGCAGGGTATCTCGTAGTCAGGCACCCTCGACTAGAGGACGCTTACAGGTTTCTGTTTATTACAGTTGCTGCTCTTTTTCTTGCTATTTGGCTACTGGTTAGTTCACAGAGCCACTCAAAATGAGCACAAGAAAAAACCCACAATAAAACTGGAGTACAGTTAGAGCTGTGTTCTCTTTAATACTATTAATTGGCATGGTCAATAAAGGTAAGCCGCCAACTGTGGCAAAAACATGGTCATACGCGTGTAGACTTGTGTACTTTTATTTTTGTAAGTATATTATTATATAAGTAGAATTAAAGGTTTATAAGTACAAATTTGTACGCACTCTAAACATAACGAGAAAGAACGGTTATCTTCAGACAGACATATGAAAGGTTTGTGCTATGTATGTATCTATAGTTAACAGTGTAATACATAAATTTGATTTTTTATCGATTGTTCGAAAAGGCTATATTCGAAGGTGGTTCGATGTTGAAGATATTTTTTAATAGATACATATATATGTATATGGCTTTTTTTTAAATAGGATCGCCGGGTTCGGTCTGAATATCTTGGAAAACAAAAACGTTGTTCATAAAAACACTAATTTATTTTCCAACATTAAAAAATATTGATCTTAAGCCCCGTTTTTTGAACTAATAAAGAAGAGTTTAAAACACAACATACATGTATATCAACAAGTTTTTTGAATAGCAGATACAGATCAAGAATACATAATTTATGAACAGCCTAAAAAAAAAAAACAACAAAGTGAAAAATTATTTTTATATTATGTTGTTTATTAGGCTAACATAACTACAAAAGTATATTTCGACAGCTCGAACACAGGGTATCTTTTATTTAGAAACTCTTGAATCCGCAAAGAATGAGATTAATTTAAAAAAATTTAATTTTGTATGTTGCTATTTTAAATTTAAGTTGCGTAATTAACGTGGGTACTAAGAAAATGACCGCGTTACATAAGGAAGGCCAGATATACATCGTTCTCGCTGTCTTCGACTGGATGACCCTTATCTTAGTCAGTTGGGTTCGCAACACAATCATAACTACGAAATCATATAGCAATAAAGAGCTTATGTGTGTACATACCTATATGCCATTTAAGTTTTACAAAACTCCTGGTTCATGCGAAGACAATTCATTACACCGAAAGTGCACCGGCCCGTTACTTGTATTTTTTTTTTTTTTTTTGCAACTATCATCGTTTATATTTTTATAAACTTTGTATAATGCTTCAGTAAGCAGTTTTATTGATTTTTTATACTCGCTCACAAAGTGAAGAGAGTATATTGGTTTTGTGTAAAGTCGATTTGGCTGTCCGACTGTCCGTATAAACGCAATTTTGTTCGCAGCTATTGAAGTTAGAGGTTGGAAACATTAAATATTTACTAGTGTATGCCCGAGCCTCATAAAAATTCAAGATTTTCTGGCTGAGCTCACTCCCTTTGCTTAAGAGCTAGAGTTGTCAAAATTGACAGGTAGACAGGTAACAAAATACACAATTCAATTTGACCGATTTTAACTGTTTTAAGTGAATATATACACTGTGAGAGGGTATTCCGTAGTCTGTTACACCCGACTGCAACGTTCTTACTTGTTTTTAATGAAATAACTGAGCATTGACTGTTGAAACAACTACAAAACACAAACATAGTGTATGTGTGATCTTTAAAACTGAACTGTGAAGCGTCAGGAGAGCAGATCAGTCGAAATTATCAATCGAAAATGGCAACATTTGCAAAAAATATATCATGAAATAAGAGTTATTGTAACCCTAAGTCTCGCTCCATCTGTGACTCGGAATTAATATTGGAAAGTCTAATTTCCTTTACTTCACTTTACTTACGCAGAATGTCTTGATCACAGTTTGGCATTACCTTTCCAGTCAACTAACTACCAACTCTGACAACAAGCAAGAAACTAGGTAATTTCATAAGATAATTGAACAATTCCACATTCGTGTTGCAATATTGCGACGAACGCACAACTGCTAGTGAAAGCAGCGACAGATCAACATTTAATAGTTTAGTTTAGTTGTGAATATCACAAACTGCACAAACTCACAGTGAGTAAAAATAAAACCAACTGCAGGATCGGAGGAATCATAGTCATTCAGTAAATAACAAAACAACAAACTACAAACCAAACAATTTTATACTATTTTGTTTTAAATTTTAAATTTTACCTGATCACATATAACCTTTTCAAAAATGGCCCTAAATATGTATACATAGCCGAAAATAAGTTAAGTTTTGACAAAGTTATGAAAGTTTCAAAATACTAGAGCTATGGATCCGAGAGCTTTACATGTCAACATTTTTGTAAATTTTGGCTTGACTTTTAACAAATTTAACAAATTAACAAATTTTATCGCTGTTTTTTATATAAATTGTGACAACTACAATATATTAAAAATATAAATTAGAAATTCTAAATTCTGAAGAAAAAAAATGTTTACGAAAATGAGTACATGATTTTGTTTTGTCAAAAAATTTAACAAAATATATATATTAATTGAAAAAAAAGCATATTCAGTCAAGAGAATAAACCATGACCAAAACATTATCCATGAAAATCGCTTAGGCTTTGACAAATTTATTAAAGTTTGAAATGCTGGAGCTGTGGATTCGAGAGCTTATTATATAGCGGTTCGATCCGTCATATTTTGACATAGATATATACTGCCTGCAATAAAAAGACAGAACTACAAAATCATAATTTAAAACTAAGAGACAAGTCGGATGAGTCTCAATAAATTATGAAATTGTATAAGAAGATTGCAAAGTTCACTGCAAGGCTAAAGTAAAAGTTCGGACCGTGAATACCACGAACATCAAGATTTTCTAAGTGTGAGTTGCATGTTCACAGAATATTGTGAGATAATATGTACGTAAATATGTGGGTACAAAAGGTACTCAGAGTGAAAATTCCCAAGCTGTTGGTTAGACATTAACCGCCGCTAACGCTAACGCTCTACTCATACTTTGTTGGCTATAAAGAAAATGCTGCTTAGCCTTGCCACGACGACGTGTGCAACAAGCAAGCGATCGTTCTCAGTGGCCCTCCGGCTTGAAACTCGCGTTGAGCGGTGAGCACATGAATCTTAGCGATCCCTCTCTCTCTCTCTGTTGCTGTTGCTGTTGCTATCGCCAGGTGCTGGTGCTGGCGCTGGCAGGTAAGTTGGCGGGTTCCGATTCGGTTTCTGCGCTTGCCTCTGTTTTTGTTTAGGCCGAGCAGTGAGCGTACAAATGAAAATGGCTCGCTTAAAGCGCTCGATCGACGTGAGTTCGTGAGAATTATTTTTAGTTTGTTTTCACCTTTTGGTGTGTTCACTTGCAGGCGACTCGCTTGACGTCGAGTTGTGTTTTTTTCATTTCGTGCTATTTTTTGTTACATTGTTTTTGTTTTTTGAACATTCGTTACATTGTTTGTAAGCAACACACACACACACACACACACTTGCATCGGTGCAAGTTATGTACTCGGTAGATTCATGTGTATTCACGTACATTTTTGTGCATTAAAAATCAACTTTTGTTTGATGTGAAACTGCTTAAAAAACGCTCTTAATGCCTGCAAAGTTTCTACACGCATATGTTTCGATGTATTTGTATAGTATGTTGGGCCTCTCTGAATACGTAGGCACATATTTATTTTGGTATGTTCAGAATGTATGTATGTTTAAGGCGGAAGAGAGCTTTAAATAGATCGAAGCAACGTATTGCAATCGTAGATTCAAAACGATTGTTGTGCGAGTACGACAAATAAAAACGAATTGAAAGAAAAAATAAAATACAAATAATAATAAAAAAAAAATACTAAAAATTGTTAAACAGTTTTAAGCTTAAATAATTGAGGCGAGTTGTTGGTTGTCGTTTTAGAGCCATGCCAATGTTACACATATTCGCTAAAGCTCAGATTCTCGATCACATTCAAGCTCACCTCATTTCCATTCGTCTGCGTTTGTGCGTGACATCAACAAGCTTAGAACGACTTTTACATACATACGTACATACATAAGTATGTACCCACTTAAAAATGAGTCAAAAAAAAACTGAAATACTTTCAGGTAACGCAAAATGGGTAGCGCCAGAGTGTTGCTGTTTTCACATTGCAGTTGGTCAGAAAACGCAATGCGCCAAAAGGGAGCAATTAACTGAATGCGTACTGAGTACAACGACAGCAGCAACAACAACAACAACAACAGCAAGAAGCAGACAGCAATGCAACACCAAAACGACCGTCCAATAAGCACCTATGACAACCTAAGTGCCACTACGAGCACACCTTTGCCGAAGGTGAAACAACAACAACAACAACAGCAACAGCTGCAGCAGACATCGTGGGCCGGAGAAAGTTCCGGGCAGCTCAGCGACAATTACTTGAAGAGCCCCCAGCCGCATTCAGGTGACGATAATGAAGGCGCCCGTCTTCGAGGTGATCCAGCCATGAACGGAAGCAAGAACCTTGCTAGCCACACATATCAGCCAGCGCCTGCAGCCACAACAACAACAACAACAACAACTACAACAAAAGAGCTGGCCGCTGACCTGAACGAAACCAGCCACAGTATTGCAGCCGTTAAAGCGGCATTAAGCGATGCAAAATCCAAATTTTTTGGCATCAACAACTGTGAGACATTGGACGTGCCGGCGCCAGCCTCGTTGGACTATGAGGCTCAAATTAAGCCGGAGCCCAAATACCAAAATGTGCCCCAATCTGGGCGTGCGTCCGTTTCGCCCGAAGCGAGCAGCTTGCCGGCACTGAAGGCGCCACCAACTGTGGCACAGCGCTACGGTGCCACATACGAGCAGATCCCATTGAGCGATCTGGACGCGCTACAGCCCCTGCAGGTCCGTGCTAATTTTTAACTGATATTACGCCACTGATATTGACCTGATATTAACTGTCGCTCTCTTTTCGTGGCCAGGCTGTCTATATGAGCACAACGGTGCCGCAGAATATGAAGGGCATGAAAATCGCTGGACGACACACGCCGACCCGTAATAGCTTAAGACACAGCCGGATGATTGTGGTCAACAACAAAAACTACGACAGTAAGTCCAACATCAAAGCAAAATGTATTTTTGGTTTTTTCGTTGACTCACCTTTCGAATGCTGCTCGCAGGTATCCAGGAAACATATTCGACGCATATTCGTAATTTGAATTTCTCGCGACAGCTTCTGATTTTGCAACTGGCAATTGGCCTGCTGATCGTCGGCCTTGCAATCTGGATACTTATTTTGGCGCCGAGTGCGTCCATACTGATTAATCCGTACCTAAGTGGCTTATCGGTGAGTTACCTGCCAATGGCAAACACACATTCGTCACTGGCTAACAAACATTCATTTATTTGAATTCATTTTCAATTTCAGCTTTTACTTGCCAGTATTGCCGGCCTAATATTGCTGGGTCGGGAGCGTCGAGCTGAATACCACAGGACGCAAAACAGCTGCTACAAGGTGTTGCTTGCCGAGTCCTATGTCTTCTCTGCGCTGGCGCTAATTTTCTGCTGCCTGGCTCTAGTCTGTGCCGCGATTGAGTTCGTCGAGCTGCAGTCGACGTCTGGACCCACCGACGGCTCCTGTGGTCCGGCCACGAGCTCGCTTTTGAGCTACCGCAACTGTACCTGCCTGACGGAGCTCCAGCAGACATCGATCCCAGATGCCCATGCTGAGGATGCAACTGGAACTGGGTGAGCAAAGATTGAAACTTAAATCGAATTACAATAACAATAACTTAATTGAAATTCTATCCTTGATAGCGACAGCGGCAACAGGGAAACTTGTGAGGCAATCCGCGGGGAATGGAAATATCTGCTGGGATTCTCCATGGCTCTGAACGCGGTGGGCATAATTGCAACATTCTTTTACATAACGATATTTATTTACTGTCACCATAGCAGTCGAAAACATTTTAATACATCTGTCTAAGAAACTTTGTACCTACGTAATTCTAATTCTTATACAAATACATATTTAATTGTCACTAATAGAATACATGAAAATTCGGCTCAAATCTGAAGTGTTTTAGTTATAACTTCCACATAGGAACACTCAGAGAGTAACGCCATTTTAAATCAAAATATTATATTAGAGAACTTGTAGTCTTTTGTTTTTGGCTAAAAAAAACACATTTGGTTTTTTGAATATTCCCAAATAAAGTATGAATCATTCTTGAATTAGGTATAAAATACAAATTACAAGAATTATTATTATCAAATTATAAACAAAAAGTTAATGAAATAGGCATTTTCTTACGCTAAGATATTTTCCACCTCTTTTTCAACATTCGGCATGTTCAAAACTCTTGTACTTAGACTAAGCAAACAATTTTTGGTTTATTCTCTGAATATAATACAACACCGACTAAAGAAAACATTTCCATGAAAATAACAAAATAAAATCAAATTTTAGAATCCAAAAAAAAAAAAATACTTTTTTACTATCATAGAAAATTGGATCAGTTGAATTACTGTTTTTGGTTTTAAAAATAATGCAGCTTCAATTTGTTTCTTGAAAATAAAATATAAGTTTCTATAATCAGTAAGAAATTGTCTATTGCTTAAAAATATTAATTTAATCTGACTGTCCGACCTGATTGTGGATAAATGCAAGGCCTAAGCGGCTAAGGGCTAAGAACCCGAAGTTTGGACAGAATCATAATTTTGGGACGAAAATCAGCACTGAAAGATAATCGAATTCGAAGAAAATTATATTATATATCATATAGCTCCCATAAACACAATCTCTCAAAAAATGAAGTTCTACATGAAAATTCTTTTGAAGATATTCTGACTAAATTTTCAATAGGCTGCTTACATACGAGCAATATCTTCTTAATCGACAATCGAATTTACTTTCTGTACCTTATCTTGCATAATCCTTCTCACACCTACGATATTTTTTAGTTAAAAAGTTTTTAAAGACAGTAAAACTGGCAATCCTTGTTTTTAAAAAATTTCATTTTCTTGCGGATGTATATTTATTAAATTTGGATGCCCTTCTTAAAAGGCAGTGCAAATGTCTTTACAATCTTGCAATTTATGTAACTGTTGTTAAAATTTCTTATTTATTTTGCTTCTTTAAGTACAATTGAATAAATAAATTGCGGTGGTTTTTGTTGTAGTTTTGGGGTTTCTTTTCATTTTGTTGATTTTTTTGTTTTGTTTTTGTTGCTGATTATAATACATATAAAATTATACATTATGTTTTAGATTCTGTTTGTCGCTTAATAATAACGAATTTCATTAAAAAAATAATTATCAATTATATTAATCGTAATAGTAAACTACAGAAAAGAACTTAAAGTATTGTGGTTATATGTATATTTATATGTGTGTGTTTTGTTGTTGTTGTTGTGTGCTTGCACGCATATATATATAGTACATGCACAAATCATATTAGTCGCTCAGAAAATGCTAAACAAAAACAAAGACAACTGATATCTCAAGCGCGGTAAGCAAAAAAATAGAGATGAACTGAATCCACGGAAGAGAAGCCTTTGTAGCTCGCCAGCCAGAATTGAAGCAGTCTTGGTCAGATCAGTTTATAAGGCTAGCCATTTGGGTTCTGTTGTCGCGGGCGGCGTCCACTTAATGGTAGTATGGCCGCTGCCGTTGCCACCGCCGCCGCTGCCGCCACTGTCGAGCACGGCCTCCGACTTGGAGCTCTGTAGCCGCTTCTCGCAGAAGAGACTGCCCACAGGCTTGGCTATGGACGCGGCCAGGCTTTTGGTCACATTGGAGTAGTGCAAGGCGGCACCATCAGCCAGCACTGGCGACACAGTCGCATCCGCGCTCATTTGCCGCGTACGCAATTGTTCCGTCTTGGGGGCCGTCGTTCGATTGCGATCCGTAATGGGAAACTTGTTCTTGGTACAGCTTAGATCCAGTTCCAGCGTATAGAAACGTCCACGCGTATACTGGCGATTATCGTTCTCCAGATGGGCGGACGGCGTCAGTGCCGTGGACGAGGCCATCGACGCCGGCAGCGGCTGTTGCTGGCTGATGGCGCCCACGCTGCTCCGATTGCTGTGGGCGGCCGGCAGGGCAGTGTTCGCGGTGGTTACACTGCTGGCCTGGGTGCCGGCACCGCTGCCATCGCAGACATCCTCGCCAACATCTTCGTCGCTATACAGCGCCTCGTCCGGTCCGTCCTCAATGTGCAGCTCATTGTCCGTGCTCGCTGGCGCCGCTCGAAGTTGGGCGGCGGACTGCGCCTGCGCTGCGGCCTTGCTGGTGCCCAGACA
Organism: Drosophila colorata; assembly: GCA_035041545.1. Taxonomy (NCBI): domain Eukaryota; kingdom Metazoa; phylum Arthropoda; class Insecta; order Diptera; family Drosophilidae; genus Drosophila; species Drosophila colorata. The sequence goes on along the minus strand of JAWNLD010000490.1, from coordinate 1,765,266 downwards.
CGGTGACTGATCCATTAGCAGATTCTCCCAACTGGTCTCGTACACGCTGGCCAGCTGTGCCGTCTGCTTGGTCTTCAGCTGCGCCTTGTGGGCCAGCAGCGTTGCGCTCGGCGACGTTGCCGCCGCCGCCGCCGTTGTTGTTGTTGTTGTTGCTGCCGTTGCTGTGGCCGCCGTTGAAATTGTCGACGTTGTTAGCAACAAGGTGGCGCCTATTGACGCCATTGTCGTTGCCAACAGCTCCTCGGCCGGCTGCTTGCGGGCGCTGATTATCAGTTGCGGCTCCACATAGAACGTATCGAAGTTCAGATCGAGAAAGAGCTCCTGCAGAAAGCGGCGCGCACTCATCCGATAGCTGCTGCGGCCGAGCGTCTTGCAGGACTCCGAGTAGAGGCAAACGTCCTGGAAAGCATGGGGATGCTTCTGTTTTAGTTCCAACAAGGACATTTTCGACTGCTTCGCACTGACCGGATTGGCCAGGCGCTGCACATTATACAGTATGGAAGCGGTTAGCTTGTCCGGCAGACTCTCCTCGCTCAATATGCTCTCCGGCGAGTGAAAACTCATGTCCGCCAGCTGTGTGCCCTTGCGGCACAGCGCCGCTGCTGCGCTGCTGTAAATGTCCCAGGGCGAATGTCCATTGGTGCCGCTGATGTCCTGCGCTGGCGCCTGGCCCTGGCCCTGGCCCTGGCCTTGACCTTGACCTTGGCCTGGCGCCTGCTGTCGTTGCCGGCGACGGGAGCGCGTACAATGAAGGCACTGGCTGCGTGCATGCTTGGCGCCCTGCTGCCATTTGGACGGCCTGCGGCTGGCCGACGACGAGACATCGGAGAGCGAGGATATTACCGAAGACTCGTCGCCGCCCTCGTTGTTGATGGAATCGTTGAGGAACGTGGACAAGTGCGGCCGCACGCTCAACAGATTGAGCCCCATTAGATCCTGATCGGTTATATCACAAGAGACATAGGTGCGGCTCAGATTGCGCGAGGGAAACAAATCGAGCGCATTCTTGGGCAAACATATGCCCGTATAGCACTGACCTTGCAGATCGTTGGGCGGCAAAAATTTGGGCGCATTCAGCGTAGGTAACGGCAACCGCAGCTCCTCAGATGAAAGGCGTCTGCAAAATGGTTGTATTTAAAAAAAAACGTTACAAAGTTGACAGCAATATTAGATTATTACTTCGATCAATATTATTTTTGCACTCGTTGGCTACGCCCACTGAGGGCGTGGCAAACAGATTTAATCTATATATCTTCCTAGGTTTTAAAGCTAAATACTTCAAGTTTTTCATATAGATTTCTAATGACCTCCTCTAAAGACAAAACTGCAAATTTTTGGGATACTCCCCCTGGGGGCGTGGCAAATATATAACAATCTATATATCTTGAGTCGCGTAAGCTGCGCAAATCCATGTCTCCCGTCATGGAATGTTGAAGCAAATGGGAATGTGTTTACATATATATATAGGCATATGATACCGTATATTTGTAAATTTAATACATATATAATTTTAAACACATTTCCTAAAAACCAACACAGATTTCTATTTTACATAATCCAGCTGTGTTATGAATTTTCTTGAAATTTAAGCAAACATAATTTTGTGAGTTTGATCAAGAAATCTTAAAAAAAAAATATAAAAATAAAAAAAAACTTAAATAATAATAAATTCAATAGAAAGTTTCTATGGCACCTATATGATATATTGATCTGATCTGGACAAGATATATTTAAAACAGACTAGTTTGCATATAAGTATCTAGATCGTGTCAGTTGGGTCCCACAAGCTGTCTTAAAATGTTGCTTCATATTTGCAAACAAATATAATTTAATCAAGTTGAAGTGTACACTTGCCTGAATACGTTCAGCATCGTCTGGCGATCCAGACTGCGCACCTTGAGCCTGCGGTTCGATTCGCCCCAGGAGTACTTGCGTCGGTGCCCGTCGCCACGATCGCCAATGTCGATAAAATCATACAGTTCCGCAGCGGACTCTGAGAACACCGGCCGGCTGTGTGCCCGTAGAGAGCGCAGCTTAGCGTAGCCCTCCATGGCCAGCGGACTGAGCGTCGGTGGCAGAAAGCTGGTGCCCAACAAAGATGTTCGACGCAGCAGCTTGGCGGCATGCAGCGGCGGCAGCTCCAGCAAATTGGACATGCTGGGTATGGGACTCAGCGGAAACTGCTGAAAGTCGCCCATGTTGACAGCGGCTGCAGCAGCGACGGCCGCAGCCGTTCTGCCCGTTACCGACTCACAGCTGCTAACGCCCGAGGTGTTCGAGTCCGTGCACGAATTGTAGCGTATTCGGTGCTGATAATGCATTGGACAGAAACCAGCACCGGGCACACTAACGCCGCCGCCACCGACGCCGCCGCCGCCGAGCAAGCTGATGACATCCGTTGTCTTGGATTCGGATAGCGAGCGTTGGTGTTTACCCTGACGCACATAGCTTCCTTCCGGAAGCGTTTTGGATTTAGCTTGTACACCGGCGGTGTTTAGTGTCCGATTCAATAGAAGCTGCCAGAGAAACATTTATCAGTTACAATTAGGTGAGTTAATATAATGAGAACTTACCTCTTCGGCAGTTGTCCGGACGCTGTCCGTGTTCGTCAACGTGGTGGTGTTCACATCCTGAAGATTCCAACAACTTTCATTATCGTAAGAAGCATCGATTTGATCCTCAATGCCCGTATAGTTATACGGCGGCATATCCTCGTAGTGATGGCGCACGGGCGTATATTGACTGGACAGCCAATCCTCCGGCTGATGGACGGGCCACATTGTGTTCCGATCGTGACGCACGCTGAGCCAATCTATAAACATAGCAAATTCGTCAGCATTTGCCATCTCCCTCTTTTTCCTGCTTCGCTATGCTTCCTCTCTGTCCCTCGCTCAATTTCTATCTCGCTCTTTTCAAACGAATATTCATATTTCTATGATCACTTAAATAATGGCTGTTTATAGAATATTTTTATTCTTTGTAAAAACTAATAAACAAATTTATGTATACAAAAAATGTTTAAAAAAAATTTTAGTCCTACTCTCAGGAACCTAAAATCACTCAGGCTTATGTATGGATGTACATATGTATATACACCCAAACCTCGCTTTACGGGCGTCTCTATTAACGGCTTCTTTGCTTAGCAACCTCTGCTTATTTTACTACACCAAAGTTCAATTAGCGACCTATTTTCTCGACTAACTGCGTAAATCTTTGTAACTTACAAATTTAATTTTTTTTAATAACTATAAACTATATTCTCTTTTCTACAAACATTTTTATAGCTTAAAAATCGCATTTTTTAAATAAATAATTACTGAATTTTGTTTTCTATTGGTAATTGATGATTAAATTTCGAAATGAATATAATAATATATAATGTAATAATGTAAATCAATTGTAGACACTTTTCTCTTTCGATTTATTGGAACGAGTATAGGCCGTACAGCGAGGTATAGCGTTGAAGTTAAATGTTTTCTATACAAACTGTGACATTTACTGCTTACATCCAACCTTAAATGACCTTCCCAACCTTTGCCGTTTACATTGTTTATATTATATTATATATGAAGATAACACTCTAGACTTACTTAGCTTGAAAAGCAGGTTGGCGCCCGCCTGAGTTCCTGCTATGAGACCCAACGCACTGAAGCACGTGGCGCGCACCGAATACACTTCGCACTTGGTTACCAGAAGTATGAGTTTTTCATAGAGCCTACAGAGTGTATAATAGCCATGTTAATATGCTGAATGATAACACTGTAAATATGTATCTATGAGCTCACCTGGCGCCCAGCTCCATGAAGTAGTCAATGCCATTGGAGTGCGTTGAAGTATGACTCAGTGCCCAAACAGCCGCTTTAAGCTCCAGACATTCGGAATCATCGCTGCATTTGCCGCGCGTCAGCACCTCGAGCAGAAGGGGCAGATCGGCGTGTTTCCGTAGCGCGGTCATTCCCTGAGCGGTCTGCGCCATCTGGCCATACAGATGGGGCGCTATGTTGGGCGGGACCAGCTGCGCTCTCTGATTGCAATTGCGCCTGGAGTAGTAGCCATCCTCGTTGCGAACGTGCAGCGTGAGGCTCGAGTGCGTCTCAGCCTCGACGAGGAGCACATAGCGCTTATTGTAGCCACAGCGCCAATACTTGATCTCGTCCTCGATGTGGGCCTTGCTGCTGTTGAGGCCGCGCGACAGCGAATAAAAGCGCGACATCAGCAGGCGGCCCACATCGCCCAGCTGCTTGAGATTGGGCCACAGACTGACAATCTCCTCCAGATAGTACTTGTCGTGGCAAGCCTCCTCTAGCACATCCATGGCGGCCAGCACCACGCTGCGATCCGCATCCTTGGTCTGCTGTATTATCAAAGGCAGGCCCCACACTTCAAAGTTGGGCAAACGTGCGCGCAGCAACACGGCCAGAAATTGGGTGGCATATAGGCGACCGCTGCGCGTTTTGGCCAGCGTGAGCGCCTTCTCCAGCACCTGTCGCGGCAGCTTCTCATAGCTATAGTTGAGGCCGGAGACAATCAGTTTAACATAGCAAACATGATCAGTATAGCGCACGAGCGTAATTAGGCTAATTGAGAGAGGCGAATAAATTGTGGTTATTTTGGTTTATTTTGGCAGGCAGCAGGAGATTATTGCTTACTATTCGAATACGGTTGTATTCTTGAGCACCTCGATGCCCTTGCTGCTGCGGCACATCCGGCCAATGTAGAGAAAATACTGCTGGCACATTGTGTTGTTCATGTGCTGTGGACTAAAGAGGCAATCGTGGGCGCGACTGGAGGTGGTCACTGCCAGCAGATGCTGGCCAATGTCCGAAAAATAGTCCGTTATGTAGCGCATGCATTCAAGCTTTATGGCAAGGAAAAAAAAAACAAGTAAGAACGTTGCAGTCGGGCGTAACCACGCGCGCAATACTCGTTCACGGTCTTAATTACGGGCATAACCGAAATTTGCCGGCTCTATATTTAGAGGAAGTCATCAGAAAACTGCTTACCAAATTTGGTCACTACAGCTCTAAAATTGTGAGAGATATGGATTTTCGCGGCTTAACTGCCACAAGATATAAGGATTTTATCGATCTGCCGCGGCCCCAGTGGGCGTGTCCAAAACGAAATTATGTCCGATCTTTAGAGGAGGTCATTAGCAATCTGTCGGTATACATTTTATGCATTAAGCTTTAAAACTGAGGGAGATATATCGATTTTATAGAAATGCCACGCCCCCAGTGCGCGCATCCAAAAAATGTTTATTGCGACCTTTACAGGAGGTCTCTAGAAATCTATCGGTCTAAATTGTATGCAACTAGCTTTAAAACCGAGCGAGATAAATATATATAATCGAATTGCCACGCCCCCAGTGTGCGCACCTCTAAAACCTCAAGACCGTATCTGACGCGGGTATACTCCAGTATATATTCCAAATTTCAAGTCTCTACCCTCAATAGTGGCGAAAAATGGAGTTCATACGAACAGACGGACGGACGGACAAAATCAATTTACAAGTTTCACATCGTGAACGAGTAAAAAAACATGCATATGACAAGATTAACGACAACAAATCAAAATGGTTACCTCGCTGCTGCTAAGCAGCACATCGATAAGGTCGAGGCCAGCGCTCACATACGCCGGCATTGTGTGGCCCGGAACAAGGTCCTCGTGCGAGAATCGATTATTGCTTGGTTTGAAGAAGTCCACCAGACGTTTTAGGAACTTGTTTACGTATTTGCCCGGCGTGAAGTCCAGCTGTATTAAATTCGGCTATGACAGAGCGAGGACAACAAGGTTAGGCAAATGGCAATTGGCCGATTTAATTAAACGCTTACTCTCAGTATGGTGCTAATCACCTCCCAGTCCCAGGCATTGGCATCCGCCTGGGTTAGCACATGCGATTCGCGCACGAGTCGATTGAAGGCACGAAAATTGTCAAGGCTAAATACTTGCGGTAGAAACTTGCGTTTCAGTCTGAAACTGGAACGCAGTGAATATGATGACTGCGAATTGGACTCATCACTGGAGACGGAGTCCAATCGCTGCCGGTCCAGCGTTCCGGTGCCTCTATACGCTGCCGAGAGCCACGATGAGGAGGCAACGGCCACGGCAGCGGCCGCTGCACCAGCCGTATCCTGCAGCTGCAGCGCACTGGTTGCCTCCTGTGCATTGATGTTGCGGCGAAAGAGGCGCGTCTGCAGTAGGGCACCACCCTGGATAATGCTATCGAGGAATAGACTGCACGACGCCGGCCGCTGGCGCAGAATCTTCTGATAGTTTTGCAGGGCGGCCACCGCCGCGTTGGCCTGCTGATTGCCCTGCGTGGCATGGCCGACGAGCGTTGGCAGCGCCGGACTGGTGCTGCATATATCCGCTGGCAAGTGTGTGTGCATTAGCTGCACTATTTTGCCAATTAACACTGTGGCGCGCACCGACACAAACTGATCGGTGCCGACGGCCACCTCGACCAGGGCATTGAGCAGCCCAGTTTCGAGGAAGCAGTAAAGCATCAGCGCCAAATGCTGCTCAACCACGTTGGGCGCTCGTGCTGCCAAACTTGGCAATATGGAACGTCCCTCGGCGGACACAAAACCGTTGCTCAGCAGCCACGAGTCCTGGAAGTCCGACGGGTCAACCGTTTGCAATGCGACCGCATAATCATCAGTCCAGCCAGGTTGTGGCACCGACAACAGCTCGTAAAGCAAGTCCAATATTGCTTTCTGTCGCCAGCGCAAAAAGGCGAACGGAAGAGAGAGAGAGAGAGAGATAGAGAGAGGAGAGAGATACAAATTAGTTGGTACATGTAATTGTCTTTATAGAAAAATTCGAAATTATAATATGAATAATAAATACCGGTTAAAATTATTGGAAATTGATATGTATATGTATATAAAACAAAAAGGTTGCAACACTCGATCATATAATAAAAGATTAAAACAGTCGAAAACGGTCTTAACTATTATTATTTTGGAAAATAATGGAAATATTTCTGCTCGGTATTTAGAGGTCATAGCTCTAAAATTGTGGGCGATGTGGATTCTACGGTTTACATGGTTTTTATCGATTTGGCACGCCTCCAGTGGGCGTGCGAAAAAAAAGTTTTGTGTGATCTTTAGATTTCATCAGTGATCTGTTTGAAAAATTATATATATCTAGCTTTAAAACTGAGGGCGGTATATAGATTAAATCGATTTGCCACGCCCCCCGTGAACGTAGTAAAAAAATCTTAACACTTTATCTGATGTGTGTATACACGAATATATATTCATAGTTTCAAGTCTCTAGCTACAATAGCAGCGAAAAAAATTGCGTTCATATGGACAGACGGCCGAACTTTAAATTAAACAATTTAGTATTTTTAACAAATTTCTTTTTTAAATTCTACAGTACGTGTTTTTGTTCTAGATGTGCCATCTATTGTATATTACGACTATATTCTATTTTACTACTTACTCTAACTTCAATTTGATTTAAATATAACGCATCCACTATTGCTTTCAAGCCTGAAGGCTTGCTGGGATCACAGAATTCGAGCGTGCCCGTCCAGCTGCGCAGCACGGAGAGCAACGCCAGTCGACAGCTCGTATAGCGCAGCTCTCGGGCGTCTCTGCAATGGGTAAATGGGAATGAATATGGGTGCGGAAGTATTTGGTCAGTATTTGGTAAGCTACTTGTTTTTATCCGTGCCGAGGCCGTAGGTGAAATCGCAATAGGGCGCCGCCAGGCAGTCGAGGCGAACGCCGCAAATGTTGCGCGTCTGCGGCCACTCCAACAGATAAAGCAGCACGCCGCACAGGCTCTCGGCGATGCGCGGATTGTGGCACTCGAGCACATTGCGCGTAATCGAGGAAACCCCGCCGCATACAATGAGCAGCGCCGGATTGAGCACAGCGAACTCGGCGAGCGTCGCGAGGCAGGCGCGCAACAGATTGTCGCTCTCCTCGATGCCGCTGTCGGCCAGCGATACCAGGCATCTGACCACCACCGGACTGATGTCCTCTGGCGATATGGCCAGCATCTTGCGCACCAATTTCAGCGCCTGCACGCGCTCATCATCGTTCTTCAGCATCAAGTCAATGGAGCGGCACAAAAGATGCTGCAGCTGCAGCGAATTGAACGTCTTGATGTCCATCGGCGTGCTCAGCGTATAGCGGATGGTGCGCAGCGACGCCGCACGCACCTGCGTAAACGTGTGTACCAGTGAGGCACTGAGGCTGCAAAACACACAAAACGTTCCAATTAGCAATAGCACAAAGAGCTCCAGTGCCTGGCACTCACCAGTAGAGAAGCTCCTCCGTGCTGAAGCGCAGATTGTTGTGCGGCGAGCCCGTGGTGGCCGCCAAGCATAGCGAGGCCAGAGCATTGAGCAGGAACAGACGCTTCGTGTCCCGAGTCTCTGCTACGCAGAGCATCGTGTAAATGTCATGGGCATTTTCAGCTGCCGATTTCTTCGGATCCAAGCGGTAAAAGTCCTCAGGATCCTGGGAAACTAAAAGAGCAGAACAGCAATAAATTCTAATAAGTAAAGATAAGCAAGATAAAAAAGCAAAATAATAAAATAAATAAAATAATAAAATAAATAAAATAATAAAATGAACAACATACATATGGATTTAGTATTCGCATTCGAATTTAAAGATATTCAGACAGTTTCGGCTAATAAATCAAGATATTTCTGTACTCCACCAAAGGGATTTCTTGGGCTTGAATCGATATTTCTTGCTTAGCTCCATGCTTTGATAACTTCATTCTTGAACAAATTTTGTTTCTTGTTTGATTGTTATTCAGAGCCTACAAAAAATCGTTTATTATTCCAATACTGCGTTTTGCTAAAGGGTTTTATAATTTTGTCATAGAAGAATACAGTTCCGACCTCATAAGGTGCATGCACCTATACCCGCTCAGCACAGAGTTATATTATGAAATAATATTCTGTTCTTTAAGATATACTTATCTACTACTTATACAACATAGCTACAAATAGGAAAAATCGCTCCAAACATACTGACTTAATTTCCATTAAAATGAAAAAAAAAAAAAAACAATTGATCGTAAAGCCTTGGCATTCGTCGTATCGTAAAAAATAACATATTTATGGGAATTTGTGCAAATAAAGTTTCTTTGTACTGGTGCGATATGTGCGAGTGCGATTCTATTTGCGTATGGGTGCACTTTTGACATTTGCTCTTTTTATGTCTGTTCTGTCGTTAATCCAGAACTGAGGCTAAACAAATTTCAATAACAACAAAAACTTTAAAATATAAAAGTTTATATTTCAAAATTGGCATATGTGTGTGGATTTTTTTTTTTAAATAATTTAATGTCAAATTTGCTTATATTTTCGACTTATGGTTTTACTCGTGAGTGCTGTTAAAACCCAGTTTGGAATTATTATTTAATTTCAATAAATTGCTTATGACTCGTAAGAAAATTTTATAAATTCCAGTTATATTTTCATATACATATAATCGGTAATAATTGCAAACGTAAATTATTTATGATTAAACTCATGATCATAAAGCAAAATATCGAGAATAAAAAAATTATAAGCTAGTTCTGCGTATGGAATAGAAGAATCTATAGTCCAAAACTGCACAGACAGACGAGCATGTCGTAATCAACTCATCTCGTCGTCCTGATTAAAAATATATATGTATGCCCTATGGGGTCAGAGATGCCTCCTTCTAACAGTTACATACACTTGCACAAAAAAAAAAAAAAGAAGAAATCAAGGTAAAATTTCTCTAAGAGCGAAATTAATCAGTTGTCAAAGTTGATGTTGTTGTTGCTGCTGCAGCCAAGCAAAGTCTAGCTGTACTTTGGAAAATAAATTAACAAACAAGAGTGTTCTAGTTAAGAGGAGCTGACTAGGCGATACCCTATATTTGATTAATAAGCACACATGGAGAACAGGAAGATGTGCAAATAGAAAAACTACATAATTAAATAAAAACACATTCCCGGCCACCCTCCCAATGCCTGTTACATACAATTGCACAAAACCAACACACCCCTTGTCAAGCGGTACAGGATATACAAATGTATTTTGTTGCTGTTGCTGTGATGCGTGTATTGCATTGCTTCGTCATCGTTGTTACTTGCTGGCAGCAACGTGACGTCTATTAATAGGCCCCAAACATGTAGTAAAAATGTGGGTAAACAAAACATAAATATAAATAAATATATGTGTATTTATGTGCCTATATAAAATTGTCACAGCTAGGATGAGGTGGGAATGTCAAAAGAGTGTGACCCAACATTGTTGCCAATCTGCACAATCAACTTTTCATCAAAAACTACCTGCTGTAATTGGCGCTTTAACAGAAATGTAAACAAATATTCTGAGGCCGAGACGAGTATGTGGAAATTGTGACAAAAGAAAGAGACATGCGCGATTCAACGTTTATCTTTTTATTGAGCAAGCCCGCAGCAGCTGTTTATGTTGATGTTGCTGCTGCTGCTTCTGCAGCTGCTTCTGCTGCTGCTATTGAGCGAATTAAGCATGTCATACAGCCTAGTAATAGCTAAAAATAAAAATAACAGATTTCTCGATGTGCGCATGTTAAATGCAGCTGCATTGCATGTTACAATGCCAGAGGCGCATGTTAATTAACATTAAGCATAGCTGCACATCGCGTACCTTTAATGCGTAATTGTAGTTTGCTTCTCTTTTTGCCAAAACGCCAACTGGAATGTAGAGAGGCCATAGCTCAAGGCGAGCGGAGATGATGGCGGCACCAATACCAATGCCAAAACAAAAATAAAACGAGTACACGAGCAAACGAAAATATATATTGCTTATAATTTAACTGAGGGTGCCGCTGTTTACTTTCTACATTTTACGGCACTCTTGTTTGCACTGTTGTTGATTTGGATATTGATAGCAATGTTAACCACCAGCTGGGCAACATTGGCGTTCAATGCGTTAAATCACGTTTCCCGACACTTGCAACACACATTTTTGGTATATAAATTGATATCGTGCACTTTGGCTTTTGTAAATCGCAATATTTGATTGCCAAAGAAACGAAACGCAATATTGACTAGCGGACGCGTTTTTTTTTTTTTTTGTTAAAATGAGCAGAGCCACGAGCAATCGATAGCTAGTGTCACAGTGTGCACAATTCTGCGATGATGCAGCCCTGTGGGCAGCAATCTTTTCAAACAATTGGCAGCACTTCTAGTTTATGTTAACTTCAACATTTTCTACAATTTAATGCGTTATCACACAATAACACGCAGAAAATATAATTTTAAGCTGTAAAATTTGCATTTTTGTGCGTTTCATGCACCCAGCTAACTCAATAAGTTCACATTGCAGATATGAACTGAATGCAATAAAAAATGCTTTATATTTATTATATCACATTTAACAAATTCTTGTTTTTTATTTATATATTCAATTTAAGGAAACAATAATTGCATGCAGAATGAACGATGATCGCTGTAGGACTCAAAGGAGCGAAACGAACGATATTTGGAATAAAACAAACGATGAACTAAAAAATTGGATCTAGTTCGCTCGTTCGTTCATCCAAGTGAGCAGTAGAATCGAACTTGTTCTGCACAATTCGATGCAACTCTGCACATCGGTTTCAAAAGTGACGCCAAAACACAAACATTTGTATATGATTCGAATTTATGGATTCGGCGAAATCCAAGGCTGTGCTCATTGCGGTGCGCGAAGCCCCGTTTCGCAGCACGGCAGTGCACGGATTTAACCCGCAAGAAGAGAGCGTAATAAAGTTTTCGGAGGAGCATCCCCAAGTAAGTTCGACTCCAAAATGTAACTGTACATGGACACATTAACATTCAATATGGCGCCTCCGTTCATCCAGGCCCTCATCGTCGATGGCAATGTCTACAGCTTCGACAAGGTCTTCAGATCCACCGTGACGCAGTCCGAGCTCTACGACACGCTCGTCCATCCGCTGGTGCTCAAGGTGCTGGCCGGCTATGATTGCACAGCGCTGGCCTACGGCCAGACCGGCACCGGCAAAAGCTACTCAATGGGCATGAGTGCCGAGGTGAGTTTCCGCTCGAACGGTACTGGCTGTGACATTTGACCCTGAACACAGCTTCTTAATGACAGATAATGTCCGAGGAAAACATGGGCGTGGTGCCGCGCTGCCTGAACGACATATTGGATGGCCTGGCGAAGCACGATCCGCAGAAGGAAAACAGCCCTGAGCCGAAACTGGCCTACGCCTCGTTCATAGAAATATACAACGAGAAAGCCTACGATCTCCTCGCCCAGGACACGACGAAACCTTTGGCATCGCGCGGCCAGCGACGGTTCACGGGCGGCACTTGCCAGCCGTTGAGGAACCAAAGCGATCTCCAGCAGATCCTGCTGCTGGGCAACAAGAATCGGCATGTCCGGCCCACCAACATGAATGGCAGCAGCTCGCGCTCCCATGCCATTGTCACCATACACATCAAGCAGAGATTCCGCAGTGCTCATCTCAACATTGTAGACTTGGCTGGCTCGGAGGGCGTGCGCCGCACCGGCAACGAGGGCATGGCACGCGCCGAGGGAGTCTACATCAATATGGGACTCTTGGGCATCAATAAGGTGCTGCTTTCCATGTCTGCGGGGAGCACAGTGATCCCCTTTCGGGACACCATCCTTACAACTGTACTCCAAGGTAAGTGCTCTTGTATTCTAAATCGTGTTGGCGTATCCAAAAAATTGTTTTCTATCTTTTTGGGAGGCCTTCAATAATCACAAAAAATGTTGATATATGTAACATAAAAACTGAGGAAGATATATACAGATTAAATCGATTTTCCATTTGTCTATCTTTAGAGGGGCTTATCAGTAATCTGTGTGAAAAATATAAAATCCAAAAATTATATATCCATCTAGCATTAAAACTGGAGAAGATATATATATTTTTTCTAATAACGCCTCAGTTCAAAATTATTCAAAAAATGAATTCGATGAAGTCTAGCCTCAAACGTTTATACGGACAGCAAGACGAACATTGCACAAACCCAACACATACATGTATATTCTTTTCACTTCGCATTTCCCCGCTGCGACGGTAGTATTCACTTTGTGAACAGAGTATATTAGTGTTATCCAATGTCCGCAAATTAGCTAAATTTATTCCTGTTACACATTTTTTTAATGCATGTGATTCATGATTTTGTTTGCAGACTCCCTCAGTGCAGGTTCCTACTTAACACTGCTGGCCTGCGTTAGTCCACATGCTGCTGATCTGTCAGAAACCAACTCCACGCTACGTTTTGCCAAGAGCGCCAAACATGTGAAGCTAACCACGCGATTGAACCAACAAATGCAACAGCTCCAGCAGAAAATGGTAAATATCAAAGAAGAGCAATATATACTATGTAGATTCTCGTAAAGTATACTCAGATCAAGAATATATCACATTTTTATACTCCTACACGAGGTAAAAAAAAGTGTATATATATTGGGTTTGTGCAATGTCTGTCTTGACTTGAAATTTTGAATATATATTCGTGTATACCCGGGTCAGATAAACTATTAAGATTTTTAGGCTACGCCCACTGGGGGCGTGGCAAGTCGATAAAATATATCTGTCTTCCTCAGTTTTAAAGCTAGATATATTATTTTAGACAGACAGTTTACTGATGACATCCTCTAAAGATCGCGCAAAATGTTTTTTGACTACGCTAAATGGGGACGTATAAAAACGATTTAATCTATATATCTCTCTCAGTTCCTAGACAGATTACTGAAGGCCTCTAAAGATCGCATAAAAGGAAAATCGATCAAATCTATATATCTTGGGGGCAGTTGCCAACGGCAATCGCAAATTTGATACGTAGTAAAATATTATTTTATATTTGAAAATCATTTGCAGCGCTCCGCCAGTAAAAAATCCACCAATGCAGAGTGGTTAAGGCGAATGCTCCCCAGCTCAACAGTCATCAAGCGGCCGCTGGACATGCGTGCCCATCGAGCCACGAGCAACAGCTTTTGTACTCCAGTCAAGAGCACGGCGGCAAAAAAAGTATTACAGCGCCATCACTCTGACATGGGCCTAACACCCAAGGCCAAGGAGTGGTAACTATTGTTTGACATTTTTTGGAAATAGTTTTTCCATTTGGATTGTTTCTTTTTACAGTGCACGAGCCTTGCAGTTGTTGCCGGTGCATTTGAGCCCGCCACAAGATACGGAATCGGCACAGGAGCAGTTGCCAATTGAATTTTCGCCTGTTGCGGAACAGATCAACGGCAGTCTAGAAGCAGTGCAGACACATCCGGCTGCGCCAAGTATAAGTGACTGTGTGAAGGATGATGATCAGCAGCAGCAGCAGCAGTGCTTGGTCGAACAGCAACAAACATGTCAGAATGAGCCGAAACCATCATTTTCCCTGCTTAGTTACAACAATTTCACTTCGGAGCTGTGCTCCATAGAAGAGGAAAATGATGAAACAAATGTCGCGGGCGGTCAATTGATAAGCAGCACTCCCGCCGGCAGCCGCGTCCGACACCTTAGTCCGGTGCGTGTCAGTGGGATCTCTCCACTCTCATCCTCACCATCGCCCATCGCCAAAAGCAATACGAAACTAGCGGTGGGTCAGCGCCGCTCAGTGCGTTTAATGAGCCGACAGCTGCACATCGAAACAATTAAGCACAAAGGTCAAGAGCAATTGAAGCTGCGTCGTAGTATGCGCATTGCCTTGCAGGCGGAAGTGATTCCAAAAAGTCCGGCTAATAAACTGTCAGATAAAATGTGCACCAAGTGGCCAAACAGATGCTGCACTGCCAACAAAGTAAGTCGGCTGAGCGAGAATTTTATAAGTCACCTCGAAAGTGGCTCCCAGGATACACGTTTGCGAAAGCATCGTAAGAATCTATTGGAGCTTCTGAATAATGCCAGCGTCAAAGAGCTGCAGGCGTTGCCCTGCATTGGACCCAAGACGGCTGTTATGTTAGCCATGCAACGGTAAATGGATTTAATCTGCCCCGACTCCCAATCGCAGTCTAATTCTAATTCTTGATATTCTCTTTTTTTTTTTAGCATGATTTTGGGTCAATTTAAAAACTGGCAGCAAGTGCAGAAACTCCCCATTTGGAGAGGCAACAGTTGGGATCGCTTTGCCACCGTTAATTGTATTGAGATAGTATGAAAACCAAAACGCATTCTCATTTTGTATTTAGATAGTACGTTTTTTTACTGTGCAACATTTATGTATTGTATTTTTAATTCACATTTTTAAGAAATATTTTTTTTTTGCAAATCATTTATTTAAAAACACATTGGTTTTATGGAAAAGCAAAAAACAAGTTAGAACTTTTCAGTGGGGTGTAACCGACTGCGCAATATTCATTCACAGTTTTATAATTAAAACAACCACTGCCAACGTGAGATAACTCAACTTAGGCAAAACTACTAACATACAACCAAATAGCAACAGTCGCAAAATAGTTATAAGATAAAAGTCTACAAATAGAACACTCAAATGTATGTACAAACATATGTATGTATGTACATACACATTTGTGCTTGCGTTTGTAATTGGCTTGTAAAAATTGTCAAATTTTATTACAAATTCCCATTAATAATAGCTGTTACAGACTCTGAGATCGACGCGTTGATATTGACAGACGAAAAATTTTGGGAAAATATCCAATTTTATAATTTGAGTGGGTGGGAGTGTTTTTTTTTTCTCTTTTTTTGGCTCGACCTTTATCAGTTGTCTAACTGTAAGTTTTGGTGACTCCAGCTGTAAAACCGTGGGAGTTCTAGATTTTCGCTGAAATTCACGAGTATATTTCAAGTTTCAAGTCTAGCTTCTATAGCGGCGAAAATAGCGCTCATAACCAATATACTCTTTTCACTGCGTGAAGTAGTATAAAAATAGCATTCTCTTCACATAAATAATATGCAAAAACACAGATTTGCGTAAGCCGTTTGTGCACTCTGTAAGCCCCTTAACGATTTGCGCATGTTCGACTCTGTCTTCTTCTCATCCGTTAGATATTATCTTTCTTGGTCTCTCTATGTCTCTGTCTCCCTCTTACATTTCGCTTATGGCCACAAAGGCCGCCTTTATTTCATGTATTTTAGCCATAAATACTATGTTTGTGTGTATGTACATTATGCACACATGTAGACAAATTAAGTTGATGGCCAAGACACTGCGCTCGCTTTTGTTGTTGTTGTTGTTGCTGGTTGCTGCTCTTGTCCGTTATCAGCAGCAACAACAGCAGCTATTGACCGATATTGTCAGATGTTTTAGTTGTGTGTATTTGTTGTTTGCTCATTGGTAAACAAGATAACGAGGAGTACAGGAATACACTCGCTTCTAAATAGGAACATATATGTGCATACCACATATGTACACACGGAGTACTTATATAATCACTAATGTACTTGTGTACGGGGTATTCGCGATTGCAAATCGCGTATAGATAAGGTGTAAATTTTAGAACTAAAGCGCAACAAAAAATAAAAATCGCAACAACAACAGCAACAGCGGCTTGTGCGAAGTGCAAACTGTTATCGTGGATAGTCAAAGATCGTACAAAAACAAAAACGAAAACAAAAACTAAAAAACACGATCTGCACCAGAAACAGGCTAGCAAAAGTCAAACGTAAGAAATTAATACCAATGAAAGACGGCAAGACAGAATCTAAGATTAATAAAAATGAAAAGATAGCTTCGGGGTGACGAACATTAAATACCCTAGGAAATGTATTTGTTGTTCAAATGTAAACGGCAATGCTTCTTCTACCCTCGGTTTTACCCTTTGAAAAATTCGTTCTTGAATAACTGATGTTATTCGTCCCATGTTTTTTGAGGTGAGCCAAAATGTAAGGGCTTCTAAAAAAGTTGTATTTAATTTAAATAGGGTACGAGGGAGGACCTTAAAAGAGTCGAAAATCTCTGAAAGATATGACAGCTATACGAACGTGTCTTGATCTACTTCCTCTTCTTTCTTTATTTCTGATATTTTTCGCTGCCTGTTGCAAACAATCGAAGCGCTTCAGTATACCCGTTTACTCATTATAATGGGTACACTGTAAATAAATATTAGACGCAAAACACACACGGAACGAAAAGATTCCAAACACTGCGAAACTTGAATACGCTGCTGATAATAAAAGAGGTCAAAAATGATTCTGTTAAATGAGATGATTAAATATTGTTAATATATTAAATATAAATTAACAAGGGCTCAAATTCAGAACTAAGCAAACAGTAAATATAGGTTTGAAGCTTTTGTTTTATATTTATTATGCAGCTGCCCATTGGCAACTATTGCTGATGGGACTGGGCTGGACTGGGCTGTTAATTGTGGAGACTGTTTTTCATAATAATAATGACAATTTTCTTTAATGTCTGTTGACGAGTGTTTAAACATATGTGTATAATAATTAATATTAATTAATATGCCGTGGACTTACCTAGTTAGGATAAATTTGTCAACATCTCCACGAGCCACACCCTTTTTCCAGTCCGTAAATGATAGCCAATCGACCTGGTCCTCAATTGGTGTAGGGTGCACAGCACCGTTTATTAAATGCGCCGCAAAAACACGCCAGCAATGGGAAAATCAGCGCTAACAACATCGGTACTACTACTACCAATAACCACAAAATAAACACACCACACATAAACAACAAACAGCAGCTAGAGGGAGTGCGCGACTAGCAAAAACCGTGTACCCAGCTGCGAGCTGCTCTGTCAAGAATTAAATTTAGTTAAGGCCAATTTAAAAAAGGCCAAAATAATAAAAATAAAAATTTGGTATAAAGGTGGATTTTAAATAATAGACCTAAACTTGATCATAGTGTAGGAATCCAGAACTGACAGGCCGAACAGACAGAGCGATTGTGGATACTGATCACGAATATATATATCTTCGATGGGTCGGAGATGCCTCCTACTATAGTACGGACACGTACAACTAAATACGTGCAACTAACCACAGATAATTGAAAAATATTTAGTTTAAAAGAATTTAAGTTGGATACAATTTATGTTACTATTTTAACTGGATGCTTATAAAATACAAATAAAAATCTACAAAATTGTAATATTCCATGAAAAAAACTCCTTTCAGCTAGCCTGAAGTTGAATAAATGCATGAATATAAGAGGTAGATCACAGATGTTCCCGGTTAATAAAGCTGCAGATGGACGAGGTCTAATTTCATTTCTGATCATCCGTGTTTGCTTAAAATAATACAATAAATTCGATACGCGCACTACGCTCCACATTTGCTTGCTATAACTTAACTGTTACATATTTTGGCACAATTTCGGCATACCCTTTGAGTCATCTCTGCGCTACAGGGTATAAAAAGCAGGCAAGGTAAGCAAACGACGACCGGCTTCTCTTCTTTTTCATGCTTTGCTGCTGCACACTAAGGCCCCCCTCCATCCCCACCCATCCCCCCGCTGCCCTGGCCCATTCAGCTATTCAAGACACCAATACAAACGCGCACGATTCGATTGCGGCTGGTGGCAGCGCAGGCGCAGCCCACAGACTGGCGTCGGCTTCGATGTGCAGCGACGTTGGCGTTGGCTGCGTTGCGGCCAATGCGTTGCGACGCGTTTAAAATGTCGCACTCGGCGACGCTTTGAGCTCAGTCTAAAAACGGCAGTCGGAGCGATTTATCAGTCAGCCGCTGGCCCCGTTCCTGAGCCTAGACGCAGGCATTCGCTTTTTCGCTTTTCGTTTATTTTGTTTTGTTGTTTTTGTCAGTCTTGCTGTGGCCGCTGTCATCGAGTTTAATTACTTTAATTATTCGTCGTCAAATCAAATTCAAATCGCGCTTCTCTGTTTGCTGTTTGCGCCGAGAACGCTACAGAATAAAATCTTCGATTTTTAATTGAATTAAGCTGAAATAAGACGACAACAGCGACAAAATGACGCAACCATTGAAATTCTATTTTGATTTTTTGAATCAGTCCAGCCGAGCGCTCTACATATTATTGGATGCATCCAAAATACCATTCGAGGCAATACCAATTTCCATGGTCAAAGGTGAGTTGAATACGTGCCGCAATGCGCATAGGTAGCACAAAGGTTGATCAGCCTGGTACATATCCACACTCACACACACACACACACACACACACTCACACACACACACACACTTGACTATTCATCAATTTACACACATATACACATACAAACACATCTGCATTTGTATGTCTATGCACTTCAATCTGTTTCTGTCTCTTTCCTAGTGAGTAACAGATAGATTTTAAGTGTTTTCAAAAATTTTCCACTTACTTAAAATTCCGATTATCAAGTTTTCGGAGGGGAAAGTGCAATACGTGTTTATGCATTTAAATGCCTAACGAATGCGATAGATAAAACATTTCTGCAACATTGTAACTTAATATGGGGACTCAATTCGCGAATATCAAATATAATATTTGTCATTAAAATAAAATATGACATAATTGTTATTTGGCTGTTATCATGTTTCCATTCCAATTGCTAAGATCTCAGAAAGATATCGAGCGACCCGCAATACCTGTTTGATATTCTATGAAGTGCGAACGGTCGATTTTGTTTCTATTCAAATTAACGAAAATCAACAGCATATTAATCAGAAATATCTCGCTTGTCTCCGGTTTCGCCTTGAGACTATGCAGACTATATGCAGCATATTTATATTATTAATACAATAACTAAATTTTCTCGGATTATATTTATTTGAACTTTATGAAATAGTTGACCGAAGCTATTACGATTTTGCCCATATGTTTGGAGCATAGTAAACCTTTCATTACCAAGTTTGGGTTTCCTCAAAACCACCGAAAAGTTTCATTAAATTACTTTTTAAACTGAGAGAGTATTTGGCTTAGAAACAAACAGACAAGATCAAGAATAAACATATATTCATATATACAGTACAATTTGCTTATTTTCATTTAAACCTAGCTGCATTTGTATACTCTGAACCCATTGAAAATGGGTGAAATGGGCATAATGGTTTTTTGTGTAACTTTCGACCCGATAAAGTTTACATATACATTTATATTCTTGGCCAGCATCAATTGCCGAGTCGAGAAGGATGTTCGGCTCGGAGCTGAGTATCCCCTAGTTGGGCACACCCAGCTATATCACTTTTATTTGTTTGCTTCTGTGCCTGCTACTGATATGAGCAAAATTAAACATTTATATAACAATATTTGATTAAATTGCATTTTTGATTAGTTGTACAATATTTTTGGCAATTAATTGTGGATTGTCAAGCGAATTATTCTGTATGTAAATAGTATTATACAATAAAATATAATTTACATTACACTTTCCGTGCCAAAATTATACTATAAAACGGGTCTATATTCAACTTATTTAGTATCCATATTGTTTACTCACAAATTATCAATTCGTGCCTTTCGTAGATAACTTCACTCATATGTATGTACATATATAAGTATACGTATGTATATGATTTGTATATATGTACATATATAATTTGTAATTAATATATATATAATTTTCAATTAAAATTTAATTAGTTCTTTGTGCACCACCACAATTTGATTTTAACAGAGTTTTGTGAGAACAAAAAAATGCACACATATATGTGCATCTAAGATTAAACAATGTATGTCGTCTTTAAATAACGCAAATTTCAAGGGTAAGCAATTTCGTTGTTTGTTTTGATAAAACCATTTTTAGACAATAGAATTATAAGCATTTCGCACGTAGGTGCAAAAATTGCTTTTGTAGCCAAGGCTTAGGGCTTCCATAAATAGAGGCAGCAATATTTCAGCAATAAAATTAATACAAAAAAAAAATACTACGACATTTTAACACAAATATCGCTGCCCTGTACTCGCAATTAGCTAGTGAATAATTATGCACACTGTCGATTAGCTCTAGTGCAGTTGTATTGCGATGTCCGCTTGGCCAAGTGCTTACCTTTGCATTACTTTGCTAACAAAGAACCAGTTTTTCGCTCGTAAACACCATAATGCAACGTTCTCTTTAGTATTTGCTAATTAGAATCATATGAATAAATGAATTTCAATAAGTATTCATTGATTGCAATAGCTTATTTTATTTGTTTATACCCTGAACCCAATAAAAATGGTTAACACAGGGTATAATGGTTTTGTGCAAATGTATGTAACAGGCGGAGGGAGGCATCTTGCCAATATCTATATGTTAAACTGTTTTGGCGCTGAGTACACCAAATTTGGCAGATGCTACTGATTTTTAAATCGATCTTTAGAGGTCATCTGTAATCTGTCTGCCAAAACAACTGAATTAATTTATTCATCGTTGCGTTAGTCTAACATATGGGAACATTTGTAGCTCTTCTTTAGCAAACTCAATAGCAAGAAACACAAATTGCCATTAGGAAGCCCTACATTTTCATGTGCGTTAAATCGATCTAAAAGTTGGAAGAAAATTAAATTTTTTAGCATGATGGTAATGGCAGGCTAATAAACAGTTTTTTTTTTTTTTTTACCCTGAATCACTTTCCGCAAGCACAGTTGACATCTAAAGTTCTCGGGTCCATAGCTCCTATATTTCAAACTCTCTTAACTTTGTCAAAACCAAACCGATTTTCATGTTTCATGACAATTTGGTCAGAATTTCTCTTCTAAATTGAATCTGCATTTAAAATGTTTGCATTAAAAAAAAAATTTTTTTTGAATGTATTGGGAAAAAAAAATTACCGCTTACTAATTTACGAAATATTTATTTTTATTTATTTAGGGTTGAAAGTTTAAATTTTTAATCGATTGTGGCAACATTAAACTAGATTCTGAGTTTAAGTGTTAGTTGGGTCCAAAATTGAAAAAAAAAATTTTATATTTGTATATAAATAATGCTAGGATATTTGTCTTAGTTATTGTTGCACTGTGTTACACCCGACTGCAACGTTCTTACTTGTTTTATTTTAAATTTTCTTTGCCTCCTTTCCTTTAATTCAGGTGAGCACTTGACGGGCGAGTTTCGGGACAAAGTAAATAGGTTTCGCAAGCTGCCCGCTATCATCGATCACGGCTATCAGCTGTCGGAGAGTACGGCAATTTTTCGCCATCTAGCGCGCGAGAAGCTTGTGCCGGAGCACTGGTATCCACGCCGTCATCTGGGCCGCAGCCGCATCGATGAGTATCTCGCCTGGCAGCAGTCGAACATGGCCGTGGCCTGTACCGACTACTTCCAGCAGAAGTGGCTGGTGCCTTATCTGCAGAAAACACGAGCATCCGACAATGCGGTCAGTTTGTATTCTTTTCTACACTTACAGTTGTTGTTTTTAGTTCTTAATGTAAAATCGTAATTTTTGCACAGACTTTACTTTAAGACCTTACTCCAGTAATTACACTTTTGTTTAATGATAAACGCAATAGTTTTCCGGGATAACTTTTGGTAACAAGGACATTTTTTTTAAAGAAATATAATATTAAAAATTTTTTTTATTTTTTTTTAACCATTTTTTCCTATTATATTACCAGGGCATAAAAACGTTGTTATATTCTGGAATTTAACGCAGGCTATTCTATGATTAACGCGTTCTTTCCGCTTATAAATATATCCAATGCCAAGCAAAAAAAAAAATAAAATAAAATGTAATAAATAAATTTAACGTTCTTTGCGCAGGTTAATATGGCTAGCAAGCAGCTGGAGCACACACTGGACAACTTTGAGCAGCTCTTTCTAGACTCGCGCAAATTCATACTGGGCGACAAAATATCCTATGCGGATTTGAGTGCCATCTGTGAAATCGATCAGCCCAGTAAGTGATAATTGCACAAGCTGGGCTTGCTGAAAATAATAATCACTTACAATTTCTCCACAAATCCCTCGTTTTTGGCTATGATTGTAGAGTGCATTGGCTACAGTACCTTCAAAAATCGCAATAAGCTCGCGCTCTGGTATGATCTGGTGCGCGACGAACTGGGCCCATATTACAAGAATGTCCACGAGGAGTTCGACGCCAAGTTGAAGCTGAGCAATGGACAGCAGCGGCAGGGCAAGGTCCAGGCGCATGCCGTGAAGCAGTGATCGACCATGGGATACCGCTTGGAATTATATTTTTTTGTTGCCTTCATTTGATGTCCTTGCTGAGTGTTTTTTTTTTTTTTATTTTGTCACCAAATGTTTAACGCAGAACGAAGAACAAACGAAAAATCTTCAACCCCATTTAGTATTTTATTGGTCATTATCCACGATCAAGTCGATGTTGGCATGTCTGTCGGTCTGTCTGTCTTCGTTTTAAAACTGTCTTCAAAAAATTGAGTTCTGTTGTCTGAAAAATCCAACCTATTTTCCAAGGTATCTTGACCAAAGTTACCAAGCATATAAACTATCAGGAATAAATCGAGCTTATGAATGAAAACTCCGTTAATTCAGGAATACACCGCACTTCTATGTCTGCAATGGTGTATCATTTTCGACACTCCAAAGATAACTGTTTATTGTTTTTGTTTTGTTTTTTTATTTTTTTTATTTTGACGCATCCCATTTAAACAGAAGATAATTTATTATTTTTTTCGCTGCCAGGCGCGTACTTAGCCGTTAGTTATTATATGTGTAAAAACTTAAAAAGTATGTAAAAATATCATATCAAATTAAACTATACGCAGATTAAGTGTAATTTACTTTGTTAATAACATAAATTTGTATCTTAAGCGTGTACACTTATATGTCCATATAGTACTTATGCATAAATAATGATGCTTTGCTCAGGCCAAGTGTGTTTATATGCTCTGTTCACAGTTAAATCTAGAGGCATCGATCAGTTTGAAAGTCACTTTTTAGACTCGCATTGTATTTGTATTTGAATCAATTATACCCCATTCATTAAAGTTCTTTTCCGCCTATTTTTAGCTGTGAACAGAGTATTGTGCAGTCGGTTGCAACCGACAGCAACGTTTTTTACTTGTTGACATTTACGACTTGAATCAATTGTTTTTTGTTTTTATTTTTTATGATATTTGTTTTAAAATACCTAGTACGTTATTGGATTAAATGAGCTACAGCTAATTGAGAAATATACGTTTTCTTACTTTATTTTTAAAACAAATTCCATTTCAGGCGTGGTTCATGGATTTTTTCTCACATTTTTCAAATGCGCTTACAGATAGTGGAACATGTTATTTTTATTTTTTTGCTATCTCGGGTTATTCTGGCTTTCCACATATTGACGTTCTTGTTTTCTTTGGATACTTTAGCGTGCGTTTTGTCCGTGTAATCAGTTTATAGCTTTCTTTTGATCTTTATTTGATTATTGCTATTACATAAGAACATATATATTGTTTATGTGCGGTATTTTGTGTTGTTTTTGTTCATAGTCAAAAGGCACTGCTGCATTCTAACGCAATATTTTATTTGTTTCATAGTTTTACTTAATATTTAAAAAATTTTTTGTTTTTTTTTCTGTTTTGCGCTTACAAACTATATGTAAAAGAATTTGTGTTTGCGTGTTTTTTAGTATTAGACCCTAAACGAATGTCCACCCAATTTTTTTATGGTTCTTATTGTTTGTAAAAACTGTTAAAAAAAAAACCCACTATTAATGCTGTAGTCGGGTGTGCCCAACTAGGAGATACCCTGTAAGCAGGTCCGAGCTTCTGTTGCAAGCATTTCAACTTCATTTTATTCATACCATACAAAAACACAGAAGCAAACGAACATTTAAGTTGCGAACTTAAACATTTATTCTTAAAAAGCGACTTTAAAAAGAGTACAGGAAAGTAACCCAGCTCCGAGCCGAACATCCTTCTATAGACACCTACACAAACACACACACACACACACATTCAATTATTCCCAATCTGTTTATACTATACGGGAACTTACACACCAAATTTGGTATCTGGTTTTTATAGTCTCCGAAATATGATTTAAAAACCGGGGCAAATAAACGAATCGATATTTATCGATTTAAAGAAACAAAACTTCAAGTCTCTAGCTCCTTGATTCTCTGAGATCGACACGTTTAAACAGACGGACAAACGGACGCTCAGACAGACATGGCTAGATCGAGTCGGCTATATATGCTGACCAAGAACATGTATTGTTTTTAGCGGGTTTAGAGTGTACAAAGCGGACTAGGAGATACCCTGCAACCTCTTCGATTTCGCTTTGTGCCCAACAAACATCTCGATCTCAAGAGCCCGTCGTAAGTAGTTAGAATGCCTATACTGCGAGAAATACATTCACATTTTTTATCTCTAAAGCTCTGTGTTGACTTTAGCTCTAAAATTATGGAAGACATATAAGTTTATGTTGTGCCATGGCATTAGTGGGCGTAGTAGCCAAGAAACCTAAACACTATCCGACGTTGCTTAAAACGAGTTTATATTTTCCACTTTGTGCACAGAGTGTACATATATTAAGTAAGAGTCGGGAGTGCTGAACACAACTGCGGGCAGCCGTAACATACATTCAAACTGCTTCATACATACACACATGCAAACACACACTTTCCCTAGTGTGCTAGGATGTGCTTCTTCTTTCTTCAGCTCTCACTTGGGAAAATTTATTCTCGAATAACTTTTAAATTTATTGTCCGATCCTTATGAAATTTTCAGAACTTAAAAAGAGCATCTAAACTAAACTTGAGCTCTTAAATTGTGTGTTTTCAAATTTAGGGGCGTGGGGGGAGTATCTTACAAGTAAAATATACTTTGCAAACACATTTATCAAATTGTGATCTTGTGATCCCCGAGAAAAAAAACCATGTCCTAATATCGGCATGATGTAAATGGGGTAGCAAAGGGAAAGAAGAATGACAAACTTGTTTTGCGCATGGAATAGGAGAATATATATTTAAAATTTCAAGTCTCTAGCTCTTTTAGTTTCCGAGATTGCTACGTTTATACAAACGGATCGAAAATGCTATTTGACCAATTTTCAATGCATTCGTGATTTAAAAATAAAAAATGAAGTTTTTTTTTTGTCACCCGACTGCAGCGAGGTTTTAATGGCCTACCTACAGGACTCCTCATTTTGCAAGTTTTGATCACCAATTAGGGTTTGAGGAGTGCGAAACCCATAAATCCAGATATTGTCCAAATTTCCTATTGTTTACGTGTCTAGATCTTATCGATCAGGCTGTGCGTTGGTCGCCCGTCCCCAGGGCAAATATATATATATATATATCGATTTTGGTACAACCCACATTGTAGCGAAGCAAAATTGATCTAGTTTGTGTATGATTTATAGAAGAACTTAAGCTTAAGAAATGGCGTGTCGACAGGCTGACTGGAAAACAATTCTGATCGTCTTGAGGACAAGCCTTACAGACCGCGATGACTTCTGATTTGAACGCTTCTTTTGGTTTCCTTTGGCACTTTGATTTTAGATGTTCTAAAAACGCTCTACCAAGATGCAGTTTGTTTAAAAGCTTACATCTAATGGCGCCCAAGCAAGCGCCGTCGCCGTTTTGTGCTGGCGCCCAGTATTATTCCAGCTGTTCGCCGTGCTCGGACCCATCGATGGCGTCCTCGTCGTGCTCGTTGAGCAACGGACTATCGTCGCCCAATCGATTGGGCGGCAGGCCGCTGCCCGGCGTTGTTGGCGCCGAGCGCGAAATCCAACCCTTGCGGGCCACCCGGCCGCGGCTGCCAAAGAAATTGGCGCCGCTGACGACGCTGCTGATGGGACTCTTGAGCACACAGCGCTGGGCGGCCGGTGAGGCCATCATGGCCATTGGTATATACAGCGCCTTGTTCGGCGGCTTCGACGCAAATAGCTTCTTGGCCTTCGCTGTGGGCTGCTGCTGTTGTTGCTGTTGCTGCTGCTGCAATGTGGCGGGTCGCGGCTTGGCGGGCGTGTGCTGCAGTCGCGGCTTGGCGCCGCCGGTCAGCAGCAGCTGCTCGTAGCTGACGTCCGCCTGCAGCTGCGATATCTGGTCTAGAATTTCGCGCACCTCGCCCGTTGGGCTGGTGGCCTGCGGCGGCGAACCGGGCGTTCCAATATTCGACAGGCTACTGACGCCAGACACTGTGCTCGCCGTTGCGGCAGCGGCGGCGGCGGCGGCTGCCACTTCCACCGCCGACGCCAGTTGGCAGCAGTTCTCCAAGCTGTGCAGCGGATTCGATTGTATGCAGCCAGTGTTGTAAATCGTGGGCGTGCCGCCGGCCAGGCTGCACATTGATGTGGCCTGGGTGGCGACACCACTCGCCGTGCCACCCGGATCGGGGCCGGCATCGCCACAGCTCGCCGCACAGCTGTTGTTGTTGACGAAAATATCACTGAGACTGCTGCTGCTGGTGTTGGCCATGTAGCGGAAGTGCTGATTGCTCTGCGAGTTGAGGAAGCCGTCGCCAACGGCGCCGATGTGCGCGCCCGATTCATCCGGCGAAAAGTGGCCGTTGTGCGAACTATGCAGCCGTGTGCTATAGTGCGCTGTGCCAGCGCCCAGCTCCACGTTCCGGTCGAGCGTGACGGTCGCATAGTGGGCGTGCAGCGCCTGCCGCGGCTGATAATCGGGCTCCACCAGCTGGGAAGCGGAGCGGGGCAGGCCGTATTGCGGCGCCGACAATTGGGCGTTGGGCGGCGGCGGCTCCCTGTTGGGGCCGTAGTGCAGGCTCAGCTCCGGACTGGCGGCACGGGAGTAGGGCGGCGGCACCAGCGTGTTCGCCTCGTTGATGTTGCAAATGAAGCTGGAGCTAAGCGAGTCGACGGTGCTGGCAGCGCTCAGCGAGGCCGCCGGGCGGACAATATAGTTGCGAAAGTACTGCACCATCAGATAGCTGGAGCTGGCGTTGCCCTTGCTGTTCTCGCTGTTGCACGTGAAGACGAGCGGATAGAGGTCCGGCTTCGAAGTTACCTGGCAAATAAAGCACGTTTAGTTCGTATTTGCACAAAAGCCAAACAACAATAAACGAGAATAAACAACAGTATTAAGAAATTGGCTCGTCAAATAAACTACACTATTCTTAAAAACAAAAAAAGTATTTATTTCAAATTTAAATTTTTAATGCATTAAATTGAAAGCTAATCAGACCGAGTCTTACTGCAACACTGTCACAGCTCCAAATTAAAACGGATACTCTGGCCCCTTTGAATATCCTCCGGCTTGTGCCATAACTTAAAAAGTTTGATGCTAATCATATTTTAGATGCCAGTTAAATTATGGATTTTCAAGAGAATTTTTTCTTAAGTTAAGCTTAAGTGAAACCCGGCAATAAATTCTTTTAACAATTCTTCTATGAACAAAATTCATAAAGCCAAAAATTATAGTAAATAAATTGAAATTAAAATTGACTTCAGCATAATGAATTAGGAATTCTACATTCTAATCTATTGTTCAGAAGATAACGCAACCTTGCAAAACAATATTATAATTTTTTACAAATATTATTCATAAATAATAAATTCAATTGATTTTGAAATCGAAGTTAAATTAAAGCCAATGCATTAGGAATCAAGAAATTTGTCTTTTTCTTCAGTTAACCTTAAGTGAAACTCGTCGATAAATTATTCTAACCAATTATTCATATAATAAAATTAAGAAAATAAATGCAATTTAATTTGAAATTCAATTAAATCGAATGATTTAAGAATCAAGAAATCTGTTGGTGCTAGACACATTCAAGAGCCTTTTTCTTAAGTTAACCCTAACAAAAAACTCGGCGATAAATTATGGTAACCAAATGTTCATAAGGCAATTCAACCTTGCAAAAGAATATAATAAAACTTACAAAAAAATAAATAAATAAATGCAATTTAAATTGAAATTCAATTAAATCGAATGATTTAAGAATCAAGAAATCGGTTGGTGCTAGTCACATTCAAATTCAAATGAAAACTATTCCCTGATTATGTTGATGGGTTGTCCAAGTAGCTGAAAACTTACCTCCGTGTAAGGCGGCGGCGGATGATGAAACGAATTGCAGCGGCTGTATTGCGGCGGTGCATAGCAGGAGCCGGCCGAATCTCCCTCGGATTGCGTGTGATGCTCCGTGAAGCCCCAGCCGCAGAGGGTGCGTCGTTTCTTCCAGAGCGAGTAGGCGCAGAGTATGGCCAAAATGATGGCCACCACGACGCACCTAAATGGAAAATAATACACGATTAATACCAGCGCGGGATCAATAGGCCTGCTTACTGCTCCGTTTGCAGCTGGTGCATCTGTATAAAGAAGCCCATGACGGAAAGAGGAAGTTGTGACACATGCACCGACAGAGGGCCAAGATTGTTGCGGCCTGCAGCGTTCGTAATCGAATGCAAACTAAATGGGCTGTCTGTTTGCTTTTCCGCTTGGGCTTTTTGGCGACTTGAGATTTGATTATGTGAACCGAACCAAAGGGGACAAAAACAAAAAAAAACAAAAAAAAAAAAAAAAACAGACCGTGTCTCATTAGTTGGTAATGCCATTTGGTGCTTTGTGTCTCGTATGGGATCCGGGGCCGACTTGCATAAGGCCTCGACTTGACTTGACGCGACTCAGTTGGGGGCACCTTTGCTGCCAATAATAATACTCATACTCATACTCGTGCTCGTGCTCGTGTTCGTGTTCTTGTTCGTGCTCGTGCCGCCGTATCGACCATGACACACAATGCCAATCAGCCCCAGCCAACTAACCTTGAACGCTGTGCAGAGCCCCTCGTCACTGGGGACTCCGACTGCAGCGAGCATCATGACGTTGGCGCCGTCGATATATAACTTTTGCCGAATATCCGAATATCCACATATACTTACCAAAAGAACCAGTGGCTGATGAAGAACAAATTCAGTACGTGCTCCGATGGAGGCGGTAGCTGTCGTGGTCCACCCTGATACGGTGGACAGCATCCCTGAGTGCAGCACTCGCGCGGCAGCGAGCAGATGTGTCCACCCTCGCAGAAGCGTGCCGTCACCCGTAAGATAAAAGAGAGAAGGGAGAGGGTATTTAAATGCAATAATTAGCCCTGCACTCGGCCACATTGTTTACTTCCGGGAATAATGACTATTAATAGGACTATATGTTGGAACGCAAAGAACGCAAAGCTAATTGCTATGGCAATTTTCTGTGGAACGGCCAAGTTGAATGTCATGCCTCAGGGCTCAGCAGCAACGGCAGTAGGTGGAACAAAAACAAGGCCAAATAAAAAAGCAATCGAACTACAAACCAACAAGGAATAATTATCATTGATGCAGCAAATAGCTGATGAGCCAAGTACCATATATTGTTCTCGGCAGCCATTAAAAACTGAACGGAAATTGATCAAGAAACATCTTCAAATTTAATACGGGCTTTCCTATGTTATATGATCTTCAAAATTGTGAAATATATTTTTAAAAAAGGCGTTTCTTACCCTCCAAAAAAAAAGAGCTAAAAAAAGAACGTGCATTGTATCATAAGAAACAAGTATTCTAGTTGGGAAATGAGCATTTTGAAATATTTGGGTTCTTTAATTTAGGTTTTTATACTCGTTCATATCCGTCATCCATAAAAATATTATGGCTAGAGACTAGAGACCAGTCGGGAATATTACACTTTTTGGATCCTCCCCCATTGCCCTGAAATTTAATGAAGAGCAGAATACAAATATTAAGTATACGCAATTCAAGTTTCTTCCCTATTATATATTAATTTATCCAAAACCGAATGAACAACACAACTGTTGCTGTGACTCCCAGATGTATGTATGTATATCATACGAAGTCGGGTAGTTTACTTTATCTCTTTCGAACACTCAGACGGATCTTTATTGGCAAAATCTTAATTAAAAAGAAAAACAATAAAATAATGTCGAAAAGGAGAAATTTTGATTTAAACTTAAACTTGGGTTCATGATATGTACAAATAACGCACATCTGTTATATGTTACATGCTGTAACATTTCTTTCTTTACGTTCATACTTTATTTTTGTATATGTATATTTGTTTTTTATTTGGCAACCGTCTCAAAAAAATCGTTGCCACATTTGCGGGGCTGGTAACTTACTTGAACGGGCCGCCAGAGCAGAGTCAGAAGTAGCGTTAGGAATCGGAGCATCGTTGAAGCATGAAACCACATGGTGCCCACACCGTTGCTCAACTGGCGCCAAATGTCGTTTGGGGTGGTTTCCTGGTCGGGGGTTGGTTGTTGTCAAGTTGCAGCCTCCTTTGTTTGTCGTGTAAATTGTTCTTTTGTTTTGATTTTCGTGTGTATTTCTGCTGCTGGTCTCGTTTTGGGCTACTTTCTGGCCTTAAATGTTGTTGATGCTGCTTCGCTTAAAGCGCACACACACACACACACACACACAAGCACACACGCACACACACACACAGGCTGGATGCACGCAACGCGCTACATGGCAGGGTGTTTTGTTTTGTCCTTGACAGACAGTGCAACTTTTTGCTGCATACTTTTGTGCGTCGATGTTGCCTTGTTGTTGCTTTTATGACGTTAATTGAATTGAATATTTCTTGTAACATTATCTTGTGAAAATTGAAACATCAAGCTCCGTTTGTGTGTGTGTGCGTGTGCATACAGATAGATGACACCATAACGACACTAACGCACACATACACACCAAACACGCATTAAACAAAAGCCAACTTTATATTAACAATATTTGTGTGTGGGTGTGTGTTTGTGTGTATGTGTGTGTGCGTGTGTGTGTTGGTGCCACAATAAGAACAGCGCTGCCTGCTGTTGCGAGCCTTTGGCCAGTTTTAATTTGATTTCATTTTCTCTCATTCAATTTTGTTTTTCTTAATACGTACTGGCACACACACACACACGCACACACACACAGATGTAACACCACTTTAGTACCGATTGGTTTCTCCAGCTTAACGTGATATATAACTGCTTCTCTCTATTCGTTATTGTTGTTTGTGGCCAGCGAGGCAGCAAACAATTACAAAATACTAAAATGTTGTTGCCCCATCAACTGCCCGCGCCTCACCCCGAAGACCCACAAAGTCCGGAGCGGGTGGGCGCCTGTCACGCAGGAACACGAATTCGACACGGCCTCGACAGTGTTTAGCACCCAGTGCCAGTGCCAGTGCCAGAACGAGAGCGCAAACGGAGTCGCTGTCGGAGTTGGAATCGCAATCGAATTTGGGAATCGAGTTTGCACTCTCGACACGGTCTACAATCAAGCGTGGAGCGCGCACAGCAACAACTGTAAATGGCTGTAAAATTAGAAACAGCGACAGGCTTGCCAAAGCTGCGCCAGGGCCGCGCCTGCTGGCATGCCAGAAAGCTTGCATCCATTTCGATAAAAGCTGACAACCTTAACAGCTGGCAAAAGCTTGCAGCGAGCTTCGAAAGCTAACAACAAACAAAGCGCAAGTTTTGTATTTCTATGGACATGTGTGTATGTATGCGTATACACACATTTAGTGCTAACCCAACTGAACTAAACTAAAAATATATCAACTTGGCATAAATGCAAGGTTTTAGTCTAATGTTTCAACTTCAACAAATATGACAACATTTATTTCGTATACATTTTTGTATATATTTCATAACAATTCAAAACGAAGAAATCAAGCAAAAACAATGTCTCAGCATACACAGTATACATACACATATGTATGTATTTATATAAAGTACGCTCTAACATATGCCGTTATTGCAAAGCTTTTCAGCATAATGCAAATAAAAGGCACAAGATTGAACTTTATCTCTTAAATGCATAAATAATATAAGAAAGTGAGTGTAGACGTAAATATCTGTACGAATACTATGAATTTATGTATTCAAGATATACTGAGAATGCAGCTTTTGTTTATTTTTAAATTTTAACTGATTGCCGTGGTAAAGTACACAAAGTCGAAAAACTCGGATTTCAATTTTCGAAAAAATGTACTTAGCCTTTTAAAACGTATATATCTACGAAAATAAAAAATCTATAAATTATTTATCATAATTAATTTCTTTACTTAATTGATAGATACTCCTAATTGTCAACAGAAAACAAGTAAGAGCGCACCAGTCGGGCACGCCCGACTACGAGATACCCTGAACCGGCTGCAAGCACACAAAAACGCATGCTGCATGCTGGGAACTTAACTTAGCGGCTGCTCTTAGAAAATTTTACTAACTCCATACTACATGTATGTATACATATGTACATACATCCATACATATAAACATTTGTTAAGCTTTAGCACACCTTTTCTGTAAGTAAGAGTTATCGATCATTGAAAGTCACTTAATCTGTGTATGGTATACACGAGCTTAAAAAGTACAAGTTCATCTCTCTAGCCTTGT
Source organism: Drosophila colorata (assembly GCA_035041545.1). Lineage (NCBI taxonomy): Eukaryota > Metazoa > Arthropoda > Insecta > Diptera > Drosophilidae > Drosophila > Drosophila colorata. The sequence goes on along the minus strand of JAWNLD010000490.1, from coordinate 1,732,144 downwards.
AATATAAACAGCGAGAGAGAGAGAGAGAGAGAGAGATGGTGAGAGAGATGGAAAGAGAGAGAGAGAAAGAAAGACAGAGGGAAAGAGAGAGAGAGAAAGACAGAGAGAGAGAGAGAGAGAGAGAGAAAGATGGGGAAAGAGAAAGGGATGGGGAGAGAGAGAGAGAGATGGTGAGAGAGAGAGAGAGAGATGGTGAGAGAGAGATATGGGGAGAGAAAGATTGAGATGGGGGAGAGAGAAAGAGAGAGATGGGGAGAGAGAGATGGACAGAGAGAGATTGGAGAGGGAGAGTCAGTCAATAACTGCCAATACAAAAAGAAAATGATAGAGAGATAACGCACTATATAACACTCTAAACACTTAACTAAAAATAATGCCAAAACATATATACCTTACCTGAACTCTTGAAAATCGAGTAGAATGGCGCTTTACATTTGACCAGTAAATTTTCTATAGGCTCATAAACAAAAACTTATAGGAGAAAATTTGCAGATTTCCGGAGAGGGGGAGAGAGAGAGGGGGAGAGAGAGTGAGGAGAGAGTAAGGGAGAGAGAGAGTAAGGGAGAGAGAGAGGAAGAGAGAGAGAGAGGAAGAGAGAGAGAGAGAGTTAGACCGTGAATTGAAAAAGCCAGTCCATAAAAGTGAACGCAAAAAAATGATAGAGAAATAATGCACTATTTAAACACCTAACTAAAAATAAAACCAAAACATGGAAACCCTAGCTGGAAGGACATTGTTGCAATTGACCAGACTCTGAAACAACAACTCAGACGGCTCTAGTCGAGAGTGCACGACTAGAACCCTGCGGCGATCTGTCGTTACATACATTTCAACCCCTTGCCTTCTTACATACATACACAAAATCACACACACACACACGCATACACAAACACACGCAGCAATCTGCGCGCTTTACTCAGCGGCTGTGCTTGGCCTCCACTCATTGAGTAATAAAATTTTATTACTCAATGGCCTCCACTATAGAAAAAAAATTCTTGAATTCTTTTTTTCAAAATGTTATGCCCAGCAGACATTTTTTTATATTATGTATATTATTATATGTGTTACCATTTCGTGATATGCTGAGAAAAAATAAATAAAAAAAATTTAAAGATATTTAGCAATATTAAAGAAAATAACGCGAGATGACCAAAAAATAATAATAATAAAAATAAACTTGTTCTGCATATGGTACAGAAGAATTTCAAATCAAATTTTGTTGTTTTTAGCTATAATAGTGTTCGAGAGCTTTTTATACAGACGGACGGATCTGGCTAAATTGATGTTGATCGAGAATAAATATATACTTTATGCCTGTTACATACATGTTTATAATTATTGATGAACGATTTGAAAAACCAGAGAGTTTTTAATACGTATGGGCTCTTTGTGAAAAGAGTCTGTTCGTTTATTTGCCATGAATTTTGCATTGAAAATATTTAGTTAGTTAAAATGCCAATTGTTGGTTCTTAACCTCTAAGTGCAACATGAGAAGCGTTTGATTTAATCCGTGTCGTGCGGAGACTGCCATCTGCTCCAGTTAAAAATCCTTGTTGTTGTTCTCCCAGGCGCTGTGCACGCCGTGGTAGCTGTTCTGCTTCTGGGCGGGGGCGTTGCGGCCGAAGGGGCTCTTGGGGTTCACCTGCAGGATGTAGTCGCCCTCGATGTCGTAGGCGGCGTCGATGCCCATGTAGGCGCGCTGGCCGAAGCCGTCGTTCTGCTTGTACTGCTTCAGCGAGTTGGCGGGCACGGCGGGGAAGCTGCGCTCGTTGCCCGGGCGCACGGACTCGGCAAAGTAGCGGGTGGCGCGCATAGCGGCCTCCACAACGTTGTCGGCACCGGGAACACCAGCGCCCAGGCCATTGGGATAGAAGTCAACGTCACCGCTGCGAATGGGCGTGCCCATGCCGTAAACCGAAGTGTGGATGGCATCAACGAACTCGGCATCGCCGCGGGCCAGGCCGGTCAGGGTATGACGGTTCTTGGCGACAATGTTGCTGGGATCCAGGCCGGTGACGCGACGCAGCTTGTGGCCAGTCAGGCGGGTGAACTCGTTGGCAGCAGCGCCGGCAACATGAGCGCCAACATTTTGGCCAATCATGTGAATGGTCTCATGGGGCAATTGCAGTTCGCTGGTCAGCTGGACAATCCACTTGCCAATCTTGGCGCCGGTCTTCTCAATGTCCAACATAGCATAACGCTTGTAGTTGGTCAGCGTGGAGCCCAAATCGATAACCTAAGCGAATTGTGAGCAAGGATTCCATTTAGTTAGTTTGGACTTAGCCAAAAGTCATTTACTTACAATGATATCGCCGGTGTTGGCATTGGTGTTCTTGGCCTGCTCGCTGTAGTCCTCCTCGCTGGAAGAACGCTGACGCTTGTTGTCCTCATCCGAATCGGTGTTGTATTTACGGGCCTGTTCGCGCTGCTGTTGGAGATTGTAGCGCTGCATGTAGGCCTGGACGAGTTTGCGGGTGGCCTTCTTAACGGTCTCGCTGGTCTGGGGCAGGCCGGTCACAATGATGGTAACCTCATCCTGGCCAAAGTTCTGCTTCTCCTTCAGGCGCTGGATCATCTCGTTCAATGGGGCAACGATCTTGTCACCATTGGGCTTCGGCACATAGACCTGAACATTGCTTGGCACGAAATTAGGCTCCACATCGTGATTGATCTGCGACAAATGATCTGCAAAAAAAAATAAATTAAAAAATTAAAAAATTAAGATAATCCAGCTCTATTTCGAGTTAGGTATGGAAATACTTACACACTTGCTGCAACAGCTCGGCGCCCTTGTCCAGGGACATGCTCTCCAAACGCTCCAGGGTCAGTTCATCGACAGCGGGAATTGCCTCCAGCTCCTGGACGGACAGCCACTGCGATGGCTTCAGCGCCTGGTTGGCGGTGCTGTCGCTCATCCGTGTGGTCGGGCTGGCCATGGCAGCCACGGCCAGGCAGGCCAGCAGGCTCAACACTCTCATCGGATTCATTTCGAGATTCTAGATCGGGCACAACAAGGACTTCAACTACTGCGAAAACTGCTCTGAGCTTTCTATGTCGCTGTGAGTTGAACTGGCTTCCAATATTCCGTGCCTTGGGTTTTATAGCGCTCGAATGCATTCAGATTTCGCTTCGTCAGGCCATTCGGAACTTGATCAGAAATTGCACCGTTGCAGTTTACATATTTGTAGCCCAGTCAGAGTTTACCAAACATTCAACTACGCGTGCAGCTACATATATGTATATATATATATATATATATTTGTTTAGGTCTATAGTTTGATGCCCTCAAGGCGCCTGATTTTTATTGGTTGTCATTTGGCTGCAACAAATTAAGTTGCCTGATAACAAAATGTTTAAATGTGCAATATAATTTATTCATCACAGCACAAGTTGTCTTTACAATGTAATAGCGTACATATGTTTATGTGCATATCATATATATATATTTTTGTATATATTTTTAAATTTTTTTTATACTTTTTATATTAAATATAATAATGAATAGCCGGTCTTATTCAGCCAAGTGAAGCTAAAGACTTAAAACTTCGAACATATACTCGTGTATACCCGCTTCAGCTAAAGTGTTACGATTTTTTTGGTAATTCCATTTAATCTATATATATTCCTCAGTTTTAATGCTCGATATATTAAATTATTCGGATGACCTTCTCGCAATATCAAGCAAAAATTTTTATTTTTCCAAAATAACAATAATAATTAAGACCGCTTTCGACTGTAATTCCATTACTCTGTGAACGAGTATTGCGCGGTCGGTTACATCCGACTGCAGCTGTCTTGATCACTTAGGGGTGCAATTGAAATGCTACTTTCATATTATTTCTAAATACATAGATAAAAATGAGTTTCAAGCGGAACGTATGAAAAAGAAGCAAGAATGAACAGTTATTTATATATATATATATTTTTTGTTTATTGTAATAATATATAGATAATAACTACATATGTTGTCTATATATGTATATATAATAATAAAAATATATTAGTAATAAATGTAGTATCTGTATGTATACATAACTGTGTATCGCTCACAGAAACAAATCTTTTAACTGATGTATGATTTAACGATGTTTATAGGATTTTGCAAAAACGTCCGGTTATCTTTAAAATCAAAATAGTTTTTCATACAAAATCTCAGTATTCGACAGATTGTTGCCATGTCAGATAAACTTTGCCGGTTCAGGGTCGGGGTTCGACAGCCTTCCTGTACTCAAAGTACACATACATGTACTTATAGCAGCGTTGTAGTTAAATATTTAACGTACAAACTTTGACTCTCATTATCACCCACTTGGAAGTTAACTTTTCCAAAACACCGTCTTAGTGCTCACGTTGGCCCTAAAGGAAAGCTTCTGGCAAAAGTTTTAGCTAATCCCCTCAGGAAACCGTCAGCAGTCAGTCAGTTCAGACAAAACGAGACTTTGTTGTTGTGAACGTCAGAAATCGAAAGTCTTCAAATAATATCGACAGTTATTGCCGATCGCTAACACTAGCTTGACTACTACGATTTTAGTAGTGATCCAATTTGTAAGTTTGGATTAAATAAATTTGCTAGCTAATATCTACATATATTTACATACATACATGTAGTAGAGTATACTTTTTTTATTTTATATATTTCAATATCAACTTTATTTTATTTAATATATTGCAATATCAGCTTCATGCGTTCCAAATATAAAAAAAAGATTTTAATTTTAAGCTGGTATTAAGTAAATAAATAAATGAATAAAAAAAAGATTTTAATTTAAAGCTAGCATTAAGTAAATAAATAAATAAAAAAAAAAACAAGATTTTAATTTTAAGCTAGCATTAAGTTAAATTAAAAATTAAAAAATACAAAAATAAATGAAAACAATAAACTCAGAAGCTATTCAAGAATGAATTTTGTATAAGTCAAATTTATTGAATGAATGATGATTTAGGAGATAGCTGAAATTGTGAAGATTGCGGTAAAATAGTGTCTAGAATTATGGGTTGATCGATAGCTATCTCCACATACATAGATATTTGAAATACAGTTAATGGTTGGACCGAAGTTAGTCTGAAAAGCGTTTTCTTAGAGAATCGATCATTGTTCATTGCATTACAGTTACACAAGAAGCCAGGCCAGCAGCACAGCAAAGTTGCCAAATTGGCAGCGTCGCGAGCACTGATAAAGCGAAAAGTGTGAATGTGGAAACCGCCGAGTCATCCAATCGATGATCGCGGATTTGTCGATTTTCAATAAGCTGTTGTCTAGAGTTTCAGCTACGTTTCCGAAAACTGCTGAGCTAGTTGCGAGCACCGTGCACCCGTCAGCTTTCCCGTGCTTCCGCTGGACGACACGTGTCTGCTGACGGTCGGCGATCGTTGTCGTTTATGGCATCTACGACTATGGCGGCTGGGGCTATAAAACGGCTGGTCGATCGGCCAACAATATGCAGTACAGCTTGGTACGGCGTCTCGACAATACAAGGACAACAGCTCTAAAGATGAATCCTCTGCGCACTTTGTGTGTTATGGCCTGCCTGATGGCCGCGGCGTTGGCTACCAACAGCCATAAGCTGTCCAACTCGCTGAACAGCAACGAGGATCCCAGCAACTGGGTTAGCCACTCCGAAATTGAGCAGCTGCCCATGCTCAAGGAGGTGACGCTGCGTCGTCTCGAGGACATGACCGTCGATGAGGGCGCCACGCTCCTGGACAAGTTGTGTAAGTAACTAAGTAACTAACTAACTGAATTAGCCAACATCAGTGTTAATTTTGGCCGCTTTTAGATCACTTGGCCCAGTTCAATCGCATCTTCAAGCCCGACTATGTGCCAGAGCCCAGCAAGATCAAGGGCTACATTGTCGGCGAGCGCGGCCAGAAGATCGAATTCAATCTGAACAACTTTGTGCAGACCGTCAAGCGTCAGGCGAACTTCGGCAACGATGAGGTGACCATTTTCATCCAGGGCCTGCCCCAGAGCTGGAACCACGTGAACAAGGCCAACCGCAAGCTGATCCACGCCTACGAGCAGCGTTACAATCTCCAGCCATATGCCGGCCAGCACGACAGCGACGAGCAGAAGAGCAGCAGCGAGGAGCAGGCTGAGCAGCGCCGCAAGCAGAATCAGGAGAAGGACGACAACACAACCGGCGATTTGGTCGTCATCACTCTGGGCGATCTCATCGAGGACTTTGAGCAGTACGTGACCCTGAATGTCGAGCGCATTGGTGAGATTATTGGCGATCGTCTCGTGCAGCTCACCAACGAGGTGAACGTGCCCCAGGAGATCATTCATCTGATTGGCCAGGGCCCAGCTGCCCACGTTGCCGGTGTCGCTGGTCGCCAGTACACCCGCCAGACTGGACACAAGCTGCGCCGCATCACCGGCCTGGACCCCGCCAAACTGTACGCCAAGCCCGAGAACAAGCTGAGCGGTTTGTCACGTGGCGATGCCGATTTCGTTGATGCCATCCACACGTCCGCCTACGGCATGGGCACCCAGGAGCGCCTCGCCGATGTTGACTTCTATCCGAATGGTCCGGCAGCTGGTGTTCCCGGCGCCGACAACGTTGTGGAGGCATCTCTGCGCGCCACCCGCTACTACGCCGAGTCCGTTCGCCCGGGCAACGAGCGCAACTTCCCCGCCGTCGCCGCCAGCTCCTACAAGGAGTACAAGCAGAACAATGGCTATGGCAAGCGCGCCTACATGGGCATCGCCACCAGCTACGACATTCGCGGCGACTACATGCTCCAGGTGAACTCGAAGAGCCCCTTCGGCCGCAACACCCCCGCCCAGACGCAGAGCGGCTATCACGCCGTCCACGAATCCTGGAAAAACCAGCAGCAGAAGAACTTCGCTTAAGTTCGACTCCTGCGCACAGACGAACCCAACAACTAGCAAACAACATAACCCATTTCCTTTCACACTAGTTGTCTAGCTAACGCATAGTTTTCAAATTAAATTTTGCATTTACAAAAAAAAAAGAACAGCCAATGTCTTGTTATTTTTCTACTGCCAAACAGTTTTACCAAAAAAAATAAAAAATAACAAGAGCTTCTAGTCGGAGTTGCCCTATTATGAGATACCCTGTACCCCGTTGAGAGCTGCCACAACACATACACCCAATTGTGTATAAATACCAAAGGCTGCACCTCTTTAATAGCGTTTTTTAGAATTTTTTTTCCAGGTCACTGCTGAGAGGTTATATTCATCAAGGAATTTTAACTTCATACCGATTTATTACTTCATACCATAATTTTCAAAAAGCGAATAAGACCAAAAAATCTCTTTAAAAAAGAAATGACTCACATTGTATAACTAGGAATACGTCCCAAAATTTTCGAAAAGCTCATAAAACCAAAAGATCGCAAACGTCAATTTCAACTTATATCCCCGCTGCTTCTTTTTTTCCATCGTAAAAATTAAGTTTTTTTATTTTAAAACTGAACAAATTCATCTGAATCAATCAAACACTTGTCTTTATACAACGAAAGCATTCGCTCCAATGATAATTGGAATTAAAAAGAGGGAACCCATGTAAAATACAAAAATCCACATCTTGAAAAAAATACGCATACAAATCGTATGAAAAAACCACATAACTCCGAAATCGCATTAAAAAATTCGTATAAAAAGAGAGTTAAGTGTAAAACGAATTATCATATTATACTCGGAAATAGAATTGATTTGGGTTTGGTATGTGAGAATTTACAGGTCATATTTGAAGCTTATTATTTTTAAAGTCTGAAATATGGAGATTGTTAAAACGACTCAGGCCGTTGTTCTAAATCAGAAAATAAATCTTTTATGTGTTCGCAGATGACATTTTCCGCCTGATTCATACAATTGCACAAATTATTACAAAAGCTGGACAGCAGGCTGCATTTATATATTTATTGATATTGTTGCAAAAACCATTTTGTAAAAAGTATTCATACATCAATAGCATTCATTGCTATCTTTGCGGGTGCCAAGATACACTTTACAAAATATGAACTACGTATGAAAAAAATGTTTGCTTAGCTCTCGCAGTTGTCGAAAAATATGGTAAAGACATAATATAATGCTATGCTTAAATAAAATTAAAATATTATATCTTGTTGCGTGTGAAACTTGTTACAAACAGACAAAAAAAAATAATAAAATAAAGAAGAAACTAATCACAAATAAAAATTCTGTGCAACATGAGCAAGAAAGAAATCCAATTAACTATTTTCGGCAGTGCCGTGGGGCCGCAAAGGCGTGTATTCAGTCATTGACCCCTTGCCGATGCTCTATTCGCGACAGGCTTGACCCTCGCCGGCTGCCGCCCAGGTGCACGTACCGCTCATCTCATCGTAGCCGAGTCCCTTCGGGCAGGTGTATTCCCAGCCCACAATGCCGCCGGTCGCCTCAAACTTGGCACAGGAAATAAACTTGCGACAGCTGAGCGGATGTGGAAAGTTGCCCTCGTCCAGGCACTCGACGATGCCACGCCCATGGACAATCACCTTGGGCGGCGCCTGGGACTTGGTCTGCGACCGCACCTCAAATGGCAGCTGGCCTTGGCCGCTGCGGCGTCGTGACTGCGGCGTCACGTTCGCCTGGCCATCATCGAAGTACTTGTAGTCAACGGCTTCGGGCCGCTGCTTGGATGTGGGCGTGGCCGTTGTCAGCGCCGGCTTATTGGGCGGCCGGCTGTAGACCTCAATGTACTTGTGCGGCCGTCGACGACTCTGCTGGCGGCGGGAAGCCGGCGGCGATGATGCCGACGTTGCCGTTGCAGCCGTTGTCCCCGGCATGGGCGTAACGGCCTGTGGCCGACGTGGGCGTGGCACCAGCTGACGACCTGTGCGGAGATTCAATTAAGTGAAAAGCTGCCCAAAGCATCCGAATAGCTCAAGAAGCGACTCACGTGCGTTGTTCACCACGAAAGTGGGCGTGGCCGGGGTCGTTGTGACAGCGCTGCGGCTGCTGGTGGGCAGCTCAAAGCTGGCCCGTGGACGCACCTGATCCGTGATTTGATTGAAGCGACTTGTGTGTATGCTGGACCGGGCCACCTGGTCGTCATCGTCCTCAATGCCGTACAGCAGCGTCGTCTCGACGGACAGCGCCGTGGTTGTGGGGCGCGAGGAGGGTGTTGTCGTTGTTAGCGTGGGGCGGCGTTTGAAAAGCGGGTTTTGTGGGCGCGGCACATCTGTGGCTAAAAAACACAAATTCGATAATAGTACAAGTGTTATGCAATACGCAATATGCAGTAATAAAATTGGCATGGCAAATTTTCATTTCATTTCATGGGTTTCCTTTAGATTGGTTCTGCATTTAATATATATGCATATTGAAAAATTACATTTTTTGGTATTTTTTTCGGAATTTTCTTTTTTTAACTTCGAATCGTAAAATTTGATTTCAATCGTATGCTGGTATCAACATTAACATAATATGCCTTCTAAAAACTGATTCTGAGGTGGTTAATTTTGGTCCAAAAACATTCCAAAATTTACAAAAAATTGTAGCAAGGCAAGTTTTTAGTCCCAACATTTAGATTCGCATAACTCAGCCAAAAGTGGATCGATTTTCATGTTTGATATCAGTTTGCTCATGGTTTTTATTATAGATTGGTTCTGAATTTAAAATATATTCATTTAAAAAAATACATTTTTTGTATTAAAAATTTTTTTTTTTTCAAAACTTTGAATCGTGAAATTCTAGTTTTAATCCATTGCTGGTATCAACATTAGTATAAAATGCTAACAAAAGTTTCAAAAACATGAATTTTTATAGTCTTCTATAGATTGCGAGATCGATGTGTTCATACAGAGGGACGGACAGACAGACAGGCATGGCCCGATCGACTCGACTATTAGTGAATATAAAAATATACATTTGTACACATACATATGCACAAAGCCATGATACTCTTTTTGCTTATTTTATATACAAATATAAAAATGTGGTAACAAGTGTTGGCAACATATTTTCTTACCGCTCTCGTCACTGCTCGCCGAGGACGCCAATGTTGTCAGTCGTCGCGTCTGAAACTGGCGCCGCAGCGCTGCTTGAAATCGGTGTTTTTGCGTGTTGGCAACGCTGCTGCTGCTGCTGCTGATGTTGCTGATGTTGCTGTTGCTGCTTGTTGCTGGTGACAATGTTGCTAGCGGCAATGTTGCTGCCTCAACGGATGCTGACGAGCTTTTCGTTTTCAGTTTGCTCAGGTAACTGTGGCTGTGACCGCTTTTGCTTGCTGCTTCTGCCGTCGTCGCCGTTGTTGTTGTTGTTGTTGTGGCTGTGCCTGTTGCTGCCGCTGGTTTACTGCGCAGTCGAGTGTACTTGGAGGTCGTCGTAAATTCTGCAATTTGTGTGGTTGACTCAGACGACGCCGTCGGCGTATTGATTATGCGCCGGCGCACGCTCAGCACCGGTCGGTGCGAGACATTGGCGGCAGCGGCAGTGGCAGCGGCAGCCGTCGAAGTCGCAATCGAAGACACAGTTTGTGTGCGCAGCTGCCAGTCGAAAGTCGATCATCCATCCCAGTGATTCGGAGTCGGAGACGGCGGCGGTTGGTAAAGTGTTTCGTGTTGTTGGTACATGAAATGAAGCGAGCGATTGGCATTTAATATCCATTTTTATATGAAAAGTGCCAAGTTAAGATACATTATTTGATTGATCGGTTCTCTTCGCAACTTGCTTGCTTTGTGCTTGTCGTGTGTGTTGTGCATTTCTTTTTTATTTATTTAAAATTGGTTTCTGTGTTCTCACTATCGAGAAATCCGCAGTGTGCAGCTATGGTCAACAGCAATCTAAAAACAAGCTACATGCGCAACAATTTAATTAAATATATTTACATACATGTGTATTTGAGATTGTAAATAAATAATTGGTATTAGTCAAATTAGTAGCAATAATAGTACGCTAATATTTACGAATATTTCTATGTTTTTATGTGCAATAAAGTTTGGGGTTTTTTGTGTGTGTGCTTTTCTGGCCAGACGGGGATTTGGAATATTTAAGATATTTCTTGTGGGCTCTGCTAAAATGTTTTAAAATACTCGATTATAATAACTGCTTGGTTTCGATGGCAGCTCAGATTTTTAAAAGTTTAAATTTAGGTTTTTTTTGTACTAAACCAAAATCTATATAAAAAAAATACTCTATAGCTTAAAATAAGTTAATATTTACTTTAAAAATTCTGTGTTTCTTGTTTAAAATTTGTACTTAAAAAAAATGCAGTCCCTTACATTTTTTCTGTTGATTGACGAGTTATGAAAGCTAATTTTTTACTTGAAAAATATTTCTAAATTATTATTATAATTACTACTTTCAGGCGAAATAATGCTATGCTGCTATACTGGTTCTGGTTACTGAACAAATCTTAAGCTGCGTTGTATTAAATTGCATGTATGAACAAAAGCTTTGCCAGATACACTTTGTATCTTTTTCTTTAACTTGAAGATTTTGGAGCACACGTGAGGTGGACAGGTGTCACCTAATAAATGGTACCTATACGAAGTAAGTCATGAATACAGACAGCTGGCGCACTTCAATTGAAGGACGTTAGAATGCCAGCCATTAAATGTGTGTGCATATATACATATGTATGTGTGTGCGAGTACTATACACAAGATGAATCAGTAATGCCAAGTATTTCATACCAGTTTGGTCGCTTGGCTGCTGCCATTGTATGCAACTATCGAGCTATGTCTGCGGTTGACATTGACAGCAATTATGAACAAAAAAAAAGCAAAAAAAAAATGTATATATATATATATAAGCATAAAAGTCATGTAGAATAATTGCTGCGATGTGAGTCTATGTAGCCAAAAGGCAATGGGCTCTTTAAATGTCAATGTCTCTTATGTGCGTTAAAGCCACGCCCTGGATCCGCTTGCGCAACGGACGGCGCTGAATGAGCCACATGAAGATGATGAGGGACCAGCTGCAGCTGGCCCGGCCAACACATTTGGCAACGGCAACTGCATGCCAATGTGATTGCATAAGACACGCGGCTCCGTTGCCGTTAAAAGATGAGCGCTTTGCTGTTTTTAATGATTGGCCGTTAGCTGAGGCTTCTACTGGTGCTGCTGCGGTTGTTGTTGTTGTTGGCGCTGTGATTTTGTTGTTGCCCGCACGCCAAACTGGTTGGCTTTAATTAAGTATCGCAGCCAGAAGCGTATGTGGCGCATGTTGGCCAGCTTTAGGGCGTCGTCATTGCCTGATGGGAAAGTTGCGGCCAATGCGAAAAAATTAAATGCCTTAAGACACAAATCAATTACAAACTGCGCTGCCTAAGTCAGTGAAAGTTACAGCGCAGCCACAGGGTATTGAAGTGCGCATCAATATGGTAAGTAAATAAGCGGGAGTACATATTGGCCAATAGGCTGGCTATATTTGAATTTCAAATGAATTCCAATTATTTTAGCAGCCTTATTTTATCTCGTGTTTCTAACATGACATAAGCTGACAACTTTGCCCTTTAGTTTAGTGTTCAAGTTTTGTTTCATAAACATTATTTACACATTTAGCCAAGTTACACAAAAAACAAAAACAAAAATAAAAGGTTAGCTTAAACTGAACGCGAAGCAGCCGCATAAACAAAATGCAGTTAACTTGGGCACTTTTGTATTGTAGTGCAAAAACCGTTGTTGACTTCAATTTGTGTTATGTGACTCTGGTAATTGGATTATCACACACACACGCACACACAAGCAATCTGACACTCCTGGGCCAAGTGAGACTTTTGACAACTTTGCATATTCAAATAAAGATCTGTGAGAGCGTGCTCTTTAAACTGTGCTCATGCTTATTTTTATTGGCCCGTTTGCCTTGCTAACGGTACTTTGGTATTTCAGGCCAGCTAACGAATTTCGTTAACCTGTTAGCCGAATTAAACTCGTTCACAATGTGTGATGGGTATATTGGATTTATGCATTGTTTGTTCGTGTGTCTGTGTGTGGATTTTGGAAAGCATTAAAGTATTATGATTTGAGGTCTGAGTTCACAGGTTGCTAAGCAAATTGCAAAAATCTATATCTGCCTAAGTTTTAGACTACTGATAGCCCACTCTAACGTTTGGCCCGAAAACCTGGAAGGTTAATTTTGAAAAATTTTAATTTTGTATTATTTTTTATTTTAATTTTGTACGATCTTTAGAGGTCAAATTGTATCACTCTAACTCCTAAGCTGTGGGAAATATAGGTTTCATATAGGTTTAGCCGCTCCCAAGTGGGCGTGCCCAACATATTATTTATATTTTTAGTAGGTCAACGGAAATCTTTCTGCCAAATTTGGTGACTTTAGCTCTTAAGTTATAAGCATACATTTGCCACACCCCCACAGTGGGCGTTACCAAAAAATCTTAACACCTTATCTGATGCGGTAGACACGAATAAATATCAACAATTGAATTTTATGAAAACTTTAAAATAAAATGCAACGCAGTCTTTCATTAATTAAGCAATTGTAAAATAAATGTGCTGTGTAATAGATACATTTTCTTACTGTTTCAAATTAAAAAAAAAATAATAAAAAAAAATATATATATATATATATTTATATTTAAATATTCAATATTGAAGCTAGAGACTTGAAACTTGGCATCTACTCGTGTAAATTGTTTAAATCTATATGTCCCTAAATTTTCTAGCTAGAGTCACCAAACTTGGCTCACATTAAACTCCTCTTAAGTGTGGAGAGATCAAGCCGCAAACAATCGAAGTTATAACAATCGACAAGACGATCGTTTCCGATTATTCTTTATGTTTCAGTGGTCGGTGCGGGATTCTGAATAATGTAATAATAATTGGTATTCAGTATTGGTATTCATATACATGTGTATGTGGTGTATGATATGTGGGTATATATATAGCAATGATCTACATAAGATTGTTGTTGGTTTTTTGTATTCAAAATATGTATGTTTGTTTTTGGGTTTATTTAGGTTTATTTCTGTGCATAAATATTTTACAACTAAAACTAATTGCAATAAACTTAAAATAATTCAAAAAGAAAAAGATATTTTAAAAATCGGGTTGTTCAAAAGCAAAATTGATTTCAAAGACGGAACTTAAATAAAAAAAGAAATGAATGTTTAATTGGCAACTTTTCAGCTAAGGGTTTGTTAGAGATTTGATGAACCAATTGGAAAAGTCATTGCATTTTCATTACTGCATGTTAGGATTGTAAATATGTATGTATATATATGTGTGTGGAAGTAAATGTATTGGTGTGTGTATGTGTGTGTATGTGTGTGCATGTATTTTATTGTTATTATGCATGGCAGCTTGAAGAATACGAAATTGTTTAAAAAGCAGCAGGTTTTTCTTCTATTCTTTCTTGTTTTTTGCAAAAAATATTTATAGGCTTAAGTTTGAAAAATTGTGTGAAAAACTATGTTTGTTATTAAAAAAAAATAGATATGTATATATTTGTAAAAAGATAAAGCCACGCAGCCAATTATATACAGGGCGGACAAGGTGTTAAACATTATGTTTTTTTTGTTGTATGTTTTGTTTTTTGTTGGTCTCTATACAAAATAAGACTAGAAATAACTAACTACGTTTGGTGGCGCAGCACCTAAGCTGCCACAGCGGCGTCTGTTGCCGCCGTCGTGGCCGTAATTTGTGTTGTGTTCGTGTTGTGCTGACGTTGACGAAGCCGCCGGCCACGCCCACGACCGCGGCGCGCCTTCTTGCGACGCACCACATTGGTTTCGGTGCGGTAGGTGACTTTCTCGCTAATGCTGCTATAATTATTAAGTGTGTTAAGTGTGCTTGTTGTTTGTGTTTGGCTACTGATGTTGTTGTTGTGGTTGTTGTTGTTGTGGTTGTTGTTGTTGCTGCTGCCACTAATAGCGCCGTTTGTCAGTGTGCGTGTTGTCTGTTCAAAACTGTTCTGTTTGTCAGCCAGTTCCGACAGCCGATTATTGGGCGCCTGCAACACGGACGCATGTCGCACGGAGAATGCCGATTTCGAGTCGGCGCCGCTGCCAGCATTTGGTGGCAGCAAGGTGGTGCTGTCCTCGCCGCCATTGGCGCCAGCGGCATCGGACTCGCCCTCCGACGCCTGCACCTTGCTTAGTATGACCTTGTCGAGATTAGCTATCGAGATGATTAGGGGTGAGGATTCATTGGATTCGGGACGCAGTAGGGGTACAATGGGTCTTACGTATGTCCCTGCCACCGCTGGCTGAACAGCTGGTGGCACAGTCGTATTATTTGCTGCCAGCTGGCCTAAATCCGTTGCCAGTTCGGTGTTCGTTTCCACATTTCCATTCACGTTCAGCTGTTTGGCCTGGCGCGCCGAGTCGAAGAGCCCCTCCAGCGAGATCGTGGATGTTTCGAAGGCGCCGCGAATGACCTCCGGCAGCAGCGATTTGCCGCTGCGATCGCGATCGAGATCGAGATCGACGTCAATGTCCGCCACGGGCAGACTGTTGCGCACGGGCGCCGAGCTTCTGGCCACGGTGGGCTCGGTGGGCGTGTAATCTGCGACGGTGCTGTGGCCATCGTTGATTTGGATGGCGCTGCCATCGACCAGGTGAACGTATTTCACCACACTGATCTCGCCCAGCTGCTCCACGTGGGGCAGCGATTCGACGCGCAGCGCGCCAAAGTCCTGACTAGCCTTGGACTTGCGCTGGGCGGCCTTGGCCTGCTTCGAATTGATTTCGACAATGCGATTGATTTCGATCAGCTTGTGCTTGGGCTCCACGGCGGTCGCCTTGCTGCCCAGCGGTCGACCCGTCGGCTCCTGGTCCTCGTCGGCATCGCCCTCGAGCAGCGTGAACACGTGCAGCAGCGTCGTCGCCGGCGGCGGCGCTGGCGTTGTCGACGACGCCAAAGCCAAAGCGGCCTTCGATTTGTCCTGTGGGAGTGAAGAGATGTTTGTGGCTTCATTAGCGTTTGCATGGAACACGAGTTGTGGCTCGGTTTCAGTTTCAGTTTCAATTTCAATTTCAGTTTCAGTTTCAATTGCAAGTTCAGTGTTTGTGGTGTCTGTTGACTGTGTTGATGTGGGAGTTGTTGTTGGTGTGCTTGGTGTTGTAGTTGTTGTTGTCACATAGCCCTGCCCCTGCTGCAGCTGATCGTGGACCTGCTCCCTCTCTATCGCCTCGCCGTCCACCTCGGCCTCGGCCTCGGCCTCGACCCTCGCGGCCGCCTTCGGCTTGAGCGTCGTGTGCTTCTTGCTGTGTATGTCGAAGATCTTCTTGTTGCGCGCGTTGAGCGCATCAATGTTCAGATCCTCGATCAGCGAATTCTCGCTGGCCACCTCCGGCGCCTCCGTCGAGGGACCCGTATACTTGCGCTCGTAGCTCCGATTGTTGCTGGGTATAAACGGCGCCGGCTTCAGCGGTGTCAACGGTGTGGTCCGCTCGTAATTGTTCGCCACGGGGCGCAGCGTCAAATTGGGATTGGCCACGCCCGGCGGACGGTTGACGACGCGCGGACGGCTGCTGCCGCCAAAGCGATTGGCCGGCGTGGAGCTGGGACTGCCGGCCGTGCTGGCATTCGGCTGGCGACCGCGCGGATTGAACGGCACGTTGCCGCCGCTGCCCGTGGCGCCAACGGCGCTGGCCGCAAAGTTCGGCCGGCTGCCGGGCGGCGCTCGATTTTCCTTGGGCCGGTAGGCGGGCGGTGTATTAAATTTGGGTACGGTGGTGCTGTCCGGCTCTGGAGCCTGCTGCCTGGTTTGCTGTTCCTGTCCCTCGTCATCCTCTTCGTTATCTTCGTCCTCGTTGTCGTCGTCGTCGTCGTCGTCTTCTTCTTCTTCGCTGTCATCCGCCGCCTGCTCCGGCACCGGCTGCTTGTTCTTGGGTCTAAAAGGTCTTCGCACCACCGCCGGAGTGCCCAACGGGCGCGTATTCAACAGCGACTGTGGACGCTCCTGCTGCTCCACATAATCCTCGTCGTCGTCGTCGTCGTCGTCGTTCGCGTTCTCGTCCTGCTGCGGCTTGAAGCGCTCGGCGCCGGGCAAACGCGCGCCCCTCGGATCGTTGCGCACGAAGCCCTCGCCCTTGTTGCGCACGTTGGAATTGAAGGGATCGAAGCGTCCGTTCTTGCGCCGCACAAACTTGGCCGTCGGCCGTGTGCTGCTAAAGACCGGCGCCGGTTTCGTGGGTGCGGCATTTGCCGACGGGTCGTAAGGTCGCTTCGCCACCAGCTTGCGTCGGAAGAACGGACGCGGCGACGACGCTGCCGTAGAGCCGGACAGTTGCTCCCCGTCGCGAGTGTCCTTGGTGGTTGGTTGGTTGGCGGTGCTGCTGTTGGCCGCGCTCTTCTCGGCCAGCAGCTTTTTCAGCCGAAAACTGATGACGCCCTGCTCGCCGCTGCCGCGCGCCTGCTCCGCCTTCACCTTGTCGCGCAGTCGCTGCAGCTCGGAGCCGTTTTCGCTCTCGCTCTCGTGCGCGCTCTCGCTCTTCTCTTCGCGCTCGCCCGGCAGCCTGCTGCTGATGACGCCGTCGACGGGCTCGCCCCGCGCCTGCTGGCTCTTCAGGCGATTGCGCAGGCTCTGCAGGTCAATGGGGCGACGTTGCTGCTGACCTATAACCTGCTCGCCTTGCTCCTCGGCATCTTGGTCCTCGTCCACAGTGTTTTCCTGCCCATTTTGTGCTGCAGCTCCGAAGCGCGTGCGATTGGGCGTAAATGGCTTACGCGTGGTTGTTGTTGCTGCTGCTGTTGCAGCTGTTGTTGCTGCTGTTGTCTCCCCATTGCTGGACTCCGGCCCGGCCGGCCCACCCGACCCGTTGCCTGTCCCGACAGGTCTCAGTTTGCGCACAATTTTGCGGAATCGCTTGACGGGCGTGGGGCTGCCGTTGCCATCCGTCGTATTGCTGGCTAGTGCGGTCGTGTGGTTGTTGTTAGTGTTAGTGGTGTCGGCGCTATTAGTGGTGCTGGCCGTGCCGTTGGCACTCTCAACAGCTTGCAGCGGTCGCCGGTACTTCAGCACGCGAATGCGCTTCAGCGTCGGTCTCGCTGTCGGCGTCGCTGTCGACGTCGGCGTCGGCGTCGCTGTGCTGACTGCGGCTTCGGTTGCGGTCTCAGTGGCGTCTTCGACTTCGGCGCTCTTTTCTGTTTCGTCACTAGACGGGTCGGCGACAAGGGATTGTTTAGTTACCTGAACGCGCCTGCGGCTGCCAAAGGATAATCGACGTGTGTTCGTTGTTGCTGCTGCTGCTGTTGTTGTTGTTGTTGGTGTTGTTGTGGTGCTGCCTCTAGTGCGACTCAATTGATATCGATTCTGAAAACGTCGTTTAGAATTAACGTCATTACCTAAGTCATTTGGAACACGCACAGGTGTCCCACTCTCATCATCATCATCATCATCATCATCATCATCATCATCATCAACATTATTATCATTATCAATATCATTATCATTCTTATCCTTCTCCTCAGTATCAATATCTGCCTCTAGACTAACATCATCTTTAGTTTGATTAGAATTAACAGTGGCTGTGACTTGAGTCTGTGTTTTGTTTGTTTTTGTGTTTGTTTTTGTGTTTGTGTAAGTGTTGTTGTTGTTGTTGTTGGCATTGAATTTGCTTGTGCCTGTGTTAGCATTAGGAAACTTAAAACGAGTATTTAACAAATTGGCTACGGTGCTGTTACTACGTGCTGCGCTACGATTACGACTGCTTACGTTAAGTGAGGTGCTCTGATTAGTGGTTTTGTTAAAGTTAGTTTGTGTGCTGTTTTCTGGATGTGCTGCATTTACATTATCTTCGCCGTTCTCGTCGTACTCTTCGTTGTCACTGTCATTGTCGGCGTCTTCGACTTCGTCTTCGTCATCGTTATCGTTATCGGTATCGTTATCGGTATCGTTATCGTTCTTGTCGCTGGTTTGTCTTTGGGTCTGGCTGAGGGTTTGCGTCCGTTGTGGTGTCTTTGTGGTTTCTGTGGTGCGTTGTCTGCTGGCAAGGAACTGGCTGCGAGTCGAGCTAGTTGTTGTGATCCTGGGCTTGGGCTTTACGACTTCCTCTTCGTACTCTTCGTCATCCTCGTCGACATCGTTTGTGTCTTCGTCCTCGTCCTCCTCCTCCTGCTCCTCCTGCTCCTCTTCCCCTTCCAGCTGCTGTTTCTCCCGCTGATTATTTTCCACCCGATTATATAGATTTCTATTTAAATTGCGTCGAGTGCTGGAACTTTGGGTAGATGGCGCTGCTGTTGTCCGGCGTGCGCCGAAAACGGGCCGAGTGCGTTCCTGTTGCTCGCTCTCCTGGTTGACACGTGCTCCGATCAAAGCCCGATGCCGGTTGGTTTGCAGAAATCCGCCTCGAGTTGGGGAAATTCCAGCGACAGGCGCGTGATTCTCGGCA
This sequence comes from Drosophila colorata, assembly GCA_035041545.1. NCBI lineage: Eukaryota > Metazoa > Arthropoda > Insecta > Diptera > Drosophilidae > Drosophila > Drosophila colorata. The sequence continues at coordinate 1,712,861 of JAWNLD010000490.1, read as the reverse complement.
TTATCTTCAATGCTCGCCTCGATCTCGCTGTCAATGTCGGCATCGCTTTGGCTTTCGGTTGTTAATGTTCTTGTTGTCGTCGTCGTCGGTCTTCTGCCGGCTGGAGCACGTGTGCGGCTGAAGGTAGCGTAGGGTCGACGTGTGCTAGCTGCCTCGGGCTTCGTCGGCGCTGCTGTTGTCGACGTGCCATTAAAACGACGACGTGTCACAAGCTGACGTTGTGGCGTTGCCCGAAAGCCGTTGGGCTTAGTTACTGAAGTTGTTGACTCGCTATCTCCAGAATTGTTTGCTCCCTCCGAGCTGGCTTCATGCTCAGCTAGTTCGTTGGCATTGCTTGGAGCCGTGGCTGTTGTGGATCTTATTGTAGCATTGTAGCGACGTCGCAGCAAACTTTGTTGTCGTGGTGTTGGCCTTCCACTGGTCGTTTTCGTGTTTGGCGTTGTGGTCTCAAAAGTCTCGTCCAAGCTGTCCCCATTTTCCTGCTCGTCCTTGTCTGTACTCTGCTGTGTTGTTGGCGTGGTTGCCGTGGTGCTGAAGCGACGTCGTATCAGAAGATTCCGTCTAGATGTGGTTGAACCAATGGACTCACCAGCTCCGGAACCACTTACGCTAGAATTATCTTCTTCCTCGTGGACATCGTTAGTGGAGCTCAGACGTGTTTTTGTGCTGGATATTGTTGTATTGTTGCGGCGCCTAATTAGAATCTGACGTCGTGAACTCACTTCTGCAGCGGGTGTTGTCTGTTCGCCACTCTTGTCTGAATTTCCCTCGACTTCATTGGAATTGTTGTCGTCAGCATTATTTGTCGTTGTAGTTGGTTCCGTTGTCGTGAGGCGATTGCGTATAATAATTTTGCGTATTCTTGTCGGTCTCCCGGGTGTTCTTTCCGTGGCAGCACTTGTGGAATAGCTTTCTTCGGTATTCTCAGCTACGCCTGAGCTCTTTTCTTCTACATCGACGTTGTGTTCTATATTTGGCTTTGTTGTTGTAGTGAGTGTGGGTTTCTCTATGGTTTTTCCTGTGGTTGTTAAAGTCACTTCCGGAATAGTTGTTGTTGCGTCTTCCTCGTTTTCGCCAATTTCATTTTCATCGCCCAATTCGGCCTCAAGTTCATCGATTTCCTCAACATGATCCTCACTTGCATTTATCGAGTTATCAAAATCGGCAGCATTATTTGATATATTCTTCTCAGATACTGCAGAATTGACGATCACATTTGGACTAGATGTCGATGTAGTTGTTGGGCTAACTGGCTGTCTATTTATGCTGGCGTAAACACGACGATTTTTTATGTCCGTGTTTGCTTTTGTTGTTGTCGTTTTGTCTCTGCCACGGAAACGCTGAGCGAAGCTCAGGCCACTTCTTGTGGTTGTCTCCAACTGCTCCTCTGCTGCATTATCGTCTAAATCCGGTTTAGTTGTCAGCTGAAGACGCGTGCGATTTAATCGGGTATAAGTACGTAAGGGTCGGGCTTCTTTGTCCGCTCGCTGAGCATCCGAGAGTAAAGCGACCTGAACTATACGTGAGGTTTCATTTCTGGCCGACGTTGTCAGCTTGGTTTTAAAGGTTTTGCCTCGCCGATATGAACTTTTAGCCAGATCTTCGTCTGTTTCTGCTGTGGACTTAACACTACCGGCATCACTTTCTTTTTCTACAATTATGGCGTCAGTTTTTGTGACTAGCTGCTGTTTTCTGACTAGCTTAGTCTTATTCTTCGACTCGTTTAAATTGGCCCCCGGGTGACCTACACTGACCCGGGGGTATTCAATAAAAAAGAACCGAGTTCAGAATTAATTTCACGCGCCTGCTCCATGGCCAAACGATCTTCATCCTCCTTGCTATCGTTGTCAGTCTCCTCCACTGAATTGCTGGGCGTTCCATTGTCGCTCACATTGAAAACATCTCGGATTTGCTGTTGTATGTTGACCGCGACCCGCTCGCCGACTGCTCCCGCTGGCTTCTTATCAATGTAGGTTATGGGCGAGTCGCCCTCGTATTGGTAGTACTTGCGTCGATGATAAATGGGCAGCGAGAGCTTATCATCCTGACTGGAGTCTGAGGCGAGCTTGGTGCTGGGCGTGGTTTCTCCCAACTCATTCTCATCGCTTTTGGTCTGAAGGCTGTTCAAGGCACTTGTGAATTTGCGCTGCAAGTCCTTTAGATCATCAGCAGTTGTTGTTGTTGTTGCTGGCGTTGTTGTGGTTGTTGTTGTGGTTGTTGTTGGTTTTGTGGAGCTGCTTGTCCGAAGACGACTGAAAAAGCTTTGTTTAGCAGCTTGCTGCTGCGACTCTGTGCTTGGCTCGTTTGGCCCCACAGTTGTGGTTGGAACGGCTGTTGTTGTTGTTGTTACGGGTCGATTGAAGGTCGACACGCGTCTCGTTGCAGCGGCCGACGAAGTTCGCTCCGTGGTTGTGGTTAGCGTTGTTTTCGCCGTTGGCCGCTGGAATGCAAGACCTGCTCGACGAATGCTCGCTTCATGGTCAAGGGCAGGAGATGGCGACCTTGTTGTTGCGGTTGTGGTTGTTGTTGCGGTTGTGGTTGTTGCTGGTCTTACGGTTGTGCTGGGTCTGGTGGGTCTTGTGCGTGGCTGAACCACCTTTCGCTTGGTTGTGGTTTCCACGTCCAAGCCGTCTTCGTTGTTGCCAATATCGTAGACAGTTTCCTGCACCTCTTCGTGCTCGACCGTCTCTTTGGGCCTTTTCAGCAGGCGTCGGCGCGTCTTGGTCACGGTTGGCTGGGCTGGTTTGTTGCGGTGTTCGCGCGACGCAAAGTCCAAGGCCAGCAGCGAGGACAGATCGTTGCTCTCAAATCTGACGGAGCCGCGGTTGCGTGTGACGGACCGTGGTGTGGTGCTGACTGCGGGGGTAATCACCTCGTCATAGACGTACTCGTACTCAGCCGGCTTCTCCTGCACGATCTTGGTGTGTACCCGCTTCACCACTTTGCCCACATCGAGTGTGCGCACGTTGGTGGTGCGGGTGCGAGTATACCCGTTGCCCAATATTTCCGTCTGGCTGACGGTGCGATTGCGCACCGTTCCCACTGAGTCGCGGCTCTTAAGCGTTGCGTTTTGCTGGACCTGAGTTTCTTGCGTACCTTGGTTAGCTTCTGTCCTTCGCACTGTGGTTGTGTTGTCGGCTTCCTTCGCAGTTTTCTGTTTGCTGAACACGCGCTTGTGTTCATCAGCTGCCAGCAGAGAGGAGAGATCGCCCTCTTTGCGTGGCCGGTAGCTGCCTCTGACAACGACGCGCCGCCTGGGCAGAGTGGGCGTGGTTGGCTCCATTTCACTGGCTGCTGTTGTGGTTGTCGTCGTGGTTGGCTCCGCAGTGCTGCTTCTGCCTCGCACCAGGAATCGTCGAGTGGTGCTGGCGGTAACCGGTCGCGCTGTGGTGCTAGCTGACCCTGTGAGCTCTGCTTCCGCACTTTTTGTCGTTTTGGCTTGATTGTCGGCAGAGACAGACCCATCATTGAGCGACTTATCAGCGGGCTGGAACGCTGCTGTGGTTGTTAGGTTTTTCGTTCGCTCAGCAGCTGAGGTTGCAGTGCTGGTTTCGTGCACTGATCCTTTAGTCGCCTTTGTTGCAGCTGGCACTACAGGCGTGGCTGCCACTGTTGGACTGTCGGTAGAGCTGCTGGTTGACGATTCGTCGGTGGTACTCGCATCCTCGGTGACATCTTCATTAGCACCTGTTGCGCGAACGGTAGCCTCGGAAATTTCTGCATTATTTGACAGCTGCGTTCTCAAAAGCGTTTTGCGCAGAGATGCGCTCTCGCTGGATATCTGTTTTGTGGCTTGCTTAGTTGCTGTGATGCTATCCTCATTTATCGTCGGGCCATGAGAGGCAGTCTTGCTGGATATCTGCCTTGAGCCTAGTTCAGGGATGCTTTCGTTATTTAAGGATGTCTTGCCTTGAGCCACTGTCGATGAATTTTTGGGCAGAGAGGCAGCTTTACCGGATATCTGACTCGCGTCTTGCTCAGTTGCTGTGATGCTCTCGGTTTTTAAGGAAGTCTTGCCGCGATTCACTTCCGATGGATTTTTGTGCAGAGACGCACCTGTTATCACTGCACCTGATGCACTGTTTGTCTGCCTTGAGCCTTGCTCAGTTACCGTGATGCTCTCGTCATTTATCGTCTTGTCATGAGATGCACTCTGACTGGATATCTGGCTGGTGGCTTGCTCAGTTGCTGTGATGCCATCGTCAGTGCTGACCTTTAAGGCAGTCTTGCCGTGAGCTGCTGCCAATGAACTTTTGCGCAGAGATCCACTCTCATTAGATTTCTGTCTTGTGCCTGGCTCAGTGATGCTCTCGGTTTTTAGGGAAGTCTTGCTGGGAACCACTTCTGATTGATTTCTTCGCAGAGATGCACCCGTTATCACTGCACCTGATGCGCTGTTTAACTGACTTGTGGCCTGCTCAGTTGCTGTGCTGCTCTCGGTTTTTAAGGAAGTCTTCCCGTTAGTCACTTCCGATTGATTTTTGCGCAGAGATGCACTCTCACCAGATAGCTGCTCAGTTACCGTGATGCGTTCCTCATTTGTCGTCTTGTCCTGAGGCCCTTCCGCTGGCTCCTCGTCAGTTAGCTCCGCTGCAATGTTCTCTTCCTCAATGGCTGTCTCCCCAATGTGACCACCCCGTGCAATGGGCTGAGCTATCCGTGTTTGGTTCGCCCCGCTCAGGTTGCGCACGAAGCCGGAAGTGCGACCTTTGCTCAGATGGGCGCCGCCGCTGTCGCGAACGATGGCATTGTAGTGTATCTGCTCTTCGTCACTGCTGCGAGCGGAAGTACGACTGATGCTTTGGTAGCTACGCTGTCCAGTTGGGATTGGTGCTGGGTCGGCATCAGCGCTGATTTTAATTGTGGAGTCTGTTTGACTGGAAGAGCGCCTGATATTTTTGAAGCTGCGACTGTTCGACTCAGATTCCGATTCCGATTCGGATTCAGTTTTAGATTCCGATTCAGTTTCAGATTTAGAAATTGTTTTCTGTGTACTAGCGGATAGGTTTTCCCCATTCACCTGGCTACCGCGAGCGATCACCTGATATTTGCGTTTGGTTGTTGTTGCCGTCGCGGTTGTTGCATCGATCTCGTTGTCGTTGGCATCGTTCTCCAGCTCCGCTGAGGTCAAATGACGACCGCGATAATTGGAGGACTCGTCATTTAGCGCCAAGCTCTTGTCAGCATTCCTACGCGAGTCCTTGTCGTTCAGTTCGAGTGCATTGGGCGGCTTGGCGGCCGAGCCCGCTGAAACTCGCAAAGGTCGACGGGCATCGCGCCACGTATATTTAAATTTGTTAATGGTTTTATGTTCGTCTTGGGTACTTAAACTAGAGGAGCTAACTACGTCATGCCTTAAGATATTGCCACCATTACCAACTACATCAAAGTCTACAGAATTTGTTGTGCGTGTTGCGTTTGTTGTTGGTTGTTGGGTGTTTGTGCTAGGTTCCAACAACACTTGACTATTATTGGCACTCACCTTGGGCCTATCCACTTTGGATAGGCTAGTTTTGCCTATGCTCGCAACTTCATCGTGTTGTGTTTTCTTTTGGTTTACGTTATCGTTATTGTTATCGTTATCGTTATCGTTATCGCTATCATTATCGTTAACAGTGCTGGATTGGGATTTAATGGCTACGGGTCGTGTTCGTCGTCGGGGATAACCAAAGGGTCTTGGACTAGAAATGCCGCCCAGCGTTTTAATGTTAGTTGGGCTAACAGGTAGTTCGGTTGTTGTCAGTTCAGGTTGTTGTTGATGTTGTGTTCTTTGTGGTTGCCTTCTACCAGCGTAGTTGTTTCGTATGATATTTACACTAGGGCTAACGCTACTCAAACCGTTAGAGTTACCAACATCGGGACTAGCATTGTTGACTGCTTCTGCATTGTTTTTGTTGCTGTTGCTGTTGCTATTGTTGTTGTCGCTGTTGTTGTTGTTTATGCGTCTGCGACTGCTTGTATATTTAGATTTTGTCTTAATTGTTGTTACCTCGTTATCAACACTGTTTGTTTGATTGTCATCGTCATCGTCTTCGTTGTTGTCTTCGTTGTTGTTGTTGTTGTCAATGTTGTTGTGTTCGCTGTTGCCTGTGGTTCTTGTACTGGCCAGTTCAGATTCCGTTGTCGTTTCTACGGTTGCCGTCGTCGTCGCCGCAACTTGTGCCAGATTGTTAATGTTTGTGTCAAGGGCGGGGAATTGAGTTGCATCGCTTGGCTTATTGGCCGGCGGCAGGGTCGTAAATTCTGGCTCTAACATATTGTTAATGCCATTGGCCAAGCTCAAGGCGTCAATGCTGGTGGTTGGTGTTTGGATAGTGGATACGATTAAGGGTAAGGTGGTGGTTGTGATGGTGGCTTGGATGTTAGTGGTGATCGCTTTGAGCGGAATGCTTGTGCTTTCAATTGGTTCAGTGGTTGTGTTAGTGTTTGTGGTTGTGGTTGCTGTGGTGGTTATATCTGGTTGGGTGGTGGTGGTGATTGGTGCTGGTGTGGTTGCTAGTTCGTTATTCATTTTCACACTGTTGCTGCTGTTGTTGTTGTTGTTGTTGTTGGTGGTGGTGCTGGCCTGGGTTATCTCAGTGCCGGTGACTGTGGTTGTTGTTTCTGGTGTTGTTGTTGTTGTTGTTGTTGTAGCTGTTGTTGTGGTTGTGGTTCTGCGGCCAATGCTCGCGTATTTACGTGTATTTGTAGAAGCTGTGGAGCTTTGAGTTTTTTCTACCGTTACATTTTTCTGCTGCGGCTCATCCACGTATTCCACCTCTTCCTCATCAGCATCATGATCAACCGCATCGACCTCGCCGGCACCGCTGCTCTTTGTGGGTCGCGTCCGTTCAAAGTATTTGTAGCTACGGCAAGAGAGAAATTAAAAGTTAGAGTGTGGAACACAAAAAATGTTTCAGCTTTTATACTCGTTCTCGTCCGTATGAACGTATTTTTTTTCGCCGTTATTGAAGCCAGAGACTTGAAACGGAGAATATATACTGGTCTATACCCGCGTTACATAAAGTGTTAAGATTTTTTGTCTACGCTCACTGGGGGCGTGGCAACTCGATTGAATCTATATGTCTCCCTCAGTTTCTTAGATAAATCAAAACTTTCAGACAGAATACTGATGATCTCCTTTAAAAATTATAGAATAATTTTTTGTCCACGCCCACTGGGGGCGTGGCGAATTGATTGAATCTATATATCTAATTTTCCCACAATTTTAGAGCAGACAATGATAATTAGGACCTCCGTCGACTGCTTCAAGCTGATCTAAGACCGTGAACGAGTACTGCGTAGTCGGTTACACCCGACTGCAGCGTTGTTTTTCGTTTCTTTTCACTTATTTACCGATTGGTTGTCGAGCTTATTGCCGACTCAAAAGCTGTGCTCTCCGCGCGTTCCGTTGTGCGGCCGCGAGTCCGGCTCAGTGTAGCGTAGTGTTTGGTCTGCGTCTGCTCCTTGACGTTGACGGGCTGTTCCAGCTCCGTCACGGACTCGACAGGCGCCGCTGCCGTTGCCGTTGGTCGGGTGCGCCGTAATTTGGTGTACGCTGGCGTGGTCGAGCTGGGCGGACGGCGAGTTGTGTCCAACTGTTCCTGCTTGGGCTCGGCGAGTTCCTCACTCTCGTTGGCGTCGTCTTCCGAACTCAGTTCGGCCTCCAGCTGATCGCGTGTGGTGCCTCGATTGCGATTAATGATCACGTACGGTTTGCGTTCCTTGAGAAAACCATCGAATTCGGCCAGCTTTTCAAGACCTTCGTTCTGCGGCCCTTGGCGACTGTTGCCGCGCAGCACCGACGAGTACTTTGAGTAGCTGCTTTGCGAGCTGCCTTCGCTGCCGCCGCCAGCGGTGCTGACCTCATCCGATTCGGTGGTTTGTCCTTTAACAGCATATGGGCGATTGCGTGTGAATGTGCTGAACGTCTCGGGACGGTTGAGGACACGATCGTAGAGGGACTTGCTAATCGTCGAGGGCGTGGTTGGCGCCCCACTAGCCGAGTTTTCCTTGAGCGTTATGGAGCCGTCTTTGTTGCGCAGCAGGTGCTTCTCCAGCTGTTCCACGCCGCCGACTTTGCGTATAAGCCCAATCAGCTCCTTGATGACCTGCGGATCCTCCTCAGCGTCGCTCAGCTTGCTCAGTGCTGCCGTATCCTCGTCATCCTCCTCGTACTCAGGCGCCTCTGTTGTTGTCGTTGTGGTTGTTGTCGTTGTGGTGCTCGTCGTGCTGCTGAGTCGTGGGTAGACGGGACGAGCCACAGGCGCTGCCGTCACGCGATTGTAGCTGCTGCTGGGTCGTCCTGTGGTTGTCGTCGTCGAGCTGACAGGAGCTGTCGTTGTCGATCTGTGTGCATAGAGTGGCGACCGGAATAAATATCTCAATTATTTAAAATACCCATCGGCAGTCACTTACTTCTTGGTCTTGCAGGGCACATTGCGCGCAAAGTCGCAGGAGTCGGCGGCGGGATTGAAGTAGAGTCCCGAGGGGCAGGTAAACTGATGCGCCACAATGCCCAGGCCTGAAGGACCGCTGTCCAAACACCAGTAGTACTTTTTACAGTCGCGCGGATGCTGGAAGAAGCCCTCCTCCTCGCACTTGAAGTCCGAGCCGGGATCGGGCGTTGTTGGCGGCGGCGGTGTCGTCGATGCCCGTCCGCCAATGTACAGCGACGAGCCCTCGGCCTCGGTCAGCCTTATAGAGGTAATGGGCGGTGCAGTGGTGGTGCTGCTACTCGCCGGTCTGCGCGTTGGACTCGACTTTCTTGGGCTTGTCTCCGACTTGAAGTTTAGACGGTTTCTGGTGCTTTCATTGTCGCGACTTCGCGAGCGCGAGGGTTTCTGCGGGCCACTTGGTTTTGCCACCTCATTGATGCCCAGGCTGTTCAGATAAATATAGTTCAGTTTTAATTATAGATAAGATAGATATAGCCACAAGCGAGAACTCAATAAAAAGCTACATAAGCTCAATTCTCTTTTAATGCGAATTTGTTTTATGCTATTTCGAAGTTTTGCGGTTTTTACCATACGATTTTAATGCGACTTTTTTTTTATTCTCTATTTTCTACGGGAATCCCCTTTTTAAATGATTGTTCTATACAGAATAAAAAACACAAAAACTCAACTTAGGTATGCTCAACATTTTTGTAAGAATATATTGTCATTGGTTTTGGTTGTGTAAAGACAAGTGTTTGGTGAATTAAGAAGATTATTTTTTCAGTTTTAAAAAATGAAACTGCAACAAAAATGCAACAAAAGGTCAATGCGATTTTTTGGTCTTTTGAGCTTTTCGAAAATTTTGGAACGTATCTCTAATTATACAATTCAAGTCATGTCTTTTTATATGAAATTTTTTTTATGCGGTTTTCTATGAAACGTATCTACCGCATAAAAAGAGAATTATGTTTTTCTTGATCATCTTTTCACGATGCTATATATATTATATCGCATGATCTTATGTGAACTCATTGTGCACTCACCCGAATGCCTCAAGCATGGCCTCCTTGGCAGCCTCGATTAAGGGATACGGTTTACCGCTGCAGGTGCCACGGAAATCATCGTTGTCTATGGCCCAAAACATAATGCCGCCCAGTCCGTGGGCGACAACGTACTCCGCCTTCTTGCGCACAATGGCCTCGTCATCGTAGCCGACCCACTGATTGCGTCTGTAGGCATAGGGACCCATCACATTTGAATTGGGCTGCACCACCGTCCACTCCGGATCTTCCTTAAGTGTTTGGCAAATCTTTAATTTCAAATAATAATTAATTAATAATTATATTTTTTGCATGGGTAAAACGGTCATGACTCGGGATAGCCCACCTCATAGTAGGCCAAATAGCCCTTCTCCCTGGTAGCGTCACCCTGTTCACCAGGTCCCTCGGAAGGTGCGCCGAGCTCGGTGCTTTCCTCATTTATGAGCGTGTAGGATCGTCCGTAGGTGGGGATGCCCAACACTAGCTTGTCACGATCGGCTCCAGCCTTCAGATAATACTTGATAGAATAATCCTGCGAAACGAGAAGAGATAATAAATATTATTATAAATAAAAAAAAAGATGTCATGGCACTTGCAATATTTAGCTCAGCATCATAGTTGTATTCGGAATCATCTTCCAGCGAGTAAAGAGGCGCATGGTGATTGACCGATGGCTCGTGGGATGAGTGAAAATCGTAGGTCAAGACGTTAAACCAATCCAGATACTTGTTGAGCTTGGGCACATCGTAGCCCTTGTCGATGTACTCAATGCCCGCTGGAACGGCCATGGTCAGCAGCAGCCTCGTCCGTCCAGTCTTCTCGGCCTCGCGTTCGAACTCTGCCCTCAGCTCCTGGACAAACTGTGCATAGTTATCGCGATCGCGCGACTTGCCGCCTTCACGATGTGCCGGATACTCCCAGTCTAGATCGATGCCATCAAAATGATTCTGGCGCAAGAACTTCAATATATTCTTGATGAACTGTTGGCGCCGCTCGCCACTGGCCACCAGAGGCGAGAAGCGGGAAGAGGCCTCGTTCCAGCCGCCAATGGCAATCATCGTTTTCAGCTGCTTGTTGTACGTTTTGAGACCGGTGAATTTCGCATAGCCACCTGTAAAAGTTGGCCGGAAATTAAAGTCGAATTAGTCACAATTTGTTGCAGTTACAAAATGTAATTTAGCTTGTTTGGCCGTGTGGGCGTTTCGGGCTTACCCTGCTCTATGTCCTGATACTTGTCGAATGGCTTCATTTGATTATCCTTGGTGAATCCACCGAATGCGTAGACCAGATGTGTACACAAATATGGATTTATATTTTGAGGATTGAATTTGGCAGTGCCCGGCCTATAGACACTCCAATTCGTATAGTAACAAACCACTCGACCCTCACTGCTCACAGCTGCAATGTCAAATTTGGAATTGGATGCCTTCGTCCTTTAAAGTGGGTGAATGAACTTACCGCTAATGTAAAAGGCCAGTGCGCAGAGGAGGAAGAGCGTTTGCCAGGCCGCTCCAGGCCGGAACTGTAATGTGAACAAGAATAGCACCAACAAGTTATAGCCGGAAGTTTTTACGTTTGATATTTGATTATAAATAGTTTAGCATTGACACAGTGACATCAATGGACCAGAAGACCGATAAATGCGACAATTCTCAACAAAAGCCATCAAAGTAATTCCATCACCAGAAACCCCGCTGAAGGTCGACGCGAATACTGCAATCTATCAAAACACGTTACACAACCTCATGAGTTTCATATGCAAATTCAATTTAATGAAATACAACATCAACCAATTTAAATTCAGTTTTTTGTGGTAGGTTTTCATTTTTATACCCTGTGCCCATAGAAAATGGCTAAGAGGCGGTATGATGGTTTTGTGCCAATGTATGTTACGAGCAGAAGGGACAGTTACTTAAGAAAACGTGTGGTAAAATTTGACAAATCTGACAAGCCACATTCATACATATATACACACATATATATATAAGTACGTACATACTATTATATATTTTATATATATATTTGACGAAGCTGACAGGCCACATTCATGCATATATATAAGTACGTAAATACAATTATATAAATTGTATATATATTTTTTTAATTATATTTACATATATGTACATATTCACACATTTATATAAGTACGTACATACTATTATATTTTTTTATATTTATTTTTTAATTTTTTTGCGACTATTTGGTATTATTACTTAAGTGTTGTCAGAGGTTCGACTCCCAGACTCGATGGCTTTTTTATAATTAATTATTTGCGACAGTATATTTTTTTATGGTGCACCTTGCCACTTTTATACGATGATAGGGTACAGGGTATCTCATATTCGGGTCCCCTCGACTACAGCACACTTGTTTGTTTTTCCTATGTTTGTTTGACGTGTGGGGAAGTCGCATCAGGTGTTGCTTTGGGCGCTGCCAATGAGGAAGCACCGCCAGTTGCAGTGCCAATTATAACTTGTAGTTTCGCCGCATTACATAAAGTAATTTTGAGCAATTAGGGCAACTGCAAACAAACTGAAAAAAAAAAGAAATCGAAGCCTATTCGACTGAGTCAGTGTCATAAATATTTTTATTTTGCCGCATGTTCGTAAAAAATCGAAATTAAAAATATATGCATGCACACAAACAAAACCCGGTTTTTGAATCGAAATGCCAAAGTTTGGTAACATCATAAAAAGCAACAACGCGAATGGCTTAAACTACTTACATACATACAGTTTTACCATCTCCCTTGAGCGCAGTCGAAATTTGGTCAGCAGCGTACAACAAAAATTACATAATTACATAAAAGCAGGCAACAACAAAATCTGGCCTGTCGCGATATGTGCGTATATGCGAAACATGCCGGTTTTTGGTCCATACACGCACACACACACACACATACATGACATATATATACATACACACTCATGTCTTTCATTCATCGAAGTCAAAGCGAATTTAACACATACCCTAAAGGAAAACAAAAACGGAGATTTGTATCTCTGGCTTTGTAAAAACACCAATTGTGGATCATCATCATCAGTAATAAGCTGATGTTGTTTTGGGCGAATTAGCTTTGCTAGGCTTACTATATAGCTTACAGCAGAAAGCCGACTCTATCTTTTATAACGAATATACAAACATATAAACATGAATACAAATTTGCATTAAAGAAATTATAGTTATCTGGCAAACTAAGATAATTATACACCAAATCTTTGCAAAATGAAAGCTTTGATAGAATCACAGATTTTATCTTATTGCTTGCTAGCATTAAATAATAATAACATATAAGATAAAAGAAGAAATTTGCTTAAATTTTGGACAACTTATACGATTGCTTATTCTTAAATTTAAGTCGCTTGGTCACTGGTTAAAAAATCTAGTTAATTGTGTGCTCACTAAAATATTAAATCGCCGCAAAAAAAAAAAAAAAAAAAAACTATACTTTAGCCACAAAGCTTTCCCCACAAGCCAAAATCAGACCCGAAGCCATTTGTCGCCAGCCGTATCCATATCCGGCATAAGTCAGAGTTTGTCATTCGCCAACCATTTGTGGGGCAACACTTTGAGGTAAGCGTTCTGTCAACGTATTTGTGGTATTTGGCCAATGGTATTTGTAGCCCCTGTCTTTGATTTGGCCATTGGACAGTATTGAAAATGCTACACAACTGCTTGTAGCAACGACAACAACAACAATAATTGCTGATGGGATGCTTTGCAATTTACATTTATATTTAGCCATAATTTACATTAGCTGCTTCTGTTGTTGTTGTTGTTGTTGTTGTTGTTTTGTTGCCACACGCATTGCTTAACATTTCTTTATTTGCGAAAATAAAAAGCGAATGCGAATACTCACAAACGAGTAAGCCAACAAATGCGTGTACAAATCGCATACCAAAAAGAAATAAAAAAAATAAAATAAAATAAAATAGCCAAATAAAATGTCAACAATTCTGATTATACAATGCGCATGCACATTGATTGGCCCGACGATTGACAAATTTGTCGAAGCACAAACATGTAATTACTTAAGGCGAATGCAACACTTGCGAAAGCTTTGGCGATCCAAAATGGATTTGAATTGAGTCAAGTGTTTGGCCAGCTTGGCCTAATGTGCAGTGACAGGCGAAGGGATGCGCCGGCCTGTTGCGGGGTGGCAACAGCAGCAACAGCAAACAGCAGCAGCAACTGTTGCAATTTTGTCAAGAATCACTTTAATTGGACTACCCCAAATTGCGAGACGAAGACAGAGTTGCTGACGCTGAAGCTGCTTTATGTTGCTGCTGTTGCTGTTGCTGCTGCTGCTGTTGCTGTTGCTGCTGCTGCTGCTGCTGCTGCTGCTGTTGGTGGTTCCCAAACCACAATTTATAGCCAGCTAGTTTTGCTGATGATGTCGACCAGTTGCAACACGAAGGCAAACGGACGCACCGCCGGACAACTGTAGCATATTTTTTGTTTCGAGTCTGCCCAAAGCAGCGACTGCAACTGCAACTGAAACTGCAGCTGGAAGCCCGTTGCTTATGTAAGCGACAGCAGCGATGGCCGCAAGTTTGCGTTACGCCTGCAAAACTGTTGCGTATGAGTGTTGCATATTTGCAACTTCTCATCTAAAGTTGTCGCTGTTGTTGCTCTTGTTGCTGTTGTTGCTGTTGTTACTTGAGTTACTGTTGTTACTGCATATTGTTGTCGTTGTTGCTGCTGTTGTTGCTGCTGCTGTTGCTGCTGCTGCTTCCTAGACTGTCGTTGCTGCTGTTGCTTCGCTTCGGTTCGCTTTTTCGCTTTGCATAAAGCCAGACTCGCGGTAGCCTTGAAAACGAAACTGGCTATTAAAAAGCGCTATAATTTACGTACGTACATTCAGATTCAGACATTCAGATGTATGTGCAATGTTGGCCGTTTCTTTTATTGTGGGCCAAATTTGAGTATTGCGGCCTAAGTTGCCCATGATTGCTGCTGCTGTTGTTGTTGCTGCTGCTACAACAACATAATGGCTTTATGGCGCTAAGAATTCGCATTAGATGTGGCAGTACGTAATGAGCAACAAATATATACGATATATCCAATTAAGGACAGTTCTTCGAGCAAAATGTCGTTAGTGTGCTCTGTACTTAATGTTTGCTTAAGTACATGAAACTCGACTGAGCCAAAGATCTCGCTGCTGAGCACATTCAAGGCGCGGCGCACCAGAACAACTGAGAACGTGGCAGTCGGGTGTAACCGACGGCACAATACTCGTGCACAGCATAAAAGGGTCAACATGTTTAATTATTTATGTTAAGTGAATGTTTATCCGACGCGGGTCTCAAGCTTCAAAAGTGGAATTTTAATTTTTTTTAATTTTTAATTTTTATTGGGTAGCATTGTTATTTAGATTTTGTATGTGTGTAAGATGGTAAACTAACTTAGAATGGTATAAGTGTAAATACTGGCAAAGAAGAAATTCAGTTCAAACGGACAGACAGAAAACCAATATGCTCTGTTCGCCTCGAACGTGCATAATCATGAGTGGCTAAAAAGTCTGGTATGCCAGCAGCTGAAAATTTAAAGACAGTGACTGGAAAGTTCGGCGGGTGCACGTAGCCTGGCCAGTATGTGCCTCACGTCGTAACACGTAACGTTACGTTTCACGTACCCGTGCGTCACAATGTCAACGCCCCAAAAGATCAATGTCTGCTGAAGTTGCGCATACGCCAGGGGCGCCGCACCCATGCAGTTCAAAAGCGCTTGAGGCAGCCCGCGGCTTCAAGAGAGACACCGCCTCGCCAAAGAGTTGTGTAATCACAACGTGAACAATTGAAATTTGGATTAAAGTGCAACCAGTCGAACACACAGGCACATTTCAGGCACTTGGCAGGCTGAGAGTTTGGTCGCGGGTGCGCCCGTTGCATAAGACAGGCAAGAACAGTTACTTTTGGGGGCCCAAAGATTAAACACCCTTGCAGGCACAAAACAGATTTGCGGTTTCCTTATATTCACAATTTATTTCAATCATTGAGAGTTATACCAAAGACAATACAAATACTAATACTAATACAAATTTATTGTAATCAGCAGCCCTCGGTATCCTCTAAGTTTTTAGTTATTTCGACAACTGAACAACAAGGATCCGGTCTCAAAACACCTGGCTAATATATGGCCACAGCAGTCAAAACAATTATTTTGATAGCTCACATCAATATCCAATACTTTAAATAACAATAATAAATGTAATCAACTCTCGAAGAAAGAGTATTAAAATATTTCAACATATTACAACATATTTCGTTCTGAATAAATAATGTTAATTAATAAACACATACATGTATGTAAATGTAATAAATTCAAGCAGCATTCAAACTAGCGAGCTCCCCGCTTATTGGCCCAACTCTCAAGACATGACGTTGCCAAAGTACACTTAAACCTCCCCCACTTGCAGGTCGAATTTTGAACTTTTCAGGTTATCTTAGGAAACAAACAAAAATTGTTTATAAAATCTTATTTTTCGACCGATTATTCCTATTGGAGCTATATTGTACACTAGTCCGTAGTTGATGAGATTCTGCCGATTTCGCATTTCGTGTATTTGAAATAAAGCCATTCTGCGTGTGGTATACAGGAAAATAAATTTAAAATTCAATTCAAAAAGCTCAAGTTTACTTCAAACTGCTAAACTCCTTAACTTAAAAATATAACAAGTTTGTCAACATTTTTGTTTTAATTTAACTTTTAAGCAATTATTTAAAACTATGCAGAACTTTATCAAGCATTATTAATTGAAGACAGGTAAATATTTGTTGAGCATAAGTGGAAATGGCAGGGTAATAATTTCGATGTCATCAAATCGGGCATTTCTGTGGCCTTGGTAAAATCGATCATCAACTTTCAGTGGACAGTAACACGTTTAATTTCACAATCTATAGATAGGCATTTTATGGCACATATAAATGTTAGAGAGCCAAGCAGAAGAGCCGCGTTGGAAAACCGCTTTGTCAAGCTTCGGCTTGGCGCTAAAGTCGAACTCGACTTTTCTTTTTTTGAGTGCGTCGTTGGCTGTCGTCGATGTTGACCCAATCTCAATGGCAAAAGCTGGTGGGTAATCTCACCCCCGCCCAAACTTGCTGGACATCCGGCGATATCGTCAATGTCGTAGACGATGGGAACTTTCGCTTTTTTCGGCGCACAGTCACACCAAAATGCGATTAAGAAAGTCAAGGAGCCTGGAACTGGTTGGATCCAGTCAAAGTCAACGACTGCACTCCACTGACTCTGACTCAGTGACTTCTTCGTGCTTGCTGTCAGCTAGCTCTTAATTGGGATTTTAGCTATCGCTATTTTATTTTTTATTTTTTTTTAAATATTTTTTTCATTTTTTTGTTTTGTACATTTGGAGAAGATAGGAGCAGCTTCATTTCACCAATACCGATTTGGCTAACCGGTGGCAAACTTAATTATGAAAATTTGCGCGCTTGTGGCCAGGTTCCCAGATGATGGTTTGTGGCATCGCTGGAGTCATTGACGCTGACGTTCACTCTGCCACTGCTTAGATCTTTTGTTCTGCCAATGGCCATGATTTATTTTCATTGTTGCTTTATCTAAAATACCTTGGGCCATGCCTCAGAGAAGCCCAGCAAAATTCGCACGATAATGTTGCATTTTGTTAGCTGGTTGACCAACAATGGGACTTCAACTTTCACACGGCATAATTCCGGACAAAATGCAAAGCTAAATGCACCACCTTATCACGTGTGCATATCTACTCATCTGGGCCATTTGTGTATATACCCTGTACCCATTGAAAATGGGCAAAAAACGAAGGTATATTTGTTTTGTGTACGATAAACATGTCTGTCTATCTGTCTGTCTGTACTGTTAAACATGCGCAGATCAAGTTTAGCTTTTATAGTCTCTAAGATATGCTTCAAAAACCGGGAGTCAAAACTGTTATTAATCGATTTAAAAAAAAACCTAATCTGCATATTTATTTATATCTATGCCTTCCACATTTGACAAAATTTTAATTTCTTCCACAAGGGTATAAAAAACGCAGTCATGGAGTTCAGTATAAGACTTAGCATCAGCTTCATCGATTGCCGCGAAGCGAGCAATACTTCAACGTAAAATCGAAAGTTTGAAAACGGGCAACCTACGAGTTTGCACGTCTCTTTCAATTTGCGCTTGTCGCATCGTTTACTGAGAAACTATCATTAACGGTCGCAGTGTTAATGATAATTAGCTAATGCTAATGCTACACCTGCCAAGCAAATTAACAAGTTAGAGTGCGTTGGTCGGGCGTGTCCGACTGGGAGCCACCCTGTACCCAGCGCCGAGCTGGCAAAACATGCATTAAAACATCCTTCTGTGCACACATACATCGAAAAAAAAGTCCTCCAAATATGGTGTCTCTAACTCTAATTGTAATCTCTCAGACATGATTAAGAAACGTAGTCTAAAAATCGATAATTATCGAGTGCTCCTATCGTCTCTGAGATCGACCCGTTCATTCGAACAGTCAGGCGGGGAGAGTGAACGAGGCACAGGGTATAAAAGTGTTTGATATTATAAGGTTTACTCGACGAACTAAAATGTATTTTATAAGCCGGCGTCTGCACTAGTTATGTCATATCAACAAAGCACAGGTGTTACACACAAGACCACAGAAATATAAATCAAAACAAAACAAAATGGAATAAAAACCGCCAGGGCTGACGTAAGTTTTGTGACCTTTTGAATACACTATCATATATTTATGTATTTATATTGTATCTACTTAAGCAGTTTATTGTATCCGGAAATGTGAAATTAAATGTTTTTTCGGGCGTTCGTAAAAAAATATGAATATATTTTGATTAAATCTGATTTAAAAACTAGCCTATTTGGATGCGAAAGAGTTGTACGTAGTATCGAAAGCTCAGATAGCGTCTGTTATGTGCGTGTCATAAAAATAAGAAAGAGAAATAGTGAGAGCGTGAGCGCGAGAGAGAAAAAAGATGAACAAAAGATGCTGACTATTGTTAGCAAAGATAACATTAGGTCTTCAATCTGCCAATCGATGACTTGTCTTATGTGACTTGTGCGGTGGCAATAAGAAAAACATGATCATGGAAAATATATTTATAAATAAAAATAACTTCAAGTCTGTAAACTGGAATGTTATTATTTTATATATAATACTTTTGTATTCAATTATAACAATTATTTGCACTCAAAATAAATGAAAGCATAAAATATAAGTGATTAAACATTATACCCAAAAGACCAACCGATTTGCTGATTTATTTTAGTCAATACCATATAGAGCATCATATAATAGAGTACAGTTGCGATGGGAGACATCGAGTATTTGACAAGGACTTTCCGATATCCGAATACTGGCGCAAACAAGATTTCAATCAATTAGTTGCAAAATGCCATTGTTCAATTCATCTGAAATGATTCGTGGCTTGTGTGCAATCGCATTCTTTAAGTAAATACCAATTGGGGGTCAGTTTGACTGTCGGTCAGTTGGCACTACAAGTCCCAGGAATTTCAGCTGTGAGCTGCAGGCTAGTTGTTGCTGGAGACAGCGTGACCAAAACAAGTTTAGGTGCCGACAACATAGGGGCAGTACGGCATGGCGATTTTAATGTGTTTTCTATTGGTTTTTGCTTTGAGTTGCAAAACAAGTCGACCTTCAGACTCTGTTCAATGGTCTCTCGGGGGGCTGTTCTTGCTGGCAAGTGACTGGCTGATTATTGTTATAGAAAAAAACGCACACAAACTGATTCGTTTTCTGAAAATGACTATAGTCAAGTAAACTTGCAATTGCAGTAACTATTGTGGGCAGTAGCAACAAAGTTTTTGCCTCGATGAAAATCAGTTTTCGTTCGATTTATTACCAAAGCACTCCTAAAAAAAAGCAAAATTATATGCTTAACTGATTTTGATAATCAAACCCCAAAAGGTTGGGAAATGTGTGGAAACTTTTTTGCTTTTATTTTATAAAATCGACTTTTAACTTATTTTGAATACCATTTAAGACGTGTTTTATCGGATGCATTTTTAAATTATTTTTTATTTTATATATTTGGGCCACGCGAAGTTGGTTAATATCTGTTAAAATAAGCTTACAAGAAATTTTAAGAAATGGTTGTTTATGTCTTTAGTTCGATTCAGTCTATATATGAGCTGTGCAATAGTATGGCCTTTACCAAGCTTGTAGAGGCTTAGATGTTAATAATAAAAAATGTAAACCCCATTCACAAATATCAGTAAACTTAACTTAAATACATATGTACATATGAATTGTACATAGAATAGTTCCTGAAAATTTGTTTAAGTTTAAAACAACAATTAAAATATTTGTGAAAAGATGCCATTTATTTTGTGATTAATTGAATCAAGTTGTAAGTTTCAGCAATTTTATGCGTAATATGATTGATTCGGATTCATCTCTTTGCAAGTGTGTGGATGTAAATGACTTAAATATTATATATTTTGAAAAATCATGCGAATAAAACCAAAGTTTGAACTGTGAACCGAGGCACAGACAATTTTTAATTGGGCTTTAAGGCTTGAAGAAAGGGTTGAAATTGACATCATATTGCTGAATTTTCTAAACATCTTCAAATATCTTAAAAAACAAAAAAAGCTGGCAACAGCAACGACTCTAGATTTAAACAGCGCTCTTACAAAATAACTCTTGAACTATTATCGAGATGTTCAGAAAATGGCAATTGACTTTTATGAGTTCATTAAAATTCTTCACTTTGTTAGATGATGCTCAACTGTTCAATACACATTCTTATTGGAATACGCATCATACGGATTGAAGATCAACTTCTTATTCGCATCTTCTGTTTTTGGTATGCAGCAAAGTCGTCAAACTGGTAAAACACTGGCGGACTGGCAGTTCCGCTCAAATGCTATATGAAATCGTTGCGAATCTATTATATATGTATATATATATATATATATATATATAAATAGATTCGCAACGATTTCATATATATATATATATATATATATATATATCACCAAGAACAATAACAGCAACATCAGCAAAATGTTAATGATTTGAATGTCAAAACCAAAGCGAAGCAAATTATACACTAACTCTGAATCATCTGTGCAGGCTCGGAGCATGTTTGTATCGACATCGACCACGCCCCCTGCGCCTCCACACTCTAGGCACTCTAGGCACAGCTGCAGTTACAGCTACCCCATACGTAATGAGGCATTTTTGAATGGGGTCAACGATGTGGGAATCTGTGTCTCTGGCATATAAGTTACAAACATTGGATGCTGCTGTGGATTTGCTGACGGCTGAAAGCTCTGTTTAGCTGGAATTTCAAGCATCGCGGTTTATTTGGCAAACCGGTAACTTAATCGGCCCAGAGCGTGTACAAATTGCCAGCCGAGCAGCTAGTGGAATCAGCTTCAAGGTAGAAGCGCGTGTGATTAAATTTAAATAAACTCCACAGGCCGCACAACATTCACTTTTATTGACGGCTCTTACTTCACTCTAGCTGACAAACATTTTGCGGGTCAGAATGTTGCATTCAGATGCAACCGACTGCCCAATACGCTGTTTACAGGCAGTCGAAAAGAGGCTTCTTAATGACGTCTATGGTCAATTGTCTGTCTAATTTGGTGTTAGGGATAGAATTACGTGGGCTTACACGAGCATATAATCACAGCTTAAAATCTCTAGCCGAGGAGCAAGCCAATATACTCCATTTGCACATCACGAACAGAGTATGCATTATAGAGTGTACATTATATCGGAGCATATGCTTTTCGAATAAAATGGAATTTTTAATCAAATAATAAGTTCAGTGTCATTGTCTCCGTTCGCGGGGCCCACTGCACAAAAATCGCACTGAGAATAATGCAGCTATAATAATGCAACAGTTTCGCGTTGGCTTTATGGCCATGTTGAGTGCCGCCTGCATTTGCGATTCGACAAAGGGTTGGGCCACACCTCCAACAATGACGATGATGATGATGATGATGCTGATGATGAAGGCGCGTCGGGGGTGCATCATTTCCGCTTGCATTTACGTCTTACATCTTACGCAAGCCTACGAGAAAGTCTCTATGCTGTTCAGATAATATTTACATATGTAACGCGCATTTTTTGGAGCTGACTTCAGTTAGTTATTCACTCTTGGACACTTGTCGTAATAAACTTGTTTCGCCCCCGCCCCACAAGTTGGAAGCGCTATCGAATTTATTTGTATGCTAGCGCAGAAAGACCCGAAAATAAATCTATACCAAAAACGTACAGAAATTCAAACAAGTTTTTGTTTTTGTTTTTTTTTAATTTTACTTTCGCATGCGCAGCTCCGATGTTGTTGCTGTTGTTATTATTGTTGTGAATGGCCAACAAAAAATTTGCATGACAGTTAAATGTCCGTGAATAGTCGATGGGCCATCAATAGCATCTGGCAAGATATAATAAGTAGTCGCTAGACGCGAGGCGGATGTAAAAGAAACGATCAAAAATCGTCAACGAAACCGAAATGAAACGTAAATCGTCGGCTAGAAACTAAAGTAAAAGTATTTATTGGCTGTTTACTTGCTCGTATGCATTACATGTTGTTTTTTTGTTGTTGTTGTTGTTTTTATTTTTTTTTTTTATTTTTATACTATATATTTTTTCATGAAATTTGGTTTTGCAATATATCTTCAATATGCACGCAAGGTGCTCAGTACGAGATACAGTTTTCTTGCGGTAAATTCAATTTGGTTTTTGAGAAAAAAAACGTGTTCGAAAGTTTTCAATAGGTGTTAATGGGCAAATGCGTTTATTGGTGAGATCAAAGCTTATTGTTATGTAAGTCAGCAAATATTGTGGGCAAAAGTAATTAACTGAAATAGTCCTAAATAATTTGGCCAGCAATGTGAAGATATTCATGCGCTTTCATAAAGTTATAGTGGGGACTGCTCGACTAGGTGATTTTTTAAACGTATTTAGAAACCAAACTAAAACAATTCGGTCCGATATAATGAAAATGGAAAATGAATTCCTGTTTACCGTATGCTGATCAAGTACATATTTGATTATCTTTAGATAGTCCCGTTTTCTTGAAATTTGATAAGTATACATTTGTGGCCCAAATTTTTTTTTAAATGTCTCAGAACTAGATCCACAAAGTATTCATACAAATATATTGGAGTGGGTACCCTGTGTACAGGGTATCTGCTAGTATACTGAGCATACTGCGATTTTTTCTTCGCTTTTAAGCAAGAGATCTACAAATCGCGATAAACAAGTGTGTGGTGAATATATCAAGCGGTGACAGCGCCAACAACTTCCCTGCAGAATATAGGATTTAGAATGCCGCTGGCGTTTCCAGCAGTGGCCCTGGGACGGCGTCGCCGCGACAACTTTCGATTGCGCATCTTCAAGGTTGTCGGGGCATTAATCCTGCCGATGATATAACGAGCACGCAGGAAATACAAGGGTAGCTCAGTGGAATGCGGCTAAACGAAAGGCAACAAGTTTTCGACAAGAGGACAGATTTGCGCCAATTGCGCACAAGATAAACAATGAAATTTGTACGAAACACTTTGGTAACTTACCGGAAGCATTTTGGCGGCTGGGCTTTTATTGGCAACTCGTTGTTGTACTAGTTGTGTGCAGTTAAATATTTGCTGCTATTTTTTTTGTTTGTTTTTTGGACGAAGTCGTTGTTGTTGTAACAATTATTGGTGCTGTTGGTATTGCAGCTAAGCGGAGTCGACGGGTTGTCTTTTTGTTTGACGGCGACGCAACCAAAATGATTTAGCTTATTTTTATATCTTTTATGTGATACGAAAATATTTGAAAAATGTATATTAAAAGTGGGCCAAGCGCGTTGTTGTTGTCGTTTCAGTCGCTGCTGTTGATGTTGATTTTCGTCTTTTGTTGGCTGCTGCAGAAATTTTATGCAATCTTCTGCGCCTGCGCAGATCTGCGTTGCTTTATGCTCTGCTGCCCAGCAACAGCAGCAGCAGCAGCCACAACAACAACAACAACAACAACAGCAACAACTGAAACAGAAGCAACAAAAAACCAGATCGGAAAAAAAAACTGTTACACACGTCTGCGCATTTAGTTTTTTTCACTTTCGGCAGGCGGGGCTTTTACCACCATTCTCCCCATTACATTTTCCAAATACACTTTCGTATTTGATCTTTTTTTTCTCGGTATTTTATTGGGTTTTATTAATACACTCAAACCCACAAAAATAAAACAAAAAATAATTAATGATAAATTAATATATTTTGATCAAAAAATAAATATGTTTAACTTTTTAATTCGGCGACTTTTTCAGTTTCGATTTCATTTCGCGACCAAGCAACTAACAAAAAATACCAATTTTGGGTAAAAAAAACCGCTAATCCAACAGTTCCGCTCAAGAGTCGCCGTTACACTGAATTCGATTTGGTATTAACAGCCGCAGTTGGCCCGTGGCCACGAGGGGCACCATCAGCAAGGCAACAACAGGTTGTCTCGTTACTGCGCAGCCGCGAAGCAGCGGCGAAGTGGGCAAAGCACTGTTAAAAGTAGCGAAATCAGCGACAGCGGCTCTGTGCAGCTGTTAGCTAACAGAGTGCTGTTAAGCGCCCTTCAAATAAAGCTCTATTTCGTTGCTAATTGCCTGCGGACTAAGCAACTCATTAGCCACTCCGACTGACCCACTGGGCGCAAAAGATCCCTGATTACCTCGCTATCAGTAGGGTATTGACCCAAATAACATTTGAAATGCTCCTTTTCGGCGGTTTTGGTAAACATCAACATACCAATGAAAGGCTTTTCAGCTAAATGATCAAAGAATGCTTGGTAATAAGTACAATAAGCCTGGACAGCTCAACTCAAGGGACGACATAGTCGACAAAAAAGAGATCTCCATCTATGGTCCTTCGAATAAGGGACCTTCTGGGATTATGGTAATCGGAGCTGGAGTACCACAAGGTAGCGGGATAAAGCCAATCCCTTAGACCTTATTATTATAGTATTCAAGTTTGATATAATGATAATAAATGCAGACCTCGATTTAGGCAACTGAACAACGAGGATCCGGGTTCAAATCCCAGGCTAGTGCATGAATGTAGTATTTGTCTTAGCCGAAGTTTAAAATTAACTATATCCTATACTTAAAAAAAAATATAATAATAATAATAACATAATTATATGCTATAATAGTATTAGAGTATTAGCTTGACCTGTTATAAGCAATTTAACTGCAACAGGTGTTGTCTCTGCCATGAATCTTGCTTGGCTTGCTGGCTAATCGACTTTATTTGTTGCGTTTAGAGCGATGCTTTAATATCTTAAGGTCCATATTTTAAGGCTTGGCTGGAACAAAATCAATACAGCTATATATAGCTGGTATTACTGCTCTTACTGGTTTTCGAGCACTACGGGCGTGTGGTTGACCTTTGTTGCTGCTACTGACCACCGTCCGACATATCAACAAAAAAACCTTTACATAATAGCCATTAAATGCTGTCATCGAAATACCATTCGTTGTGACGCACAGTGGTCGTAATAATAAATTGACATCGGATTAAGTCACAATTTCACCTTTTAAATCCAATATTATTATTTCATTTTTTCTTTTTTACGATAAATAATGTGCTATTACACTGGATCTAAATAGCGCTCCAGTGTATTTGGTCAAAAAATTTTTTTTGATTTTATATTATATATTTATATTATATTATATTTTAATTATGATTTTAATCTAGTTATACTAGATATATATTTATTTAAATTTAAAATAAGTCTGTTAATTGTAAGAAATATAGTTTCTATTTGTGTGCTTCGACCTTCAGTAGAACTAAAAAAATTTTTTTTATCAAATTATTGACAACAAAAGAAATAAATATCATAGATGTTTAATTAATATGTGGCAGATTGGTAAATTTGTCCACTGTGCGGCGGCGCAAAATGAATTTCAAATATTTTACAAAGCCATTTGGCTGTTTGTTGTTGCTTTTACTTTTGTTGATTTTTGTTTGGCTTCCTCTTCTTTCTTTGCGACACTCCCGGGTTCCGTTTCTCCTCCTCTGTTAGAGTCTTTCAATGCTTATTACCGCCTTCTCTCTGCATTTTGACTTTTATTTATTTTATTTCTTTTTTGTTTTGAGGCCAATCAATCTCACATTTGGTAACTGCTATTTGCCAAAGCAAACATTGTGCCGGAATGATGATGATGACAATAACGATGGCTGGCACACGGTAAAGCCGGCAACAGCTCCTACGGCGGCATGGCTGGCAACGCATTCACGGCACGTCGCTGGAATAGTGCATGCCGAGCACGCATCGAATGCATCAGCCAACGGGAAGCCGGAGCGTAAGCAGCGCTGCTTCTTCAGGTGTTTGGCAGATAACTTTTGTTCATTAGATGAGGCACCGTTAGCGATGGTTCCTTTGCGACAGTAGATAACATTATGGAAAGCATTCAAATCGACACATTTGTTTTTCTCCACATGCACAGAGTCATTTAGATCGAATCGCTCGCACAGTCGGACGAATGGACAGACAGACAGACAGTCGGACATGGTTAGATTGACCAAAGACAATATAAATACTTATGTTTTTTGTCTGTGGATTGACTCAGCTATTGATGCAGATTAGGCATATGTATGCATACCTAATTTTTTCCGGAACCCCAACATTGAATTATTTTCTATGCTCGTTCACGAAGTAAAAACAGTATTTGGGTTTGTGCAATGTTTATCTGTATGAAAGGACCCATATTTCAAACTTCCATAACTTTATCCAAATTGAACCGATTTTCATGTTTGGTGACATTTTGATCACGATTTGTCCTCTGAATTCATTCTGCATTAAAAATATTTTTGAATTTTGAATTTTTTTCGTAAATCATTTTACTCATTTTCAAATATTTTGTTTTTTCAAAATTAACAATTGCCAATTTATATTTTAATTGATTGTGGTTGTCATAATTAGTATAAAAACAACATTAAAAATGATTCTGTGGGGTCGAATTTTTTGCCAAAAATAATGCCGAAATTTACAAAAAATAACTAAGGCGCAAATCATCATTGAGATGTAAAAAACGCCACTTGAATTGGCAATTTTTATTTTAAATCAAAATGCAACAAAAGTAGCTTTTCACTCTTATTTCTACTGCTAATTTATAATGATTCGTTTTTAATTTTCTTTTGTCGGCCAAAGCCGCCGATCTAGACTACCAAATAAATATTTACGTTTTCTTTCATAATCACATGTTAAAATTTACATTGGAGAAGCACATAACACGGTAAGAGGAAAAGAGATGGGTTGAAAACTCCGCTTTACGGATGAAATGCGCATAAATAAGAGGAGTGCGGCATGCGCGAATTCGACCTCACTCCTATACATTTCAGGTATTCTCCATTTGATTTGAGTTTATGTATTTTGTGTATTAACAACTATATCCTGTTTTTCCACATCTATACTATAGGTTTTTCGAGTGGTTACCTTATCAAGGAATTGTGTACATTTGCAACCTGTGGATGCAGGCAACCTGTGCATTTATTTCCGATGCAGACCGCCGCCTGGACGAAGTATGGAACTCGTTAGCGCCGGTATCTTGGCGGCACTTTTCTTCACCTCTTCAATTGCGTGCAGCATGCGCTGCGGCTCGGTGAGGAACCAGATCCACAATAGCTTGTTGTATCGCCAAAGCTTCTCCTTGTCCTAAATTCGTATGAGCCAAAGATCAGGATCGAATCGAGGTACGTATCTAAACTAGACGACACCAACAAAAAATTGTTGCCCCGCTGACTTACCATACGCTCCAAGATTTTTTCCTGGAACTGAGTGCGCAAGTGGCGGAGCGACTCTTCAAAGTGCAACTGCTGCTGTACGACTTTGAACATGGGACACAAATAGCGGACGTGCTCGAACATGGGCTGCTCCAGCGGGGAGTTGTAAACGAAAGGGCTCAGTCTCAGCTCCAACTGCTTGCTGTAAAACAATTGTTAAATGTTATAATATGGAAAGTAAAGAATTCGAAATATGGAATTCGAATTATATGTAAAAGAAATATAGGTGTATAGAAATACACCACAATATTACGATTTACTCACAGATCGGCCAGCTGCTCGTGCGCGTGGACGTGCGACTTTTCACTCAACATGCTCTGCAGGGCGTAGGCCAAGAGACGGCCGAACTTCTCATACTCGTACAAGCAGCTCTTGGCTTCGGCACTGCGCACATTCTGTCCGAGGTGTGCGGACAGCTGGCCGCCGATCTCCTGCAGGAACTGTGCCTGGCGACCCTTGTGGCAGACATTCAGCGAGCGCATTGTTTGCACCCGCTGCCAGCTCATCTGGGCCTGGGCATGGAGGCCCGTGGATCTGTCCAAGCAGTTGCGCTTCTTCTCCAAGTCCAGCTGTATGGCTATCCAGACGAGTTCAGCGTTGGACAGTGCGTCGGAAATGATGCTCGTCAGCTGCTGGTCGTTTTTGCGCCGGCGCAGCACGCGCTCCCATTTCTGCTTTGTGTTCTCGTAGAGCACCAGCTCGATGCGCTGCTGCGTGTGCTGCTGCACGTGCATGGCCAGGGCACTCACCAGCGTGTCGTGGGTGTTCTTCAGATGGTTCTCGTTCAGCAGCTGCAGATCGTGCGTCTCGCGCACCATGTCCGCCAGACCGATGCAGGGAATCTGGCTCAGGTCAATGTGATCGATGAGCGCTTGCGTGGCCTTCGCCTGGGCCTTCTCCTTGATATACTCGAGTGTGTAAAACTTGATGCTGTGTATGTTCAATGCTGGTGGAGTCATGTGTGTATCGAGTTGTATTGTGCACTCACGAGTTTTGCAGGTTCTCCAGCTTGCTGTTGACGTGCTGCGTGTCCGCCTCCGTGCTCTCGAAGTCGGCGAACTCGTGTATCTTGAAGTTGTCCTTCATGTAGAGCGTGAAATACTGCATAAACGAGTCGCACTTGAAGAAATACTGCTCAAGCGGCAGCTGGTGCATGAATAGCGGCGGCACCTGCTGCAGCGTGAAGCCCTTGTTGGTCTTCTCGCTGAGTCGGCAATTCTCCCGCTGCACCTCCTCCAATTGGCGCGCCTTCGTCTGGCACTCGCTCAGCAATTCCCGCTCAGCAGCGTGCAGCGGCAGAGACGCACTCTCCAGCTCGTTGAGGTCGCTGATGAGACTGTGCTTGGTGTTCCTGCAACAACAAGTGGCAACTTTAGTTGGTATCTCTGATTAATGAGCACTGCTTACTGCATTTCGTCGACGAGCACGGAATAATCTCTGGCCGCCTCCTCCAACACCTCCAGCTCGGCGGCGATTGCGTCCACGTCCTGCTGCGTGTACTTCAGCAGGCCCGGGCTCTCGGACTCGATCTGCTGCAGTTTCAGCTGTCGCTCGGGCTCGTCCAGCCACTCGCCGCGCTGCATCAGCTCGTCGCGCTTGAGGAGCTCCTGTTCGGTGAGAATGTTAGCGTCCGAAATGTTCTCCGACAGGAAGTTGAAGAACTTCTCAAACTGCTCGTCGTAAATTATCCATTGGTTGGAGCTGTCGACGCCTATCTTTTTAAGCATCTCCGAATTCTGCGCCCAAATCAATGCATACAGTACAATATAAAGCGGCAAAAGTAAATTAACTTACGTTCAGCAGGTCGCCCATTTTCAGTCAAACACTATTTTAAATTATCGATAGGCATAACAGCGTCGATGTTTTGTTTAAATGGACTCGATACATCACCGATTAGCGATGTTTTCGCCATCCGATTAGGCATTTTTCTTATAAGCGAAATTTTTGCGCTCTTTAAGCGACGCGAGCAGTGTTTTATATTTTATACATTATTTTTTACTGCTTTGTCTCGGTAATTCTTCGTTATCTTCACACCAGGTAAAGAGCGTCCAAATAAATTGGGGTTTAGGTCAATCTTATTTAGTTTATTACGAGGATTCCATTTATATTTATCATATAAACTATGAAATAAACAATTATAATTAACATTTGAATTAATATATATTTAAAGAAAAACTAGTTGCAATCTAATCGCTTTTAAATATAGGCTGTGTCTAAACAAAATTGGCGCCAAATCGAAAATACGCTATTTATAATGACTTTCATCGATTCATGATTCTCATTTGCTCATCTCGAAGTAGTTGGCGATAGTCCATGCCTATCAAATATTCATCGTCAAGTGGTATCGATACGGAACAACCTTTGGTATCGTGCTGGCACCGATATACCGGCAACTTTAATTTGCTTATATTTAATAAATCACGCAATAAAGATAAGTTCCGCCGCCGGAAATTGAATCCTCGTAAAAAACTAAATAAGATTGACCCAAACCCCAATTTATTTGGACGCTCTTTACCTGGGGTGAAGATAACGAAGAATTACCGCACTTGCTGACCCAGGAAATCGATTAATATTAAGCTTCTACAACACTAACCATTGGGATGACGACTATAGCGGCACTTTTAAATTTTTGATATTTATTATAGTAGTTTGTATTGTGGGTGCAAAAGTACCAGTATAAGAACAGTTTGGTAAACAGACATTAACAGAACAAGCAGGCGGAGAGTCGCGACAATTTATTTTATTTGGTTTATATAATATGTATGTATATTGTATGTATATATAATTTGTTATCTTTAGAATTGCTTTAAGAGGCGAAATGTCTTAGATATACATAATGCTGTTTTCATATACATTTGTATGCTTCCATGTGCACATGCTGCACTAATTTGGTTTTATTTTCCATTATTTCTTTCTTGTTTTGTTAGTTTTTGAGTAAATTTTCTTTTGATTCTGCTTAGTTCATTGTGGTCGTTCCATGTACGCGTCCAATATATTTATTTCAATGCTCTTGATATTTATCAAAATCTATGTATGTCTGCTATTGTGTGCATGTGTGTGTATTTTGGACTGTCGTGAAGATCTTCATGCACATACAGAATAATTAGTCGTACTTTTAAGCGGTGGACAACAAATGATTTTTGTTATACATAATACATAAAGGAGTACATAAGTATTTATGCACTTGTAAATGGAACAGTTAGTTGAGAAGCACGCTGTCTGGTTTCATTTTTAGTTTGCATTGATTAACAATAGGCTAGCCACAGCTGTTATATTCCATACACATAAATAGTATATATATTGGCATATAACAGCTGGCGCCATTTAATATAACACATGAATTCGCCATCAACAAATTATAATACATGTTTAAATCTCATAACACGTCCCGCAATTTGGTGTTCGATTTTCTTTTCATGTTCCTCACTTTTTTTTATATAAATGTAAGTTTTTCATTTCATTTACCTGCTGTAATTAGCATTTGATTTCTTTCTTTTCTTTTCAATATTTTTACTAACTAAATTGTTGCACTTTAGCCATAACAGTTTTAAACAGTTAAACATTTCATTAATAAGCGGAATAAACAAAGAACACTGTAACGAAATATGTGTCAAATAATATGTAAGAGCTTAAGAACTTACTGTTAACTGTCGTGCCAAAGTGTAATTAACTGCGATTTTTTGTTGAATAATTGTGTAGGTTTTATAAAAGCTAGTCTTTAACTTAATTTTTAGTTTGCAAACATATAAATATATATTTGTATGTATATATATGTAGATGCATAAGTATTAGTTCGACACATGCATAATTCATTAATTTTAAGTTAAAAACTAATTTTTATGACTTTACATATTAAGATCAGTATACGTATAAGTATGTATGTTTATATATATGTATGTTTTTGAATAGATTTATAAATTTTCAAGCAAAGTACAGCATTAGGCTAGAACTGACAAAAGTGGAAACTTTAAATGTTCATAAAATTAACATTTTTTACAACTCAAGAGCTGTAAACAAACAATGATTATGAAGGCATTTGTGTGTGGTTTGTGGTGTATATGTTTCTGTATATATATATATATATATATATATATATATATATGTATATATATATATATATATATGAACAATATTTGTAGTTGGAATATATTTTCACTTAGTTACAATCAGGGACTGAATATTTCTCTTGTCTTAATGTTTGACACATAAATATGGAGTATGTTTCTGTTTAGACTTTTAACAAATTGAAAATGCTATACTATATATTTAACTTGATCAACTTTGGTTTTGACTCTTATTATGTATTAAAAAAATTATTTATTGTTGTTTCGTTACGATAATCTGTGGTAAGACTTAAATGTGTTTGATTGTTTTAAATCAGATTTTAAAAAAACTATATAAAAAAATCAAAATATTAAAAAAGTAATTTTTATTTAATATTTGTGATTGATCATTTTGTTTATAATAAAAATCAAACAAAATAAATTTAAAGTGTTTTTCAATCCTCAAGATACAATTGAAATTTGTTTTTTTTAATTGAAAAATTATCTTAACTTGAGTTATATTTAAGAGTTTTTTTTGTTGAGTTCTAGCATGGCACAAGTAAATAAATTTCAGTTCGAAAAGTCTGGGAAATAGTATTTGAGTTTTTGCAAATGTGACAGTTAAAAGCTTATTGTTTCATTTGACTTTATACAGTAATGACTATTTGCCAAATAACATTCATAATTGTTATATAATTTATATATATTTATATATACACATATATTATATATATATATGTATATATATATTTCTTTTTGTATAATATAATATTGATTTGCTTGATGTATTGTGCATAATTTGTG
This sequence comes from Drosophila colorata, assembly GCA_035041545.1. Taxonomy (NCBI): domain Eukaryota; kingdom Metazoa; phylum Arthropoda; class Insecta; order Diptera; family Drosophilidae; genus Drosophila; species Drosophila colorata. Next base: position 1,680,773 of record JAWNLD010000490.1, on the reverse strand, counting down.
AATTGTAAGATTTACTTTTGTTTTCGTTCTACCATACGTAGTTTACTCTGGCTAGACTCTTCTTGAGGTTCTTTGTTAAGAATTAAAAACATACAAAGGTATAATTTAAAGAAATGTTGTGCGTGCTTTCTTATTTTCTACCAAGTGAAACTCTTTAGATTTCTGCTTTTTCAAATTTCATTAAACATATATTTTGCTATCATATTCAAAACAACAAAAAGGAAGGGCTTAAGTTATTTCAAACAAATTTTAATTAAAGTACATAAATGAAAGTCGCGAAAAAGAAAAAAAGTGTGTGAAACAATGGTTGTGTTTGTTTTTATTGGTTTGGTGTCATTAAAATTAAACTGTTTTGTATTATATTTTGCACAAAAAAAAAAAATAGATAAAAAGTTATGTTAATTTGCAGATGCAGTTATACATTTATGTATGTATTAGGTATTTTTAAGTATGTATTTTATTAGTTAAATATTTGATTTGCTATTTAAATGGTAAATTGTTTTTTTTTCTTTTCCTTGCTTTTTTTTGTTTTTTTGTCTGTGTGGGGCTTAAAAGGTATGCCATTTTATTACCAATTGAATATTTAAAATGCAATGCTTAGAAGTTTTTTCTTACGCTTAACATTGCCAATTTGTTAAAATTGTTATTTATTTGTATTTGCTGGATGCTATTCGTTATTTTGTTTTCTCTCTTCACTTTTCTTGATTTATTAGCTAGAATTGTACACAGTAGTAAAAAGAAAACGCAATGTTTTTAGCTAAGCAAATAATAAACACAATAAATTATACACATTTACACATAGAAACATATGTAAGTTAAGTTATATTAGGCAACAATTTAACATTTAAAAAATTATTTAATGATAGACAAACAAATACATATACATATTTAGCAATATATATGTATGCACGTATGTTTATGTATTTAGTAAAATGTATAAGGAACATTTATGGACTATTGCGGCACATATTGCAAACTGTTTCAAATTGTTTATGCAAATTACATTGTGTAAGCATCAATAAACATTTAGTGTGTTGTGTTTCTCAAGATTGCACAGTTCTTTACTGCTATTACATTTAAATAAATTTATATATATGTATATATGCACATATTTATGTAAGTATGTATGTTTTTCTTTAATGTTTATTTTTTCTTTTCTTTTTTTATGTTCTCATTAATTATAATATGTACGCTTCTTTTTGGCGCTGCTAAATGTTTTAAACAAATTAGCGCTAATTTTGTTGTTGTTTTTTTTTGGTTTTTTTCTCTTTTTTTTTATTTGTTTGTTTGTTAATTTTCTCATTCTTTATACATACAGGCTTAAGATTAGTTTCGGTTTTTACTACGGAAAAGGAATCTGTGGCTCGTGCGCAAAAGTATTCAATGCATCAATTTGTAATATCCTGCATACCTCAGCGGGCAAAAGTCCTCTGCTCCTGTTACTGTTGTTGTTCGAGTCCAAGTTGGTTGCTTGTGAGATATATATTGAATTGAAATTTCCACGTGCCGTATTCCGGATTCTATTCTGATCAATTCTGTTCTGTTCTGGTCGATTCCAATTGTTCAACGGTTCCATTGTTGCTCCGCCTTCGACCCTTCCTGCTTATCATTAATGTAAGTATGTATTTGTGTATTACAATTATTAAGAATGATGTTTAGCTAAAACGACAAATCTTTGCAACATTATAATGTTTATATGTAGATATTTTATATGTTAATATTATATGCGCATGCACTTGCACGCGTCTGCATTTGTGTGTGTGTGTGTGTTTGTGTCTGTGTGGGTGTGTGGAAGTGTGGTGTGTCCTCCTGTCCGTGCCCAAAACATGATCTGGGCGCACAGCCAACACCCATCACCACCACCATGCCACAACAGCACAACACACAAGCACACCATCGGCAACAGGTATTCATTAGTCATCCCGATCGAGATCGGTGCCCACAGAAGCCGCAGACTCCCGTTGCCACCCCACGCCGTTGCCGTTGCCGCTGCGATTGCCGTCGCCGCTGCTGTTTACCCATGCGCCGCTCCATTATTGCCCTGATTATGGTGCTGATTCTGATTCTGGTGCGGATGCTGAAGGTCCTCGCTGGGCGTAGGCGGCTGATCTCGGCGCGGCGGCATCCGCTCGTTGACCGCATCGAGTCCCTTGGCCTCCGCGAACGAGGTAATCTTGTGATTGGGCGAGAAGCCCTGCATGGCATTCTTGAGGGACTGCTTGCCGCCGGAGAGGGCGCCGAGGGGCAAGGCGCCCGTCGGCGTCAGCCCCTTCAGCTGCAGCACCGACTCGGACTCCTCGCGCAGCACGGAGAAGACGCGCGCCATCTTGCCAATGGCGCGTATCTTGTTGCGGATGACCTCCTTGCGCAGCGCCGCCTCGTCGTCCGAGAGCGGCTCCTCGCTCTCCTCGGTCATGAGCTCGTCGTCGGAGCAGATGTTCAGCACGTTCACCAGCATCTCGGTGACCTTCTCGCCGACGAAGGGCAGCGACCAGGTGAACACGTCCATGAAGTTGGGAAGCCAGTAGGGATGCGGCGAGCAGTTGAACTGCCGGATGTTCATCACGTTGTTCTCGTACTTGAGCACCGCCGCCTTGTTGTTGTACACGTCGAGATAGTTGGGCGCCGAGAAGATGGTGATCAGCGAGGGGAAACCGGTGGTCTGGCTCTTGCGGTACATGCGGTAGCCGGCGTCCTGCGCCTCGTGCGCCCGTATGATCGACAGCAGATTGTTGTTCTGCAGGAAGTCGCAGCAGGCGGCGTAGCTGTAGAAATACGAACAGCCGCGCACCGAGTTGTGCGTGTAGAAGTCCGAGTTCTTCTCGTTGCCAAAGTCCTCCAACGGATCGGACCACAGCAGGTCGCACATGGGGCCGAAAGCGGGCGGCTCCTTGAACCTATCGAGCCGCCTGATGTCCTCCAGCTCGTGTATCTCGGGCGACAGCCCGCCGTGCACGCAGAGGAACTGCTGGTTCATCAGCGCCGCCAGCGGCAGGCAGTCGAACGCGTCCATGCACGCATCGTACACGCGCTCCGAGTACTTGATCTTGCACTCCTGCTTGAAGGTGAAGTACTCGGTCAGGTGCCGGCACTCGTGGTTGCCGCGCAGCAGGAACAGCGTCTGCGGATACGTGATCTTCAGCGACCACAAATAGAGGACGCACTCGATGCTGAAGTAGCCCCGGTCCACGTAGTCGCCCAGGAACAGATACTTTGTCGTTGCTGGCGATCCGCCCACCTCGAACAGCTTCATGAGATCGTAGAACTGGCCGTGTATATCTCCGCACACAGTCACCGGCGCCTCAATGTCGATCATTGTCTTCTCGTGGCGCAACAAGGCGGCGCCCTCCTGGATGATGCGCAATGCCGGCGCCTCTTCGATGCGCCCCTCGAGGATGAAGTGCTGCTTGAGCAGCTCGTGGTTCGGCTTGCCGGTGCGCGGGTCGAATACCTCGGCCAGCGTCAGTTTGTGGCTGGGCGGAAACGGGACGCTGTCGACGACACGCTCTTTGGTGTTGATCGCCACGTGCCCATGACCGTGGGCGTGGCCGTGGGCCTTGTGCGTGGGACTCTCGTGGCCAACGCTGGCGGTGTTCGAGTTGCTGTTGCTGCCGCCGGCCGTGGCGTGTTGGCCCGTGCTGGCGGCGTTGGCGTTGTTGTTGCTGTTGCTGCCGGACACGTCTGTGGGGTCCGTGGAGTTGGCGGCGCTGCCGCCGCGCTGGCCAGCACTTGTTGCCACTTGGCCAGCGCCGCCGCTCGATTGATTATTCGAAGACATTTTCGCAGTGCGCCGTGAGTTCAATTTTGCTGTGCCTGCTGCCCACACGGGCTGAGCGTTTTTTCTGCTTCTTCTTTCGTTTTTCTTAGTGTGCGCCGCAAGCTGCACTAAATTGCACTAGCTGCACTCACACACGCACACGCACACACACACACGCACGCACACAGAGGCACGTTGGCCAACAACACACGCACTTTTCTACTTTTCTCGTTGCTGCTGCTGCGCTGCTGCTGCTGCTGCTGCTGCTGGTATTGCTGTTGTTTTTGTAGCTAGTTAGCCGCTTTATCGCGCTGCCAGCCTTTTGCTGATTTCGGTTCTTTTCTCGCCTGCGACTGTTGCTGCTGCAACGCAACGCCAATTTATATATGCGCACAATTTTGTATTTTTTTCTCGCTTCGTCTTTGGCTGCTGCTGCTGTGTGCCCTGCAGACGTCGTAATTTCTCTCTTGCTACGTTTTTTTTCCTTCGCTTCTCAATGGAATTTTCAGCTCCCCCTCCCTCTCCTTTATTTTTATTGATATTCTGCCAGTGTGACTGCAAGCGGCAAGTGCTCGATGGCAGCTTTTTCAGCTTACTGAAATACTGAAAATACCAAACGTTGACGTTACGTTAACGTCAACGTCAACGCACGCTGACGTAAAGCCGTCGCAGAATGACGTAAGTGGGCGCAATGAAGCATTTACCTGGAATTAATGTCAATACTATATACTTTTTATGCTTACCATTTAATACCTTTATTTTAATTTAATTTAATCAATTTATTTCTTCCAAAATTTAAATACATATAGATGTGCGCCATGACAAATTTATAAATTTAATTTATATCAATGGGAAATATAATTAACGACGAATATGTCGATTTGTTTGGTATTGAATAGCAATTGTGGATCGCATTATTCTTTCCACTTTAATATTTAAAACCAGCGCTTGTTTCTATAGGAAAATCAGCTGCTTTTGTCTGTCATAAAATCGATAACAGTATCGATATTTTAATGAAAAAGATCGAGCCAACTATCAAAATGATTGATTATGGCATATTCTGAAGGCTTTTCAGAAACTGAAAACACAATTCCATTTGATCGATTTAATCGTAGGAATATAAAACATATATTGATATGCATTGCAAACGTTTATATATCGATTCATAAGCAATTTACAAAGAAAATCCAGCTTTAACGGTAACTTCCTATAGAATTTCTATGTGGCGGCAAATTTGAAAACTTCACTGCAAAAAATAATAACGAGTGCTATGTAGAAATGTGTATATACTCAAAACGAACATTTAGAGGAAATAATAAACGTGCGCGCATTTTATTCTCAGGATAGGTACTTGTATATTTTTTTAAATGGTTTTGTATTGTTTTTGTTTTTGCTTTGTTAATATTAATTATGTTAGTAACATTGATAATCATTTTTATTTTGCATTCACTTATGGTTAAAACTTCTTGTCTGCATTTGTTCATGCCATTTGTAAATTAATTTGTTCTTCTTTGGAATGCATACAATTTCTCACAACGGCGCAATTGCAATTTGCCAGCCAGCTGCCCTTGAAATACATTTATAAATTTATAATATAATAATGCTTTCACTGTTAAATTTTTTAATTTATTTATTTTCGGTTTTATAATAAAATTGAAAATTTTTAAGAGATTTATCTAGATGTGATGTTTTTTTTTTGTTTTTGGTTTTTTTTTTATAATTTTTTTAAATATTAATTTGTTTTAATGTTGTTTTAATATTATTTGTTTTTGTTTTCTTTTTTTTTGTTTTGTTTAAATATAAGTATATAAACTTTTTGCTTTGACTCTGACAAAGTTGCTTTAACTTATATATATTTTATGTATATATGTATATATATGCATATAAATAAATGTTTAAATATATATAAAATATGCATTTAAATTGATTTATCCAAAAGGTAAAGTTTTAATTCTTTTATAATATATTTAAGTTTTTCTTGTGTAAAGTTTTAAAGCATTCGAGGGCAGGAAGTAGATGTTGAAAAATACATGTATCAAAAAATTAGATAAAATATACAAACATTACAAATATGACTTATAAAAGGGGGTTTTGTTTTGTTTTTCCTTTTTGCAATGAGGACGTGTTAAATTATAAATAAACCAACTGGAAAAAATAAAAAAAAAATAAATAAAAAAATAAAATAACCTACAGACACATACGGTCCTAGCCACGCATACACATCCACACACACACACTCACACATATACAACAGGCACACATAAAACTAAGCAAAAGCCTTTTTAATTTTAATTTGAAGTGTTAACAAAATGAAAATTTTATTTTCAGTTTTCAACCTATGAAGAACTTAAACAAAAATTATGTTTAAAAATTAAGTAATTTGTTTAAAACAATGTGATTGTACATATGTATGTATGTAAGTATTTATGCTAATTTACAAACAACGGCAACAAATTGTTCAACAGTTTTCAATTGTATATTGCAACAAAAACAAGATAAAATAGGAAAGTAAAATAAAATATAATATTGCACATTTTAGTATTCCTCTTTTTCTCTTTCTCTCTCTCTCACTGTTTGTCTTTCTTGATCTTTCAGGCTTGCTTAGAAAAGGGAGTAGCAGAAGAAGAAAGAAATCAAATAGGAATATAAAAGTCATAAAAAGTGTATTCTTTTTTATATTTATATGTATATATATATTTTCTTTTCTTAGAGACTTGTAACATTTTGCGATTTTTCAATTTTTTGGTTTTAAATTTATTTAAAATTTTTTTTTTGTATTTTTTTAATTTTTTGGTTTTTTTTTTGTATTTTGGGTAAATTTATATTTAAAGTGGTTGTAGTAGAAAATGTACCGTTAAAAAGTGATGTGTATGCTGCGCTTATGCATTGAAAGAAGAGACGAGAAGAGCTTTTAAAGAGCGGTTGAATGTGAGCCTTGGAAAAAAGATCAGAAATTTTTTTAAGTTGGTTGTTGGTTGGTTTTTGTGTATATAGTATAAAAGTATTAGTTTCATATATATATATATATATATATATGTATATATAAATTGTTTATACATATATATATGTATAATTTGTTTGCTTAGATTCTGTTAGCTTCTTATTAAACGTTATTAATTATTTGTGTTTTTTTATTTTTTTTGTTTTAGAAGAGCGCGCTAAATTGCATATGGAGGTGTGGAGGGGGAGAGGGCGGGAACGTTCGAGGAGAAAAATAATCATGTATGCATGTTTTTATTTTGCATATATACTATTTAAGTATAAATTCATTTAGTTATTTTGTTTTTTGCTTTCTTTTCTTTTTTTTTTGGGTTTCTCATATGTACTTATGCATATACATATACACATACATATATATTTGTTTTTAAACAATAATAGTAATTTCTCGCACTGCATTTGTAATTGTTGTTGTTTGTTTGTATTTAGTTTAAATATATATATATATATTTATATTACTTTTGGAATTGAAATGCAATAAACTTTTGTAAATTGTTTGCCTTGGTTGTATATTCTTTTGCTTTGTTGTTCTTCTTGCTTAGCTTTAAATTTTCGTTTTTTTTATATTTCTGTTAAATTTATGTTCCTTTGACTATTTGGGAAATGTGTGTGTGTGGGTGTGTGAAAAACGCCTAAAACTGCATGTTTGCGGCTTCTTAATATATGTACATACATACATATGTGTATATACTATATGTGTACAATGCACAGCGTGCTTTTGTTTGTTTTGTTTTTTAATCAACTTGCGGCTGCTCAACTTATTATTTTCTATTTTGTATGCATGTGTTTTTTCTTTATTGTATTGTATGCTCGCATGGGCACGGCTCCCGTCTCCCCGTCACGAGCAAGGCATTTGCGAATTTTGTTGCCTGCTTTTAGGTGCTGCAGTTAATAAACAATTTGTAGCGTACGCCCTCGCTATCGCTGTCGCACTCGCACTCGCTCCAGCCAACACGCCGACTCGCAGTGTTGCTCACTCTCTAGCGTATGTACCCATGCTTTACTGCTGTATTTGTTATTTTCTTGTTGATCTTGTTTTTTTTTTTTCATTTTACTGCCTTCAAACATAATTAAAATTTGTTTGTTTTCCGCATTGTTGTGTTTATGGTTTTAACTCTGGTTTTAGTTTTATTTCATTTTTTTTGTTGCTCTCTCTTTCTCTTCTATTCCTTTCCCCTTCTCTAGCTCGACCTCATCTTAATCTTAACATTTTTCTGCATTCAAGAACTAACATTTCCAGCGATTCGCCAATATTTCAAATATATAGATGTATGTATATATATAATTTTCTTATGTATGCTTGTATAATTGTTTATAAAGTACTTCAAATTGCTATAAGGTTGCATTTTGTATTACATTCTTGTCAACTATCAATTGTTTCGTCTTTGTCAAATTTAAATTATTTACTAGCTGCTCATTTCATTCCCATTTCTCCGTCTGTCCGCTCAACAACAATTTGTTTTATTTTTTCATATTATTTTTTTGGTTTTTCTTTTATCCTTTAATATTAAACTTAAAAATTAATGTACATAGTTGCTGTTCTTGTGTTTTTAAAGAATTTTTTTTTAAATGTTTGTTTCTTTTTCGTTTTGTATTGTTTATAATTCTTGTTAATTTTAATAATAATGTGTTTGTTTAAGAGAAGTTGCACTCGTTAAAATGTTTTTTTTTTGCATTTTATTTTTATAAATTCATTTTACCTAATTACTTAAGGTGTAGTAAACAATAAATGTATGTAAATATACAATAAGTAAAAACATAACCATCGTAAGATAGAAACAACAATTTTATTTATATTTCGTATGCATTAATATTACCTTTGTTTACAATAAATATAAATAAGCAAAAAAAAACAAAAAATTATTTTCAATAAAAAAAATGTATAAAAAAACTAGTAACAGCTAACAACAAAAACCCAATTCGACTTTTGCACACTTTTTCACAATTCTGCTTGCTTTGTTTCAGATATTTATTTGTTTTTTGTTTTGTATTTAACAAATAACTAAAATTCCATTAAGTTTAAAAAAAAGACTCGAGGCACGCCGGCGACGCAGGCGCAAATGTGAGGCTGATGCGGTAGGGGGCGCCATGCAAACGCAGCAGTGTATTGTTGTTTTTGTATTGCAAGGCGCCTGCTCTGAGATTCGATTGCATTTCGTGCTCATGTTTCTTTTTGCTGGCTCTGCCGCTTGATCGTGTGTGAGTGCAATAGGGAGAGAGAGAGTGGGTGGGAGACAGATAAAGAGAGTGAACACGCGCGCGTTTTTGAGAGCGTAAGTTAGTTAGGATGTGTGTGTGGTTCCGTTAGATGTCGGCATTTTGCATTTTGCGTTTCTCTTCGGCGGCTGCTGCACATTTGACGCCTGCTGCGCTGCAGCCTGTTCGGTTTAAATCATATATTTATATATATGTATATGTATTAATTATATTCAGCTAATGACTACGACAAAGATGGCACGTATATAAAGACCACATACACAATCACCAGATGAGAGAGTGTGAGGCGACAATGGCGACGACAATGTACTCATAAACTTTCAGTTTATTTTTTGAGTGTGAGTGTGGGTCTGTTGTTTTCTGTATATGTGTGCTTGTGTGTGTTTGTAGTGTTGCGAGAGAGAGAGAAAGAGTTAGGTATAGAGAGAGATTCAGTCGTTTGTTGTTGTTGTCTGTTGTTCCTGTCGTTTCTTTATGTTATCTGTAATAAAAGATTGTATTAAAATATCGCTGTTGTTGTTGTTGTTTGTTTGTTTTTGTTGTTTTGTTGTAGGAAGTTGTAGTTTAACATTAGCTTCTTATTGGTGTTTAGCTTTAAAGTCGCCCTCGGCGCCACACAACGAAAGTAGTAAAATTTCTTAACGTTTAGCGTTCTTTTCTTTTTTGTTTCGTTTTGTTTGTTTGTTTTTTTTTCTTTAATAAGTTTTTGTTTTTCTCTCAAATTTTAGTTTAATTTTTTCTTGGGTATTATTTTGGTTTAGCTTTTAATTCAGAGACGAGCTTTATTATTATTTGTTTGTTAAATATAAGGTTGATTTCTTTTACATACATTTTTTGTTTTGCCTGTTTTGCATTTCTGTTTCTTTGCAAATAAATAAATTTAGCTAATTTGCATGTTGATGCTGCTGCTGCTGCTGCGACGCCAACGCCAACGCCAGCAGCGACGCGCCCGCATTTTGTTTGCTCTTTTGATATAATGTTGCACAAAGTTTTGATGATATATGTATCGTATGTATATATATATATAAATATATATATAAATATATATATGTATATATATAACTCTATACTGTTTAACTGTAGTTTATAATTAGCTTTTGTTTTTCTCATCTTTTGAATTGTTTTTAATACCAATAAGTTAAACGCTTGCGTTTCATTTGCTTCCACTTTTTCGTGTTGCGTGTTTTTTTTGTTTTTTGTTTTTTTGTATTATGTCTTTGCTTTTGAAGTGCATTTCAACTGCGGCTGCGTGCAGCGAAGCTTGTATGCTGTGTGTATGTGTGTGTGAGTGTGCGAGTGTGTGTGTGTTTGCTTGTGTTTGTGTGTGGCTGCGCTGGCGCTGTTGCCGCTGCTTAAAACTGTTTCTATTTGATATCCTTTCTCCCTCCCACTCGCAGGCACGCACTCCCACCGTAAATATTCTGCTTTGTTTCTCTCTTAACTGTCGACTTCTAAAGCTGACCTCCGCTGCTCTACAGCTCTACAGCTCTACAGCTCTGCAGCTCCCTACTCTCCCACTCTGCCGCTCTTCTCCTACTGACTTAGAATTATCCATTGATTGAATTCGCATTTGCATTGGCCGCTGCTGCTGCCGCCGCTGACAGTGTTTTCTGGCCCTCCTCCGCGGGCGACGGGGTGGCGTCGCGGCGCGGCGGCATCCGCTCGTTGACCGCATCGAGTCCCTTGGCCTCCGCGAACGAGGTAATCTTGTGATTGGGCGAGAAGCCCTGCATGGCATTCTTGAGGGACTGCTTGCCGCCGGAGAGGGCGCCGAGGGGCAAGGCGCCCGTCGGCGTCAGCCCCTTCAGCTGCAGCACCGACTCGGACTCCTCGCGCAGCACGGAGAAGACGCGCGCCATCTTGCCAATGGCGCGTATCTTGTTGCGGATGACCTCCTTGCGCAGCGCCGCCTCGTCGTCCGAGAGCGGCTCCTCGCTCTCCTCGGTCATGAGCTCGTCGTCGGAGCAGATGTTCAGCACGTTCACCAGCATCTCGGTGACCTTCTCGCCGACGAAGGGCAGCGACCAGGTGAACACGTCCATGAAGTTGGGAAGCCAGTAGGGATGCGGCGAGCAGTTGAACTGCCGGATGTTCATCACGTTGTTCTCGTACTTGAGCACCGCCGCCTTGTTGTTGTACACGTCGAGATAGTTGGGCGCCGAGAAGATGGTGATCAGCGAGGGGAAACCGGTGGTCTGGCTCTTGCGGTACATGCGGTAGCCGGCGTCCTGCGCCTCGTGCGCCCGTATGATCGACAGCAGATTGTTGTTCTGCAGGAAGTCGCAGCAGGCGGCGTAGCTGTAGAAATACGAACAGCCGCGCACCGAGTTGTGCGTGTAGAAGTCCGAGTTCTTCTCGTTGCCAAAGTCCTCCAACGGATCGGACCACAGCAGGTCGCACATGGGGCCGAAAGCGGGCGGCTCCTTGAACCTATCGAGCCGCCTGATGTCCTCCAGCTCGTGTATCTCGGGCGACAGCCCGCCGTGCACGCAGAGGAACTGCTGGTTCATCAGCGCCGCCAGCGGCAGGCAGTCGAACGCGTCCATGCACGCATCGTACACGCGCTCCGAGTACTTGATCTTGCACTCCTGCTTGAAGGTGAAGTACTCGGTCAGGTGCCGGCACTCGTGGTTGCCGCGCAGCAGGAACAGCGTCTGCGGATACGTGATCTTCAGCGACCACAAATAGAGGACGCACTCGATGCTGAAGTAGCCCCGGTCCACGTAGTCGCCCAGGAACAGATATTTTGTCGTTGCCGGCGATCCGCCGATCTCGAATAGCTTCATGAGATCGTAGAACTGGCCGTGTATATCTCCGCACACAGTCACCGGCGCCTCAATGTCGATCATTGTCTTCTCCTGGCGCAGCAGCGTGGCGCCCTCCTGGATGATGCGCAGCGCGGCGCTCTCCTCGATGCGCCCCTCGAGGATGAAGTGCTGCTTAAGTACGTCGTGTTGCGGCTTTCCGGTGCGCGCATCGAATACGTCGGAGCAGGTCAACTTGCGGCTGGGTGGAAACGGGACGCTGTCAATCACACGCTCCTTTGTGGATATTGTGCTCCGTTTTGTGGGGCTCTGTGGCGCGGCGTCTGTTGAGGCACCGCCTGCACCTGCTCCGGCTCCAGCTCCAGCTGCAGATCCCGATCCAGCTACGGCAGCTCCGCCCGCTGTCGTCCCCGTCGTTGCAGCCGCATTCTTGTCGTGTGTATTGTTGACGCTGCCGCCAGCTGAATTTGGCTTTTGATTTTGCTGCTGGGCCGCTGCCGCTGCCGCCGTTGCCGACGCCGACGATTGCGACTGCGACTGGCTGCTGTTGCTGTTGTTGTTCTGCGCTAATGGCGATGACATTTTTATTTGACAACGACTTCGAGTTGGACGACGACGACGACTACGACTTGGACTGCCGGCTGTCGACTGCTGACCAGGTCAATGGCGACAGACGCAAGTCGCCGCTGCTCCGTCCCCGCGCCGCACACAAACGTCGCTCCTCAAATGTGCTGGACAAATGGCTAAATGCTATTGGCCAATGGCAAATGGCGAGTGGCTAATGGCAATCGTCCTCGTCCTTGCGTTCAATCGTCAAATGACCTGCAATTAGAATAATGCAAAAATTGCCATTAGATATTCGCCCATGCACATGCCATATTCCACATTCCACATCGATTTCCATCTACTACTGCATCTATCAATTCGAATTGCAGTTAAAGCCCCTGAGTTAAAATGCAATTAAAATGTTTCTCGATAAAAAAACGTATTCGATTCCGTTGCCATTTTCCACCTCAATTAACATTTTATGCATTTGGCTTTCGTTTTGTTGTTTTGTTTTGTTTTTTTCATTTTATTTTATTTTAAATACTATCTTCAGTGCAAGAGGCTTTAACATATTTAATTATTGCAACAATCAACAAGTTGGAATGCAATATTTACGTTAGCCAAGGCTGCAAATCACTTTAAAACCAACCGGGTTCGATTTGAAATTCGAATTGTTTTGAAATCATTAACCAAACCAAATCTCTGCTCAAACTAGAAAATGGAATTGGCCTTTATTTAATTACATTTAACTAAAAAAAACGAATCACATTTGCTCTGACACAATAAAACGTTTTCCTATATTCTTGGAATTTTTATGAAAATTCCAAAAGGAAAAAAAAAGTCTGATGATTAAAATACATACATACAGTATGTCAAAAAAATGTTTTGACGATGGGAACACTATTTTGTATACTATTTTAACAAAGTGCAAATTAAAATTTAAAAAAAAACATTCAACAATTTGCAAAATTACTTTATTTTGCAAAAGAAGTTGAAAAATGTTCTTTTTTCCCATTGTCAAAACAAACAAATATAAAATGAAAACAGCAAAAGAATATGAGTTGAGCACATAATTAACCAAATTTGATAGCTCTAGCTCTTATAGTCTCCGAGATATGCCAAGAAAACCAAGTCTAAAAATCGATTTTAATCGATAATAATAAAACGGAGCAAGATATCGAAAAAAAATTATAAACTCGTACTGCGTATTGAATAGGAGAATCTATAGTCGAAAAGTTTACGTCTCTAGCTTTTGTAGTTTCCGAGATCGCTGCGTTCATACAGACGGACGGACGGCCATACGGACATGGCTAAATAGACTCAGCTCGTCGTCCTGATCAAGAATATATATACTTTATCGGGTCGGAGATGCTTCCTTCTGCATGTTACATACATTTGCAGAAAACCATTATACCCTTTTTACCCATTTTCAATGGGTTCAGGGTATAAAAACGAAAAAATACTGTTACCTCAAACTCATTATAGGAAAGGGATTAGACATGTGTATATTTCAGATTTTTACGGAGCTTACAAGTTTTACAAAGCATTCTTGAAATTTCTATATGAGTATTTACAACAAATTTATAAAAACAATACATCGTTCGATAGTACAAATTGCACGTTTCTAAGGGCGATTCAAATAGTCGAAAAGTTATAATTACTAGAAGTGTTATGAAATAATTTGTATGTGCTTAGCAATTTATTATTTTAAACTGAAACGGACAAAAAATCAATTCATATAATTTTATTTCATAATTTTAACAATAAAAATGGACATTTTTCAATGGATTGTGGAACAACACAGTTTTAATAGAAAATTCATTCCATAATTAAATTTTTCAGATGCAATTTTAAAGCAATCAATTCGATCAATTAAGAAGAGTTCGAATATTGAGTGTCCACTGCTCGCAATCGTTATCTAGCTACTGATTACTGTTTATTTGTATCTACTGCTTCACTTGTGTATTTAAAAATGAGTATCTTACATGTGTTTGCATTTCCGTTTAGTGCAATAACTGCCACATTCGGACCCCACAAAGTATACACATATATTTTATGGCCAGGAAATTACTTGAGCTTATAACAGATGTTGGTTGGGCTTGCCTATATGCTTGGTACTATTATGACCTGGGTGGGGCAGGGCAGGGTATTTTTTAGTCAACCTGACTCACAACTAAATAACTCTTAATTGTAAGCAGTGCATTCGTTTACATTTGATTAATTGTACAGGTTCGTAATAAATGTTTAAACAATATATGTGCATGCATATATACATATGTACATATAAATGTCGTTGACAATGTCAATGCTGCAGATATGTTAACAAGAAAGCACAGTTGTCTTCGGCGTACCGAAGATTAAATACACTTGCAAACATATGACAGATATATGTGTTCAATTTCCAACAGATTGTTTCTGTGTGAGCTTTATTTTCATATGTATTGTTTCCGATGATATTTAGCTTCTAAGTATGTTTGGAGCATAGTAAAGTTCGTAATTACTAAGTTCCGCTCAGATGGAATAAAAACAACAAGTTTTTCAAACATTTTCCGACGGGTCGATTGTATGAGAGCTATATACGATATAGTATCCCGATGTTGATACGATTTTTTTTTTATATATTAAGTGCATAGTAAAATTTGCATTTGCAGAGTTCAACAGATTCTTTCTACATAGTAGTCAGTCGGATGCACATTCATAATTATGTCAAAAGCAATGTAAAGCTTGTATTTATAGAGTTTAATAACAACATATTATAAAAAAAAAATAATGTTTTCTTTTATAGACAAACTGTGTTTTCGACAGGTATGTATATAAACTCGGTTATTGTTGCTGATCAAGAATATGTATCTTTATGGGGTTATGGGTTACACATTTCATAAAAAATACATATATAACCCTTACTGTGCAAGCGTATCAAAACGAGCAGATGAATAAATAATACGCTGTCAAATAGCAATCACTGCAGTCAGTCACAGTCACACTACACACACACACACAAACACTCACACATGCAAACAAACAGCCAAAGCACTATGGGGAATTTGCCCTGTTTTTCGCCACTAAACTCATTTTTTACAACTGCATAAAACAAACTTTTGTCTTAATTACATAAGAAATACATCAAACTTTTATGTTACATACCATAAGTCTTAACATAGCCCTCTAATGTTAAGTTTACAGCTGTTAAGCACACCTGATCTGCAAAGACGTATTTAATTGCATTGCACACATTTTTTTTCATTGAAATGCAAATGATTCAAATTTTTTTAATTAAAAGATTTTTCAAAAAACCTTTGCTGGATTCTAAGCTCTGTGGTTTGCACTTTGTGTATATATAGCGGATTGGTAGACATTTTACGTTTCCACTTAATAAATCAATAGTTTAAACTGTGCTCTCGTAAGATAAAGTTTAAAAAGAAACTTTATCTTTGGAAAGGCCTACAAAAATATGGCTGCATTTGGCAGCACAGTGATAGTATCCATTTTATAGAGAATTAAATTCTGAAGACAAGGACGATCACCTAAAAGTGCACTTTTGTGCACATTTTACAAAATTCATTTTTTAGGCAGATAACCTCTACTCTTCGAATTCGAAAGTTTTTTGCGGTGTATCACCAAATAAATATACGTAAAGCTGAAAATTTATGTTTTTAATTGTTTAAAAAGGTGTATAAAGCGAATTTAATTCAAATATCCAGACACATTCTTATAGAAATAATCACAAATCCATTAATATGCGCGCCTTCTGCATACAACTGAAAACTGTTTCTTGAATAACTTCAGTGTTTTTCATCCGATCTTTATGAAATTCGAAACATAGTTTACGTGCGTCCTCTACTAGATGTCTGCCAATTGTGGTTGTAGTCGTTGCGTTTATATTAAAAAAAAAGGGCTGTGGGCGGTGCCACGCCCATTTTCCCAAAAACTTTCTTAAACAATCTCAGGAACATAAACCAACCGACTAGACCCAAAAACTTCACTAAATCCTACAGTTATTAAAAAAAAAAGTCCGAAAAACAGCTCAAATTCCCCATAGTACAAAGGCAAAGCGGCAAGTGATGTAGTTGGTCTCGCTCGCTCGCTGTTCTAGCAGTGCAGCAAAGAGAGAGAGAGAGAGGGAAGAGTTTAAATTGGAAATTTAAACTAAACAGCAGTAAACGGATCAACATACACTTTAAGGATGTAAGGATGTTTAGCTCTTAAAAAACAAAATTGAGCTTTTCTATATGATCATCCATTGTTAAATTGCATAAGTGTATCCCATTTTACTTTTCTTTTTGAATAAAAACTGTCTGTGATATCTTAAAACTGAATACAAATTCCTATGGGTAGCTTTTTTTATAGTTAAGAATTAAACTTCAAAACTAATTCAGTTTTAAACACATTATTGGTAAATGTACTTTATTTCATGTATGTGAAATAGTCGGCGTCATTTCGATGAATAATGATTTCAGCTCACAAAAATGAAAGATAATTTAGGTTTAAATAAAATATTAATTCTTTATTTAAATAAGCGTTTTCCTATGTTTTTTGTATGTATCGTGTTTTCGAATGCACAGAGACTTCTACGCATTGGTGAATAAATAAAAAAATACACCTAATTCTCTTTTTACACGAATTTTGTAAACGATTTTGAAATAGCAGGCGTTTGTTCTTTTTACACGAACTGGTTTATTTTATTCTCACTCCTCACAAATTATACATTTTACCTTTGCTTTATATTTTTCTCAATAATTAATTATATGCGTATTTTCTGTTTGAGTGCTATTTCGTAATTATTTTGAACAACGTGATCCTGACGAGGAACGAGCTGCAAAATTTCAACGTGAACTGAATTTGTTAATCGCATCTTACAGAGAACTTTATAATAGTTTATCACGAAAACAAACACAATCTTTAACAACTGATTCCGTTCTAAAAACTACTAAATTATCAACAATGGGAAATAGAGATAATAATAGAGAAATAATTTCCCAAAATTATGAACAAAATAATTCTAGGGATAGCAGTGATATTGCAGTCCTGCACATGCCGTTATTGTCAGAATGTGACACTGAATAAAACTTTTTAATGTTTATATTAGTTTTACTTTTTTATATTAATTAATTTCTGATAATTTTTTATTTTTCCAAAGCACAATTTTTTTTTTTAATATATTTAATCAATTAAAATGTGTAAGCACGGATAATATATTCTCAATTGAACTCTTACATTTTTTGAATAATGTTAATTGCACTTTTAAGTATTTTTTGGTCTAAAACCAATCACCTTTCACAACATTTTTTTGGAAACTTATATATCATGTACAAGAAATATATAATTCTAACCAAACTTAAATATATATATATATATTTGTTTCAATTTATTATCCTGCAATTCTAGCCAAAATGATCTAAATATTTATTCAATAAAAGGTAAAAGTTGTTTAATTCATAGTTTTAGGATTTATTATTTGTTTTGGCCAAAGTTGAACAGCCTAGCCCATAGTACAAAGTGTAAATGCAGCATGCAGGTTTATGAATGTACCTATGTATGTATGTAGAAATGTGTAGCTATTTAAATACCTGTATGTATATATTTACATACATAAATTAAGTGCATGTGAGAACTAACACAAAGCCACCCACTTAATTGTAAATACATCCACAAGTTTTTGTGTGGGTGTGGGTGTGTGAGGGGTTTGTCTGTAAATAGCTGGGCCGTTGCTGTTGCTGTTGCTGCCTTGTTGCGGTTTCGTCGCGTAACAGTTGTAAACTGAATGGCTCATATGCACATACATACTTACATACATATGTACATACATAGACGCTTATACGGACCGGCTTAATAATCGAATCACTGGCAAAGACACACACGAACAAAATTAACAGACCGTTTAACGAGTAAAGTGCATAAATCATTTGAAAAACTGTTGCAAGATGGGTAAATGTCAAAACCCCCTTGCATTGCCGTCGCTGACACCCGCAAGGTAAACGAGCGTCATGTACGTGTAAATATGTAAATTGCTGAATCCTGTTAAGGCAAGTATGCAGCTCTTAGAATTTACGAGCAAAAATTATGCGAGCTAAATTTACTAAGTGTACCCAAGTGTGTGCATACTCTGGCATATTATTAAATTTTCTCATGTTTATCTTAGCTGCAGCTGATTGGAAGAAGTTGCAACGCACTTGATGTACATTTTAAATATGAATGCTTCTAAACAGGGTTGCCACACTTTCAGATAAGCTGAAATGCTTTCAGAAGTTTACTTCTTTGTTTATTGGACATTTAAATCCTCATGAAAGCAATACTGAAGCTTACCACGAATATGGACCTGGTTCTATTGTGTGGGTATTTAGTAAGAGTTTTTCACAAAACTTTGAGAATACTCCGGTGTACAGTTATAACGCTTGTTAGGCTCTAATGTTTATCTTAGCTGCAGCTGATTGGAAAAAGTTGAAATGCTCTTTATCTACGTTTTAAAAATGTACAATGAGAATAAAGTGCAGTGCTGCCACCTTTCTATAAGATACAAGTAAGTGCTTTCAGACGTTTATTCTATATGTTCATAGGAAATTTAAATCCTTACGAAGGTTATTATGAAGTTTACAATGAATATGGAATATTGTGTGGGTATTTAGTAAGAGTTTTTCAACAAAAGTTTAGCTGCAACTGATTGGAAAAAGTTGAAAGGCTCTTTATCTACGTTTTTTATATCTACAATGAGGATAAGTGCAGTGCTGCCACCTTTCCATAAGATAAAATCAAATGCTTTCAAAAGTTGACTTGGAATATTAATGGTAAATTTCAATCCTGATGACAGCAAACATGAAGTATAGAATGAACATAGGTCTGGTTATGTGCAAGGGAATGCAGTGTTGTGAACCAAAATATACATATGTAACTATGCGCATGCATGCACTCTGTGTATGCGCCGAGTGGGCTGTGAAAATTGAGTCTCGTTTTATAACTGGCCTTAAAAGCAATTCAATATTAAATTAAAATTGAATCAGAATGCTTTCAATGAGAATTAAAAAATATATATTTATGTACACAGTGGCGTACACAGCTAGTGTGTCGATAGGTAAAAATATTATTTTCCGTGATTTCATGTTAATAAGTAGCCACGATTTAATTGCAGTCAGAGCAAGGGTGCCCCAAAAACGGCAAATATTCTCGCAAGCCCCCTTTTTGCACGCCACTGTGTACACATATGTATGCTTAAGTAATAGTGGTTTAAACGTGGTTGAGTGTAACATCTATATTTTGTTTTTGACACAAGATAATATTTGGTATATTAAGTAGCCCAATTTAAGCCCAGCTAAAAAACAAAAACTGGTTCAAGTCCGCTTGAAAACTGGTTAACGATTTGTGTCAAATATCGTCCAAAAACAGTTGACAAACATTATTTATTGAAGCAATCACAGCTCAAAAACTGCGTTGTCATCTAAATGCTAAAAGTTGAACAAAAAAAAAAAAGTAATAATAATATCGATTACAATACAAACATATGTATGAACAGACATATTCCATATACGCTTGTACTGGTGGTTTGGCCTCTTTCCATCTTTTAATTTAACTTTATAAATTTTTAAAACATTGCAGGTTTCAATTATACAATGACTTTGATAAATGCGTCGGTAAAGTAAAATAATGAAAAATGAAATACACGTCAGCTTGTTAAAACCTTAGTGGTACAGCTGTGTTAAGGAAATGAATCAATAAATTAGGTCTAACAAAATGAAGTTAGAAAATAAATTCCTCGTTTAAATGCCTTGTTCATGGCAATTGAACGCCAAGGAGTCCAGGTTCGAGACCAAGACAAGTGTAAGGACAAAATTGTAAACTAAATATAAAATGTTACGTTAAGTAATGTTGAAAAACTATTTAGAAGTTATTCTAAAGTGATGATAAAAATAATCATAATAATAAATTGGGAGCCAAATTAAATTCTAGCCAACTTTACTTTCTTGCAAGTACAAAAACCCTAAGCTTTACTCTCTTGAGCTCCATTTGTGACAGTATTCAGCTGGTTTTTTGTGTGAAAAGCTCAAGCGAAACTTGCTCTATACTCAAATAATTTCACACACACACACATACGCACAGATAGCACAGCAAGTTTTGCAGACCTGTCGAAGACAAAGGTTGAATTTATACATAAATTTGACAACATATTAAAATGGCAACGTTCGTATGCAAATTAATATGCCCCACTACACGTCCCTGGCCATAAGTATGTGCGTGTGTGCATGCGCTGATATTTGAATTATTAAACAAGTTTCAGCAGCAAAGTGAAAACAACAACATTTTATCAGTGCCTACACGGAGCTAATTTCCATGCATATAATATTCCATTTGTTTGTTCATTGTTAACTTTTTATTACTATGTGCATATTTTTGCGTTTACACGATCGCACATTACAGAAACTGCCATGAGAACAAATACCCTATACCGCTGCTGTTTTCGTTACTGTAATTACGCCAAAAAAAAAAAAGAAGCAGAAACGTAAATTGGTCTTATCCAATGTCTGTGCGTCTATATAAACGCAAGTTTTACAATAAATAAATATTTTACTTATGCTCGAGACCTTTAACTTCGGATATATTATAGCATTACACTGAGTGCAAAAAAACACCAATAACTTTGTACTTAATTCATCGGAAAACGTTTACAAATTTCGGCCAAGTTGGACTTTTCCTAATTTGAGATTAAAGTTATTATTTTGAGAACGTTTAAACGTTTAATTAAAAATGAATAAACACAACAGCTACAAAGGATTTATTGTTTTGCGCTTAGTTTTAGTACAAAAATGATTGGTAAGAGTTTCATTTTCTATTTAAGATTGATTTATGCTTAATTTGTATATATTCAAAATCATAATACAATTTCCACAAATAACTGCGTTTTTCTCTTAGTGAAGATATAAACATTTACGTACTGTTTTGTTTTTCAAATTACAACACATAAACATTACAACAAAATACTCTGTTATATTTTGTTGTTGGGAGCTGCCGACTGCAATGTTGTAAGTGTTTTTTTTTTTTTTTTATGCGTTAAGTAAATTTTCGACATTTCTCTTGTGGCTTCCCCCTATACAAACTAAGGACAGGACTCTGTTCATGTGACAGCCTTCGGGCTGCAGGTGAGAGCATTGTTCTGACGGTGTTGTATTGCTTTAATTATATGAAAATGCTGTTGTTAGTTTTATTTTTGTTTATTTCTACAACTTTTGTTGTTATTTTTCAGCTTTTCAATTTTCTCTATCTATGTAGGCAAGTGTGTTTGTGTGCTTGTGTGTATGTGTGTGTGCGTGTATGCCTGTACATTAGCTCGTTTACTTGGTAATTTAAAAGCAATTATGCAAACGATACAAACAAAAAATAAACGTGAATTTAGATGTTTTTTCGCCAAAAGGTAACGCACTGAAATTGACTGACAGCGCAGGGGGTGGCATTAGGGGGGAGAGAAGGTTGGCAGGGTATTTGGTTGTGTTCGTATTGTCCCCAGTGTGCAATTTTCACAAGGCAGTGAGCGCGAACGAGTACATACTCATATTTGCATATAAATATGTATGTGGTGTCGTACACTCAGAAAAAATCAAAGTACAAGTGGCATCAAATTCGTATTCAGCAATTCAAAAACAAATTGTTGAATTAAAAATATTTATATAACGCATAAATAGTTTTTAATTGCATAAACAAACACAAAAATTGAATTGTTTTTAATGAATATTAACTAGATTGGATTGTGTATTTTAGGAATTTTGGAATTTCCAAAAAGAATATTGTTGAAAAATAATTGTTTTTCTGAAATTAAGAAATGTTCACCTTGACCGGATGTTGACAGCTTCTACTTGATGTAGGTACAACATTCTTTCTTTTTTCTCTGAGTGTAGGTATATGCTTATGAATGTGTTTGGTATATATAGAACATACATATACATAACATATAGCTCCCATATCGGAGTAATTACATCAGCACTTGTTATTAAATCTCATGTGTATAATGGTCAAACGGATCGTACACCAAACTGAGCCAGAAACGTGACCCAAACACGCTACAAAATTAAATTCTGCCAATTGTCGACGGGGTCAGTCTGTCGTTCAGAACCGTTAGAGTGTGTTGTGTGTGGACTAGAGCTGGGAGCGTGTCGGACACGAAAAGGCACTAGCAAAACAAGTAAGTTGCTCTAGTCGGGAGTGCCCGACTAGAAGATACCCTGGACACAGCTACGAGCTGACGTTACACACATTTCAACCATCTTGCATTCACACCTACACACATAAAATCACACATACACGATTATCGATCATTTGAAATAAACTTGGTATACACGAACTTAAAAAGTTAAAGATCAGCTCTCAAGCTCTTATAGACAGACTGATAGACAGACGCACATGGCTAAATTGACTCGGCCAGTGGTGCCGAATGACCATGAATATATATATACATATACTTTGTGGGGTCGAAGCAGCCGCCTTCTGCCTGTTACATCCATTTGCACAAAACCATAATATGTGAGATAATTCTTACATAAATAAATGAAAAAGATAATTTCAATTATTTCCAACCGAACTCAAGCAAGTGAAACTAAAAACCAATCTTACATATTCAACACTTGCCCCACACAGCTCTAGTCTGCGACTCAATTTGCCGCCTGCCGCACGATGCCACGGGTTGCACGGCAACAGGCCAGGGTCTTGCCACTTGTGGCTTGTTCAGCATCATGCTTCTGCATCGACTACGGCCAGTTGTCGTAACAATCAATTGCAACTCACGCAATCAAAATATTTTATTTCATCTCCTACTCAACTAATATTTCATTATAACATTGTGCAGAATTTTTCATTGTTACATGCAGAATTTCTAATTACAGTTGAATTATTACAGAGTGGAATTTTGTGATTTAATTTGAACCCTCATTTAAATAGTTTTCTGGAATTCACAATTCACAATTCAACTCAATAGTTTGTTGTTTGAAATTCAAACTAAAATTGCACTTAAACTCACTTTTCTCTTCATTTTAATCCAAAGGTGAAGGAAAAATAACTCTGCAATGCTCTTGAAGGGGAATTAAAATCAATCGAGCACAAATTGCGTATTTACATTTACTATTCATAAAAGGAAAACGTAGATATGAAAGAACAAGACAGATACCAAATACAGAACAGGAGATGCCAACTTCTTTTTACCTGTTACATAACGAACATTGCAGCGTATAAAATACGAGAGTAATTGTTCTCTTTTTCCATTCAATTTCAAAAATCTGAAGAAAAAAAACTTCTATATACTCGAAATTTAGTTTTTAGCTCTCACTGTCAACAAAATCGATAAATCTAAATACATATATGTATATGTACTTAAAACTAAACGTTTGCCTAACTTTATTATCCATTTTGAGAGGTAAGCGGGCATTAAAAAAAAATAAATTAAACAACAGCTTTGCAGCTTGAACAATACGCTACGTGAGGTGAGTTAGCACATTGGATCACGGTTCGTATAGTTTACACCAAAGAGGCCAGCGAATTGTTCCCGTCGGGCGTTCCAACCGGTCGGCACTAATGAAATGCATTTTAAGCGTTAATAAAATGCCAATTGGCGACTTTAATGCGCATTATATAATACTAAACTGAAATTAAATACTATCATTGCAGTCAAGCTATTTTTCAATTACTCGAAATCAATAGAATGCGCAAATAAATTTCAATAGTTACAAGTCCATTTGGCGACTAACGTGGCTCTTCAAATTTTAAAAATATTCCTAAATTGAGCAAGAATCATTCTTGATTTTAAATTTGATAGTCAATGTTGCATTAATAAAAACCACATTTTTAAATTAAGTACAAAATATGCATAGCAAGAATTTTCGTACTTAATGAAGGCGCAACATTTTTTAGATTAAGTACTGTATTTGTACTGTAAACGTCATTAAAAATATACGACAAATGAATTTATTGTTATTAACTCTGGTATAATGCTCTCTGTTTGTGGTATCTTCTGGAGTTGATTTTTATACAAATATATGTACATATATATATTCTCAAGGCAAAACTCGTTAGCAACGCTTCTTTTTCCTATTAATTGGCTGAAAATGCGCATTAAAAATTTCATTGGTTTGCTTTCCTGGTATTTTGTTGTTATAAATTGAAATTAAATGGAAAATGAGGGCATGCATTACGTCTTTGTTACGGAGAAAATGTCACAAAAAGGTTAGGGAAAAAACAAACTGCGTATTACAGACATTTTAACATATTGACAGTTTTTTGACAGCTTGTCAAATTATATACATATGTCTGTATATATATATATGTATACAATAACACGTGTATCTTTTAAGAAAGGCAAGACAAATTCGCCGACTTTAATTGGAATGGTAGAGAGCTACCATGAAAACAAAATGGCAACGCTTTAATTAACGGTAATGGTTTAGACGCAGCCAACTTAATGCACAGATGACATTCTTATTAGTATTGCCCGAAAGTCAAAGCAATATAAATAAGAAATTCTAAAGTATAAATTCAATTGCGAGACGAGAATAAAGAAATCGTAAAATTCTGAACATAAACGTTGAATGTTTTTTTTTTGTTCTAGTTTTTGTTTTTATTTGTCTGCTGGGGTTTTTGGTTGCACCCACACACACACACACACATACAGAGGCACGTGCGCATGTATGTGTGTGCTAGACTTGTTGTGCAACTAGAATAATGCTGAAACCGAAACATTGCAAATATTTCACGGCGTTTTCTTCTTTCAATTGTTGTTGTCTAATTTCTAAGTCATTAAATTTCGACTGTGGCGGCGGCCGAACAACGAAATAAAAATATATAAAAAAAGCAAATAAATAAATAATTAACTTTGTGTGTGGGCATATTTTGGCATGGGCCGAAAGGCAAACGAAAGCTGTGCAAATCGAGTATTTATTCAAGAACTGATTCAGTTAGCGGCGTTGCCACCCCGAGCCAAAGCGTGTAATGTTTTTTAAAAATGAAGACAAGAGGCCAACAATATAAACAATGCAAATATTTACAGTAAATAGGGGACAAACAGCAGCAGCAGCAGCAGCAACGGTTAATTAAAGTGCACAAATTTATTTGTTGTTCAACTATTTGCGAAATGTGGCAAACTAATTAAAAGTGTGTCGAAGTCGAATGCCAATGGCAAGAACAAAAGGAAACCGCGAACAACAGCAACAGTTCTTGGCTGTCTGTCTGCCCCAGTGTGTGTTCTATGTGTGTGTGCGTGTGTGTGGGTGAAGTCTGTTAACAAAAACGACGCAAACAACATTAACAATAGCAGCGGCAACAGCAACAGCAGCTGCAGTCACACTTGTTAGCATTTCAAAACAAGTATCAGAGCTCTAGTTGGGAGTAAGCGACTAGCAGATACCGTCTACATATATATATAACAGCACACATACACACACGCTGCTTTTTCCGGTTGTTATTGATTTTCAGTGAATTTTCATTGATTAACAATATTTATTCAGAAATCAAGGATATATCTCCGAATTTGCAGGCTGCTTTAAATGCTGGAGAGAGTATGAAGGGTATGCTAAAAGAAAATTCATTTTAAATTATGTGTGATATAATAAAATCTACATGTCAAATCTTGTGGCTCTAGCTGTCATAAACTCTGACATATGGCTCTAACAAAGGCTAAAGAACGGAAATAACATCGTTGCTTATTGATTTATCGATAAAATGACATGGCATGTTTGTTCGGCCTAGGATATATAAAAGTACATATCAAATGTTATATCTTTAGCTTCTATAGTTTTTAATATCAAGAGGCGAACTCGACTATTAATGCTGACCAAGAATATATTTAATTAGTCGCTGTAATTATTTTATTTTATTATTAATAAAAACCTATACCTTATGGGATTAGCTTGTTACTCGCATTTATGTAACTGCAATATACCCTTTTTTAACATAAATGAATAAGGTATAAAAAACAATGCATTTGCATGGTTGTGTGTTCATAATGCCATTGAAAGCACTGGAAATGACATGGAACAATGTGGGACATGATAATGTAATGTGTGTATTTCTATCTTATTTATGCATTCATTTTAATGTTCATTATTAATTTGTACAATGTAGCTAAGTTCCCTGCAAAATGTTGGATTTATTTCTTCGTTTTTTTAATATTATTTTTTAGATATTCAATCTCCAATAAATACGAGTAGTGCTTACACAAATTTAAGTTCTTTAATGGAGCTCAAATGTAAAGCTTAATTTAAATATTCAGATTAAAATTGCTTTTAAAAGCCAACAGACAGATAAATGTTTTTCTTTTTTAAACATTGCAATATGCGCTATTTTCCTGTTTATTGATATCATTGTGATAGCATTTACATGTATCTGCCACATGGTTCAATACTCCTGTCATTTATGTGTATATATATATGTACCTATGTAGATTTATGTTATGTGTAATTCTTGTATTTGCATAATTCCCTTTTCATATATAAATGTAAACGATATCTTAACAATTGTTTGGTTTTTGTGTATTCTTCTTTTTTTTGTTTTGCCATTGTTAAATTCTCATTGTAACTGTTGCTTTGTTTTTGCCTGTTTTGTGGGCTGAAACGGTTTTGGCTTTTGCACACTAACGACACCCATGCCAACACCATAGAACATGTGGCCAAAAACAAACAACAACAAAATATAACGAATAACAACAGTTTTAAATTGCAAATTGTTCAGCTCAACCGGGCGACTTGGCTTCGTTGGCTTTGCTGCCACTTGGGCGCGCCGTTGTAGAAAATCAACCCATGAGCGCACCACATGTGGCACTGTGTCGCCAACATTAACATTTGCCTTGCGCTCACACAACTGTGCAAATAAAAGCTAATATTTTTTGTGTCTTTTAACATCACATACATATCACACTCATGTATGTACATATTGCTTCAGCTTTTTAGAGAAACTCCAAGGAAAAGTTTCAAGTGCTCTGCCATCGGAATAAATGCTTGTCAATTAATTATTAAACAGTCAACAATATTTTTTCAATAAATAAAATGATAAAAAAAAGAGTTTGCTTTAAATTTCATTTAATTGAATTCCCTATATTAAAACATTTTTAAATTAAAATCCCTCTCTCTCTCTTTTTATTTCACTTAAGTTTAAGTCAAAAATTACTCAATGGAAACCTCCTACAATTTATATTAGATCTAAGCTTTTACTTGAATACTGCTTCAATAATATTAAATACATTTTATAAAAATAGTTGAAGAAATTGCTAAAGTTTTCACGTGATATTTGTAGGCACAAAAATGTGTGAGTTTAAAATCAATCTTTTTTGTATTAGTAAATCCAAAATAATTTTAAATGTCAACTTATATTGTGTACTGTGTATTTAGAGACTGCTTTTAGGTAGGACACTGTTAGTTTATTTTTGCAAAAATTATTCAAATTCCTTTTTCTTTAATCATTGAATGCCTTGATAAACAATAAACACTAAATAAAACAACAATTTTCCAATATTTGACCTTTGCGGTTGGAATTTACCAAAACTACGTCTTATTTCTGAAATACTTTGTGCATCCGGCGGAATTTCCGTTTCCAGGCAACAAACCCAACTTTGAATATTGCCAGGAATCCAAATTAGCTCTGACAAAATGACCTTCTTGCGGTCAAAATTGTTGAGAAATTTAATTTTCCTTGTGTCTTGTGTTTGGTTTTCTTTCTTTTTTTTTTTTTTTGATAACCCTTACCTAACCAATTAGCGACTTTTTGTTTTTTGTTGGCTTTTGATCTTTATTTCGCTCACTGAAACAACATTTGATTAAAAATGTTTTAATTAAGATTCGGTTATCAATCAAAATGAAATTGTGGTTAGGAACTTGTTGTTATGCCAAACAAATTAGATTGCTTTGCATTGCCAGCCTGTTGAATTAGCTGCGCTTTGGCCTGTGTTTGTCCCAGTGTGCGGCATGCCGCGTGTTGCGTGTCAAAGTGTATTCGCTGCCTTTTTCCTTATATATGTATATAAAAATATGTATGTCCGTACGTTTTTATATATATAATTTTTGTTTTTCTTAGCTTTTTGCTTTGGTTTCGCTTTTGGCAGCTTTTTGTTGCTGTTGTTGTCATCAGCGTCGCTTTTTGCCAATTATAATAATTAAGTTTGAAATGCGTTACGACTAAGCAACAACTACAATAACAACAACAATTACAACTACAACAGCAAGCCAACAAACACGCAAACGCATTTTACTGCTGATCCAATTTTCCGGGGCAATCCTTTGACGCTGCCTAACTAGGACCCCTTCAAAAAATGAACAACAATATGCCATGCATATGCATAAAAATATATGTATGTATGTGCCCACATATACTTACATATACGGCTATGTACTCATTGACTAATTGGTAATCAAAGTACAGGCCCAAATTGTTAGCGCCGTTGGAAGGCTAAATTTCCACTGTAATATCGTCTTATGACGTAAGTGTGCAACGAGACCGGGAAAACTGCCACCCACAAGGCTGAAAATGGCTGCATACAATATGATTTTTTTTTGTTTGAATTTCTTTTACCATATCCAGTCGAAAATCCTAAAGAACTATGCAGAAAAGTGTATATTCTGGTGGGAAAATAGGTACAGAATATTATATACACTCATATAAAACCGACATTATAAATCCCAGAACGAGCGAAATTTTGTGCCTAAAACTTGTTGCATAAATATGTAAGAACAGAAATTCTTGAATAAATCATGAAAATACTATTCGCAAGAAATGTTGTTCACAACATGTTCTTAGTTTGTTTAATTTTAGTTTTCTTTTTTTTTTTTTAGGTGAAGAGCACTTTAAATATTTTGGAAAATTTCAAAACTATTACATTTTTTTTCTAAATTTACAAAAAATCTATACAAAGTATCAGCTCACAACTGCTCACCGTATGCTGAATAGCCACCCATTAAGGGTATAAAGACAGAAACTAGGGTTAAGGGGGCAAAAGCTTCGCTTTAATTTGAACTTTAACAAAACTGTTTCAAATCGGTTTAAAAGCTTTTCTAGAAAAAATAAATACACTGCTACATGTTTCACAGGTTTGGGAAAATCCACACCCACGATTCAAAATGTTGGTGTAAAACTGATAGAATGAAATTTTAAGGAAAGCTGGCAAACTGGAACTTGGTAAGACCATATACAAATAAGCTAAATTAAAGTTTATGGGAACTGGATTAGTTGAAATAACTTCTAACCATATTGCATAAAGCTACGGATGTTTTAAAGAGTATATTTAAACCAGAATTAGGTTTACAAATAAATTATATACACATCTTGAAAATATTAACATTTTGCGTATAAAAACATCTATAACAAATTGTTTTCATGCTACGTTTCACGAACATTAAATTTTAACATCCATTTGAGATGCATTTTATTTTTGTATATTCTGTTTTACTTTCATAACCATTATTATGCCCGCAAAACAATCGATTTAAAATAACATTTCGATAATTAAAATTTAACAATTTGCACATATCGTAAAATATGCTTAATGCTCGCAAAAGCTACACACAAAAAAAAAACAAACAAACAAAATTAAAATTGAAATTGCAACGGGTGTGGGCCGCAGCATTATACTTTTGTTGTTGTTGTGTGTGTGTTTCATGAGGATGGTGATGAAATCTCCGTTGCCAATAACAATGAAATTGTGTCCCACATGTCAGAGCTGCCCAAACCCGCACGGCACGCCCACATACGCACACGCACAATCCCACACTGTTGAAAACACACATGAAAATTCCCTCGAAATTTGAGCGATATTCTTGCTCGGGGGCGCGTGCTAGCTGGGCATGTTTTTAACCCCCTGTTGCCCCACGGGCACTCTTGGCTAAAGCGCAAATGGCTGCGTTCAGCATTCCGGGCAATTTTTACCGTTAGTTGCAAAAGTAAGTGTACAGTTACAGTATTTAACTTTTCACTGTTTTATATTTTTTATAATATTTAAAAATATATATACAGTAAACCAATTTTATTGAGAGCTACCAAAAAGAGCAGAACAAAATTGTCACAGCTTTTTTTTTAAATAAATTTTTTTTGTATTTTTGGTGTGTTTTTGAGTGACAGTTTGGACTCTGGCGACGGCGCTGCTGTCTGCTCCAATAAGTCAACCAGTTTTTCACTCTACGCGACTTTTCATCATGTGTATGCGGCATTTATTTATTTATTCGTTATTTATCTTTATTTTTTTTTTTTTTTTTTGTCGCACAGTGAAATTATTTTTGGCAATTGTATTTTACTTGCCGCCGGCAGGTGCTGTGTTGGGCGGGTTTGTGTGTGTGTGTGTTTATGTGTGTCTGTGTGTCTGTGTGCGCGTGGGGGGCGGCGGGTGGCGATTGCGACCTAATTTCGGTTTCTGTTTCACAGTTTTTTGTGTTCGCCCGCTGTTGTTTTTGTTGCAGCTTCAGCAATTAGCATACACATTGTGTACTGTAAGAGATACATACATACGTATGTGTATTTGTGTGCGTTGGCATGGTGTGGGCTGTAGTAGCTTTGGGCAAAAGCACTGGCGAAATTGCTTAAAAATAAAACAATACATACAATACAAACGTACGTATACGTGCAGGCACACACACACACGAACACTGGCGCAAAACCAGCTGATTTGCGAGTCAAATGCGCCCACTCACACAACCGCAAAACACGGCCAAACGCATGTCGATGAGGGTATTTATGAAAATTAATTCCTGTAAACTGCTTCACCTACCATAACAACTGCATATTTAAATGGATTAACTGTAACATACATACATACTCACTCACACACACAGAGTGGAAAGCATAACATGCAAAGCTGCTGCCAAGTTGTGCGTAACAAAAGTGCAGCATCCCATAGCCATACACGCATTTAAAGCAAGAGAGAGAGAGAGAGAGCGACTGCCCATGCCAAGGCGAATCATGTAGCGGAGAACAAAATGTAACAACCGCATAAAACTCACCGCTCTTCCAACAGCAACAGCAACAATGCGCCCGCAGCGCAGCTATGCACTCACTACAGTGCTGACCATAAAAAAAGCGCAATAGCAAACAACATTTCTGCATTGTCAAGTCGAAATTTATGCTAAGCAGTTGCGGCTCTTGCTGCTGCATACTAAGTGCACTTAAAGAAACACGACAAAAGAGAGACAGAGAAACAGTGTAACAGACTCCCGTTTAGAATAGCATAAGAATCTCAAGGCACTTGACCAAAAAAAATTGCGCGTAACTTTGCCTGCTAGCAAAAAACAAAAAAAAACATAGTTAAGACTTGTGCA
The DNA here is from genome assembly GCA_035041545.1 of Drosophila colorata. NCBI lineage: Eukaryota > Metazoa > Arthropoda > Insecta > Diptera > Drosophilidae > Drosophila > Drosophila colorata. Next base: position 1,649,235 of record JAWNLD010000490.1, on the reverse strand, counting down.
CTAAAAAGCAAAGGCACTTCTTTTTCTATTTGTTTTTTTTTTTAATGCCAAAATGGTTTTTGTGGTAGTGAGCCAGTGTTTCATTTTGTATGGCCACCAGTGTATTGTATGCGTAAAGTAACTGTAACAAGTTACACAATGAGTGGGAGAGTGACAATATGTAGGTCGGTGTGTGTCTGTGTAGTGGAAGGAAGGTAGCAGCAGCCGCTGAGCAGCTGTTTAAAGCGCGAGCTGAAAGCGAAAGGAGGCGCACAACAAAAGCAAATGTTGGATAGGTGATGGATGCCTGTTGCGGCGTTACGAAAGGGGTTATGTATAGAATGCGAAGGAATGGGACAAAGGACGTGCTTTTGAATTTTTAATATTTATAACTTGAGCAACGAACCGAGAGATGATTTGTATCCCCACCGGAAGCTAATCTCGAGTTGAACTAACTCGCACACACAGACACAGCAGAAAGGCGCGGAGCTTTTTGTACATACAGACGCAACACACACATTTACAAAGAGAGCATCACTGTGTGTATATATATATATATTTATATAGATGTATATATAAATATATATGTATGTATGTACATATGTACATATGTATAGGTATTGTATGAAAACAAATATACATACATACAAACATAAATTCATAAGTACATATTTTAAAGCATGTTGCACCAAAAATGCAAATAAGTATGCTTTATCGATTCCCAGCACACACGCACACACACACCTACATATATGTATGTAGACTTATACATGCGTATGTATATGCATGTACATGCGACCATGGCCGCGCCAGACTTCGCCTCACAGAAAGAAACTCAATAAGGATAAAAACGAAGTAACGGCACAAGCTCAACTGAGCCAGCCTCGGCGCACTTAATTTTGTTGTTGCTTTTGCGTTTGCTTTTAGCTAGCATTTGGGGACGGCGCAAGGTACAGTGGAGCAAGGAGGGGGCCAGCGTGTATATTCCTGGTTTGGGCTCCTGCAAAAGTCAACCCTGACCGCTGGTTTGGCAGCCTAGCGAGGCGCATGCACGAACACACACACATAGATAGACTACATATATGTGTATATATGTATGTATGTACATATACATACATACATACTTAGTCCGTTAGTCGGTCATTATTGCTGTTGCTTTATATGGTGTTGTTAGTGCGTGCCCAGTGTCCTGTTGCTGGCGCAACAACAACAGCAGCAACAACAACAAAAGCAACTCTTGCAAATGAGAAAAATGAAAACACGGCGACGTCTTCTTTGCGCCCTCGCATTGTTTTTTTTTTTTTGAGGGGAAGGGGGGATTTGGGGAGTAACAGCAAAAGCAACAGAGCAGCCACAAATATTGCTTTCGATGTGTATGTACGTATACAGGATGTAGTTATGTATACATGTATGTGTGTGTGTACATAGCTCTCATTGCATACTAGAAAGGGTCAAACACGTTGCGTTTCATTTTGGCCCAACGCCAAACTGCAACAGCAGCAGCAACAGCATCTGCAGCGGCAACAATGGGCCAACAGGACATGCCACTAAAATTGACTTGCATAAAAGGATGCTGATGTCATGCTGAAGTGAAATGAGGCATGTACTCAAACATTTACAGTGCAAGCTGCTTTGAGCGGACACAGTTTCATTGTGATTTACCTTTTGTCCTCCCAAGTTGTGTCGCAGAAAATATATAATAATAGCAGAAATATTAATTATTTATTTATTTTCATACCAAAATTGTTTCAACTTTTCGCAATCTCTATTAATTATAATAAGAATTAAATATTGTTTTTTTTTTCATTTTATATTTTGTGTATTTGTGTATTTTGTGTCATTAATTTAATTTAATTGATTCAATTTTGAAACATCGTACTTTGTATTAAATAAAAAAAAATACAAATTCTCTTGTTTCTTACTTTTTTTTGCTGCCATTTTATTTTGAAGTCTGATTTCGTATAATCAGATTTCAGAATTGCTTTTATAGTTTTAAAAAAAATTCATAAAAATACAAAAAAAAATATCTTATCTCCTTTTTAACCACAAATCAATACAACCAAATCCAAAGAGAAAAAACCAATAAATTAACGGTTATCATTTTGTTGTTTCATGCAAACTCAGATACGTAATTATCATCTCAAATCTCGAAGGAAGCAAATAAGTCACGTACATATCTTTTATGGCTCGTTAAAATAAAAATAAAGGTACAACAACCCAATTAATAATTTAATATGACATTTTTTCGGATCATATTACAAAACAGTTGCCTGTAAAAAGCGTTTTTATAGATGGAGACAACCAATTTATTTTATTAATTTTTTTGTAGTTGCGCTACATGTTACAATTTGTTAGCTTATAAATTGGAACTTTATTAATATTTATATTAAAATGTTACGACAAAAATTATACATATTCTGTATTCACATATTTTTATTTAAATACTTGGCCCTGTTGCATTTGCTTGTGGAACTTTCTTGTTGACTAGACAGACTAACAGCTTTTTGGTCACATTTTAAAGCTGTTTCTAAAACTATGCAAATATATCAAGGACCATAATCATTATAAGTTATACTATAAATTTTTGTAATTTTATTCAATTGCTGACAAGATGATTAATTTTAAAATATATAATTTGTATTATTGTTTGAAAATAAAGGTCAACAAAAAACGAATAACTTTTTTCTAAAGAATTGTAAGAGGATTAATGCATATCCTTAGTAACTAAACCAATCAATTTAATAAATTTTAAAACGATTTTTTTTTTTTTTTTGCATAAATGATCCAAAAACCGATCAAGAGTCGAAAAAGGTCTTATTTATTGTTGTTTTTTTCGAAAAATATAAATTGTTGTAATTTGTGGCGACGAGACTGGGTGTGGACGAAATGTTTCGGCTCTATATTTAGAGGAGATCATCAAATAATTGTCTCCCAAATTTGGTGACTCTAGCTCTAAAATTGTGGGAGACATGGATTATCTGAGTTTACCCGCCTACCTGTAAGCCCCCAAGATACTTGGATTTTTATTGATTTCCACCTAAAGCGAACCTATTTAAAAAAATTTGTATGTGCTCTTCAGAGGAGTTTATTAGTAATCAGTCCGAACAAAATTGATGTATATAGCTTTAAAACTGAAGAAGATATATCGTTTTTACCGAACTGTCACGCCCCCTATGGGCGTTGCCGAAAAATCTTAAGACGAATCGAACGAGTATAAAAACAAAAAGTAAATTAGCACGACGGAGCGCTTTAAAACCACTGTGCGGTGACGAAGCGCCGACCAATATGTGTATGTGTATGTGTATGTGTGTGTTTTATGTGGGTTTGGTAAGTAGGGAAAGACGTGAAAGCACAAGCGCCCGCATTCTCTCGGCTGCCTTTCGTATCAGTGTGTATGTGTGTGTGAGTGTGTGAGTGTGTGTGTGTGAGTGTGTGTGTGTGTGTGTGTGTGTGTGTGTGTGGGCCTGTGGTGAACTTAGGCATGCCTCAGCCAAGGCGAATTGTTGCGTGCGACGCCGACGCGAACAGAGTCCTGCTGCTGTTGCTGCTGCTTTTTGTGAGCTTTTTTCTTTGGCCTATGTTTGTATGAGTGCACGCAACACTAAAAGTCAATTGACCCGAAACTGTTGTGTATGTACATATATACGTATTTATGTTCATACATATGCGAACAGCGAATGCAGCAGCAGCGCTGGCAAATTTGCCTTTCAGTTCAAATTCACTTACAGGCACATGCACACATGAATGTGGGTGTGTGTGTGCCTCTTTTGATTTTTTAGATTTGTGCACACATAGGGAGATCTGGTTGCCTTTCTTATGTATTTTTGCTTTGCAATACACACATACACATGTATGTACCAGCTTGTTTGTATGTACATACATACGAAATGTATTTCTTAAGCGAATTCAGTACTTCTTCTTCTTGTTGTTGTTGTAGTAGTTGCTCCCGCTATTATTAGCGCAATGTGAGTACAAAAACAAAAGCCACAGTACCAGCAGCAGCAGCAGCAACAACAACAACAACAGCAGCGATCGGTGATTTGGTCTCTGTCACTCGCCCTCTCTCTTTCTATTGTATTTGATATTCCGTAATTGTTGCTTCGCTTTTCAATCTATTTATGCTTTATTTTAATTTTAATTTTCATTTTTCTTTCAATTATTTCGCACGTTCGCTGCGCTCTCTCTCTCTCTCTCTCTCTTTCTCTCTCTCTCTATCTCTCTCTCTCTTACTCTCGCACCCTTTCTCTCTGTTACGCTCCCACGCACGCATTCGTCACTATGCCCACTGCATTTGCCGCTAGTGTCCGCAATTGTCATACGTGCGCCAATTGCTAATTGTTGTCGTATGCATGTAATTAACTTACATATGAATATATATATCCACCTGGAAGCTAGTTAAGCGCCTTTTTCGTTTTTAAACGCAATTTGCAATTACAATTGTCATGCATAGAAAATTGCAAATAGTTTTTAATTTTTTTTGTTTTTTTAAACTACTTAACTTTACTATTTTACAGTACGATACTTTCTATGAAGATCAGCTTAAACGCTGGAAAGCTTTGAATTTTGTAGAGCAAAGCATTGACAAACCGTTTAACCGGTTGAATGCCTGCGGAGAATGCGAGTTTATGTGTAAAGTTCAACAGTGTTGACAAATGACTAAACTTGGCTGAGATGGATAATATTTGAAATGTCCTTTAATGACCTTACCATAGAAAATTCATGTTCTCATTTGGAAATCTGTATATGAACACACACATATATATATATATATATATATATATATGTTTGTGTAATGTTCGCTATTATAATCACTGCACTGGGAACACGTCATAGGTATAGCAATCAAAAGATACCAAAAACTCTATACCGTTTGATGACATTACACGCGATTATCAGCAAATGTAACTAAATCCGTATTTATATAGAAATTGTATATAGATATTTGTTTATATATACACCCGACTTACATATATGTATTTTACGAATTTGTTTTAATAGTTGAGCTTTTAACGGAGACGACTTTCTTACGCTTGATGATGTTTTTTTTTTCAAATAAATATATTTTTAATAAAGCATAAAGTCAGTTTTTTACTGCATTTTTTAGCCAAATTTCTGCACAATGCTAAATCAAAACAACTCTTGAAAGAATGACCAAAATATAAATCAACTTCATATTTACTTCATTGACTAAAGTTATTGTTTTACTTTAAAAAATATCTATTTGGAAAAAATGAGAAAAATTATTATTGAAAATCCTTAGTGTAAATATAGTACTCGCGAACCAATTGGAACATGCCAGTTAAAATTCCAATAAGACTTTGTCATATTTTTAAACAAACATCAAAAAAGGATTTATATATTTTTAAAAATGTATATATGTATATGTGAAAAGTGTCAAATACAAATATTTGCATAAAATCCGCATTTAGGAAATTATTTATAAAATTGCACCTTTTTTTCGAAAAGATCATTTTAATCTATTTTCAATTCAAACAGAAAAGAATATGCAACAAACAACAATGTTTGAGACATTTAGATCCTATTAAAACGTGTGTATGTACAAAAAATCAAACCTAATTTTATCTTTAACAATTCGGTTCTTTTTTAATCCAAAAAGTGTAAATTTATTAATCTATCCACACTAAAATTGTTATTACCAATATTTGTATGCGTGTTCAAAATGTGAATTGAACATTGATATTTAAAGATTTTGGGAGAATGAATAACTTATCAGTAATATAAATACATTTTAACAATGTTTGGTATACGAGGAACTAAATGACCAATTGGGCAGAATGCCTTCATAGTCTAGTATACGAAATATTTTGCTAATACAAATAAATATAAACATTTTCTTTTAATTTTTAAAGAATGTAACGACCAAGATGAGGTATTGGTTCGAACCGTGAACCGATGGACAATTTATTTGTTTGCTTTGCAGCATTGGTAGATAATTATGCTTTATAGGGTAGATGTAACCTTCTGCTTGTCGCATCTGTGCACTTGCTGAATTCCACTGCACCTAATTCTCTTTTTACACAATATGTACGTTCCCAAAAAATTCTTGTAAAAAAAAATTCGTATACAAAATATATTGTCTAAATGGACCAATAGTAAGTTGGTTGCAGCCCTAAACAAGCAACTTAAAAGTACAATAAATAATGTTAAGAATTCTTGTTAGAGTCAACTTGAGAATATATTTTCAACAGATACATTTCAAACAGAAAATACGCACATAATCGTTAAATAAGAAAAATATAATGCGAAGTTAAAATATATAATTTGTAAGGAATAAGTGAAAAATCAAATTCATAGAACAAAAATAAAATATATGAAAAAATGCATAAAAAGAATTAATAGAATATATAAAATCGTGCTTAATTATTAAAGAGAAAAATTGCAACGTTTTAAAACGATTTATTTCAAATTCGTTAAAAGGACAATTGGGTGCTCCCTATTATTTTATACACATGTGAAAAAAATCAGTAATTTTTTAATAAATATTTTTTACTTAATTTAAGCATTTGGTTCTTATTTGTGCAACATTGTTTCTGGCATCAAGAAAGATTGAAAATTTGATTTAGAATATTCAATTAAATATTTTACTAAAAGAAAAATGCCTCAAAAAAAAGTGGATTTAAGAACGCAATATTGGCATTAAAAGAACACAACTGAACGAAGTCTAGCCGAAGTCTATTGAGACCTGTTTTTTAAATTCAAAATTCATGTGAAAATGGCAACTGAATTCCCTTGGAAAACTCCTATTTTTAGACTTTATTTTCATTTGCAAACCGACCACAGTGGAAATTCTGGTTAATAATTAAGCATGAAGAGGTTTTAAAATTAAATTTAAATTTGCCAGAAAGCTGCTTTTAGCTGTCAGATACTGTTTATATGTGCACACAAATGTACGTGTTTGTGTAAAAAAAAAAATTAGAAATAGTAATGGGAAAAAAAAGCATTTAGCTAACCGGGTCATCAGCTGGCGTTGATTGGGGCCAGCGATTGTGTCGCATTAGCGATTAAAGCCAGCGGGAATTATAAAAAAAAAATGCATCGCATCAAAATGCATTTTGGCCAACGCTGGGGGCTCTCCTTGAATCTTTGCCGTAATTCAACAACAATGAAAAGGAATGATGAGAAACCTTGAAAGATGCCCATACAAATACACACACACGCACACATAGAGAGCGAGAGAGAGATGAAGAGAGGCACATGACCCTGGGTGGAGTTTGGAGTCGAGGCTGTACCGCTCAAGGACGAGCAGCGCCAGCGAGATGAATTTTTGCAGTTTACCGCTTTTCCGTGCTTATTTTGGTTTATTTATTTTTCTTTTTTTGTTTAGTGTTACTGACAAAACTTTGCACCGTGCACACGGTGCGACGCTGGCAGCATTAGCGACTGCGCAGCAACAGCGATAACAGCGTCAGCGTAAAAAACGTAATGCCTCCGCACCAGCCTCCCGCTGGCCAACCCACCACAACTCCCCCAACTTCAACAGCATGAAAATTTTCGATGTTGCTTTGCGCTTTGCTTGGTGTCCTGTCCCCCGCACACACACACACACGCACACAGTCGCAGTCGCAAGCACCGTAATTTACGTGCGGCTCTGCTCTCTTTTACTAAAAATCTCTTGCTTGTTTGCACACACACACACATGGGTATATACACGTGCACACATACATAAGCTTTTCTTCTTGTTGAATTTTACTGTTATTCTGGCGTCTCTCTTTGGGTTTTGCTTTTCATATAGACAACATCTACAGTTAATTTTCATATTTAACACCATCATTTGTTGTTATTGCAAGCTCTTTTTTGTTACCAAATAATATGTAAAAACGTTGAATAATTACATACATACATGCTTGTGTCTGTATGTATGCTAACTTTAAATGCATACATACGTATTTATGTGTACACACATACATGCATACGAATATATGTACGAAATGGGCACACTGTTATTTCTCACTCGTTGCACTTTTTGGCGTACGGGGGAGGGGGGACGCATGTGTCTTTCAGTTTTTATGCGCTGTGCCTTTTGGCCAATTGGAAAATCGACATGAAAAAGGAATGCAAAAAAAACCAACAGCGCGGTCATTGAGCCGATTTTTATTATTATTATTATTATTATTCTTTTTTAGATACAGATATAATGCTATAAACGAAGTGTACATAATTTGTACCTTATTTACATAAATATACATATGTACATATGTGTGACCAAAAAAAAAACAAAAAAAAACATTTCTTACACACTCACGCACAGAGCACGTCTCAGTTCAGTCATATTGGAATTATATGTACAAATGTACTTCGCAGTATGTATGCATATGTGTGCGTGTGTGTGTCTGTGTGTTTCCAATTGGTGTTTGTTGCTAGTCGTTGCTCAGCTTTGAGGCTGCTGAGAATTTTCTGCTTACTGAGCCGTCGCAGCAGTGTTTGGCGTCGCCCCCTCCTATGTACATATACCAATGTATGTGTTTGTGTGTGGGCTTTAATCTTTCAACGCACAGTTTTAACAATTTCAGAAGAGAAAAAAAACAACAAAAAATTCTGCTTTGCAATTTACCTTTTTTTCAATTTTTTTTTTAAATATTGCTACACTTTTTGCTCACACAACGACGCAGACGCACGGTAAATGGAGTCGAAGCAAATTTCTAACGCGCTCCCGCAATACACGTCCGGCTGAAGTTTCAACGCAAAGTAGTGCTGCAAAAACAGTCGCGGCCCCTATCGATATATATCAATGGACCGATTGTGAATCGATAAGAAAAAACAATTGACTGTTATCGATAACAAATCGATTTAAAATCAATTAACATCAACATAAAAAACAAAGCAATTGCATTTATTGTATATAAGTATTCGTTAACTAAGAAATTATTAAACAAGCAAACAAGAAACATTAATAATATGCTATGTTATAAAACTAACAGAGCTAACAAACAAAAATCAGCCCACGCCAAATGCCAATTACAGCGACGTAAACGCAAATTGGAGCAAACGCAATGTTAACGCTACGTAAGCATCACGTTAATCGATATCGCATGTTAAATCGAACTCGTTCACAACAACAGAGCGACACAGTGAGAAAGTGATGATGTTTGCGGTGCATGGGGGGTGAGAAAAACGCACAAAGTACGACCAGAAAGCAGAGTAGGAGGAAGTTAACAAAAAACCGACAAATCGCAAATTCGTGCCTCAAATAACACACATCGCATTCGCGTACGTAAACGTGGATCACAAGCAGTCATTTTTACAAGTGTAAACAAAATATAAGTTAAGCACACGCACACAACCCCACACACACTCACGCACAAAATTGGCCATGAACAACGGATTCAGCACCGGCGAGGAGGACTCTCGGGGCGGCCACACGGACCAAACCTGCTGCCTTATCGACGACCTGGAGCGGTGCCGCAACCAGGCGGGCTACGCCAGCTACAGCAAGCGCATCCAGAAGACGGTCGCCCAGAAGCGCCTCAAGCTGAGCAGCGATCCTAATGCGCAGCACATTTACATATGCGACTACCACAAAGAGCGCATCCAGTCCGTGCGCACGAAGCGGCGCCGCAAGGACAGCGAGGACGACAGCAACGAGACGGACACTGACCTGCACGAGTATCCCGATCTCTACCAGCTGCAGGTGTCCACGCTGCGCCGCTACAAGCGCCACTTTAAGGTGCAGACGCGCCAGGGCATGAAGCGGGCCCAGCTGGCGGACGTAAGTGTAGCGAATATCGTAAAAATACATTAAATGCAAATGCATTACATTAATTATATATTATATTAGAGTTGCATCGTTTGGTTCGGAATAAGTTCGATTGAAGTAGTAGTTCACTAACACGAACTACTCAACTTGTTCAATGACGAGTAAACGAAACTATTCATTAGAGTTGCGTCGTTTGGTTCCGCATAAGTCCCATTGAAGTAGTTCATTAACATGAACTACTGAACTTGTTCAGCGAAAAGTCAGTCAGTTTATGAATGATGATGTTGATGAATGTTCGTTGGCTTAGCCTAAACAACTGAACGAGTCAACTGAATAAGTGCACAATTAGTTCATCCTTTATGATCAATGCACGAATGCATCATAGTAGAAAGTAGAACAATTAACGAAACTATTCAGTTGCTCAGTTATTCCGTGATTCAGTCATTTCATGCATAATTGCACAGTTAGTTCATCCTTCATGATCAATGAACAAGAGAATAAAATTGCCTGATTTTGTTCATCACTCGCAAATGAACTATTGAGAAAATTTAACCTGAATTTCCTACTCTAATATATATATACATATACAGAAAACAAATATTTATCTCAACTCATTTTGCTTGCAGACTATTATGAAGCATTTCAAGACAATACCCATCAAGGAGAAGGAGATCATCACGTACTTTGTCTACATGGTCAAAATGGGCTCCAATAAATTGGATCAAAAGAACGGCATTGGCAACGATACAACTTGAACGCAACTCTGACAGCTGGCCCCCGCGAACTTTATTATCTTTATCGTTATCGCTGCCGGCTGTTGAATAACAGCGCTAGCTGTCCTGCTCACACATAAAACACAGAAAGAAACTATACAGTACAGTGAAATTGAATTAGCCACATTTGCAGCCAAACTAAATTTTCCATAAGTTTTTGTCAAAAAAAAAAAAAAAAAAAAAATTCTTACTGAGTTTCTTGAGAGGATAGCGTATCCTAAGCTTATAATAGTAAAAAGAAACTCAAGTTAGACTTTATAAAATATATAAAAACTTTTTTTATCTGGTAATTTTGCTAAGAAATATTTGAGTTTTGTCAAAAAGAAAAATTCTTGCTGTAGCTGCAGCTGCAGCTATGCAGGTTTCACTGTACCACGTGTCTACCAAATGCCCTAATAGCCTACATCAATACACACACACCCCCCGACCATTTAAATTGTAGCAAAAAATATCAACAACAAAACACTGCTGGTGCTCCCAAAATAGTTAAATCGAAAAATATTGCAAATTGAACTAAAAACAAAAGAAACAAATTTAAATAGTAATAGTAGCGTTCGTCGTTGTTAATAGCTCTTTATACAAAACATAGTTAATATTATAAAAAAGCACTATGTTAGTGACATTTATAGAGGGGCCCAATCGTTGGGCCCAACAAAGAAGCAACTAACATTAACATTTACCGTAGCCTTTCATTAATGCTGTTTTTTGTCACCACTTAGCCAAAAGCAATCAAAAAATATTCTAAATCTGCCAACGTGAAATGAATGAAATATAAGAACAACAATCAAGAACTTCATAACATTCTACGTAAATTAACAAATAAAATGTATACAAAATATACATCTAAATATATATATATATATATATATTTGAAATTGTTTAATAATATGTAATTATTAAATTAATAATGTAATTATATTTAAATTGTACATGTATTTTTAAAACTCAATTTTAAGAAAACTTATTAAAAAAAAAACAAAACAAATGCTAAAACATTTTTAAATTTAACAGAAGCTGGCATACCCTTGCAGAATTGTTAAATACATACATACATACATTACAATATATATATATATATATATATCTATATATATATATATATATATATATGCAGTAGTTATTTCTTAAGAGCTTTACAACTTTCAGTACTTATTTGGTAAATGCTTAGAAACTAAATTGTTTGTGCCCTCTGCAAGGGTATACAAATGTGCGTGGCAATAATAAGTAATTTATTTCTTTCATTTCATTTACAAATTGTGAGCAATGCGCGTTTTATTCGGGCAAACATTTACGGTTCATAGTAGAAAATATACATATATGAAAACTAAATTTTTACAAATAAAATATATATTTATTCAATTTGATATTATTAATCACAGTCACAAGTCTCCCAAGGGCGACGTCTTCAATGCCATGCCATTAGCGTACTAGACACGCTTAGCGACATGTCATGCAGGATTGTTATGAAAATTAATGGACAGAACATTGTTTCATTAATTTTAGATGAATATTATAAGAGCCAAGAGGACAGGTAGAGTAGTACTTAACGTGAATGCGACAAGGCAAAAAAATATAAAATAGGTTAATTTTTACAGCTTTCATATCATAAACAGAAAAATCAGCCATCACCTACCGAACCACATACATATGTATGTATATATGTATATATTTTTTTTTTAAATGGTTTGGACTAATTTAAGTTCTTTGAAAACTTCCAACTCAAAAATCATATATATAGTCTTAGCTTAGAGCCCGCATTATTGTAAATTTAATAGAAGATATTTTACCTCTTAACTTAAAAAAAAATAAATAAAAGAATGTTTTTGTTTGTGTTTTATCATAAAAAGCATATTTATTTTAAACTTGAAACAATCTGACGAAACATGGTTCATTGCTGTGGAAATCCCGATTCACGAACCGAACCTCAAGGCCAGACATTCGAAACTGTGAACCGACTCAGGAACAACTTTTTTCGGGATTGCAGTCATGATGTTACTTCGCCTCTAGCGCGTACTGCCGTCCGCAGTGACTACTTGAATAAATGCATAACAATTCAAGCTTTCGCGGGTTTTCAATGAGCATCGTTCAAAACGATATTTCGATATGTTGCGATACCTCCAGCCGTCGGTATATTTGTATTGTGTGGCTCTTTGTTTTTTTTTTAACTAGTGGTATTTTGTAATAGCACAGCAGGTATCGATAACGTTGATCCATCGATAATAGCACACATCTCTAGCTTAGTTCATTTTTTGTGGTGGTTAACATACAAATGTGCTGTGGGCTGCCGATTTAACAAATTTGGAGCATATTTACATTTAATATCTCAATTCCTGCGACGCAGTTGAGCCTGTTAAGCAACCAAAACGCAGCTCACTTGCATTGCCGGAGCGTTAAAACGCCAAGAAATACGGGGACTCGCCAGCACACATACTCGGAAACCAACGCTACATACAAAGACGCACACACACACACGTGTGTTAGTGTGTGTGTCAGTGTCAGTGCGTGCTGCTGCTGCTGCTGTCGACGTCGTCGTCGTCGTCGTTGTTGCAAAGAGGAAGCAGCAGGAAAGCAGCATAAAAAGGAGCCCAAAGAAGCTGCAGAGGCGAACAGCAGTTAACGGAACCTGCCAAAACCTCACATACATATAAATAAGTGGCAATAACAATAACAACAGCACCCCCTCCCCTCCCCGCAACCGCCAGCAATAAAAAAAAAGAAATGCAACAACAAGAGTCTGGGGGCGAGGAGAGCTGGCTGGAGGAACAGTGCCATCGGGAAATCAACGGCCAGCATGATGAATACGAGCGCGAGTTTGTGCGTCAGCGCGACAACCACTTAAGCACCGTCTGGGGCGCATTCCAGGACTCGGCCACGGCTGTTGCACAGCTCTATCGTGGTGAGTGCCGTTACCGCGGACCGTTATAACTCGAGGCGACTCCTAACTTAAATATCCTCAATTGTTTATGCTGCGTGTCTATTTTGATGTTTTACTGTAAAATGTGTGCGTGTGTGTGGTGCTGCATAAAAATAGTTTGGACGAACGTATTAATAGCCCGCTAGCTGGCAACAACAACAACAAGTGTATGCACACAACAACAGGCCCGGCTTTTAAGCTCTAGCCCTGTGCGTCTGTGTGCGTGTGAAAGCAGCTCTCGCAGGCATCATTCACACGCCTTAAAATTCTTCACGTTCTCTATTCTCCACTTATTCGTTTGCAATCTACGCATTATTCAACTGCAGCAGAAGGGCTTGGAATGCAATAGAGCCCAGGCCTGTTGTTGATGTCGATGTCTCTCTCTCTCTCTCTGTTGTGTGTGTGTGTGCGTGTGAGAGTGTTCAGTTTTCGGTGTTCCTCTTTTTGAACAGCAGCAGAAGAGTAGAATAAAAACGCAATAACGTTTGCGCTGCGCAGCGTTTGGCGTCCCTAAGTTTTTCCTTTGGGTGGCTGCTCTGGAAGCTATTTTTTTAGCGATGTAATTTCCATGTCAAATCACACGCATATGCCTACATAATGTATATTTGCCTGTGTGTGTGTGTGTGTTTGTTTAAATATAGTGCGTCATTTACAGAAAACAACATTTGACAAACAGCTGTTTCGGCACTCAGCACAGCAGAGAGTGGAAGCTGCTGCTGCTGCTGACGTCGCTGCCGCCGCCGCCCTATGCGGCATACATATGCATTTGTATTCTGTTTGTGCTCTTGCCCATATTCTTCTTGTTTATTTCTTTTTATTGTGTGCCAAACGCAGATAAAGCAAAAACGTTTCTAATGCTCCTTGTTTCCGTTTCTTTTGGATGGCAAAAAATATTTTTTTCTGGTTCTGTTGCTGTCTCACTTGCACTTGGTGCGCTACTGTCTTGCATTTCACTTTATCATTTGGGTTTCCCTTTATTCGCCGCGGATCGATAACGGCAAGTTGCTTGGTCCTTTTTGGCCGTGTCTTTCGTGCAAGAAGAGCAGCAGCAGCAGGTGTTGGCTATTGTTAAGAGAGAGAGTGAGAGCGATCTTCAATAGCAGCCATTTAGTTTTGTGCCTCTCTTTACATTTTCTTGTATTATGAAAATTTGAGCACGGGGTGAAAATCATTTTAAATTACTACGATTTTTTGTTGTCTCTTGTTTTAACAGGTAAATCTTAAAAAAAACGCCATTTTAGTTTTATCTCGAAATTTTCAAGGCATTTATATTTAAATGGACAGCAGTCCATTTAATATGCCAAAATTTTTAGTCGTTTTAAATTTAGCTTTCATTCAAAACAATATTTGTCCCAAAACTTTAACAAAAAGTAATTGAAAAATTAGAAATGTGTAGCAGAGCTAAAGTAATATTGGAATATTTTGAAAAATAAGTACTTAAAAAAAATGTATATATATTTATGTACATACATGTTATGTATATATATATTTTTTATCAATCTCAATTTCAAGTTTCTTAAATAATTATTTAATTTTTTTTTTAGAGATTTCGACGTTTCTTACACTTAAAGAATAGTTTTCTTTTTAGAAAACATACAATATACTTAGCTTTTTTCATATTTCACTTTAATAGTGTTATTTTCCTTCCCCGATCTACAAAAATTTTCAAATCGTTAATCGAACCAGTTGCCAAAAAGTCTTCAGGAACTAAATCCACACCAATTTAAAAAAATTTAATCACTGGAAAATATAATTCCCAAAATAATATCAATATATTAATTAATAAATTTGCTAGAAAATATTTTACTTTTAAAATGAATATTACCCAAAACAAAAAAATAATAATATTAATTTTAGTTATAAACAACGAACTGAACGTTGTGGCTAGAAATAGACTCAAACTGTGAACCGAACCATTGGAAGTTTTTTTTTTTTTTTTTTTTTTTTGTTGCAGCCTTAATACTAATGTTACATTAAAAGAATTTGATTAAACCATATGCGAACCGATTTTAATGTAGACTTTTTAACTATATTGCCATTTTGCAGAGCGCTCTTCCAACACATACGCCTCGGAGACTGGGGCACTTTGGCTGCCCTTTCAGACCGCCGCTGGCACAGTGACTACACTCTACAAAGGTGAGGGAAAACTTTGTTAACTGGCATATAAACATGGGTTGATTTGGTTTAAAGAGCAGAAGCTAAATCGGTCCCTCCTATTTAAGCAAAATACTGTTTTTAATCCTAATCAATCGCATGTTTGTTTAATTTGATCTAATTAATAAATTGAATGTTTTTCCACCCAAGAATCATGTGATGGGCTCAAACGCACCAGCGACGCTGCCATACAGTGCGGCTACCAAAGACGCACACGCGAACTGGCCGATTGGGCACGCAGCAAAAAACGCCGCATGATACGACGCGAGGATTTGCTGGCGTATTTAGCTGGGAAAACGCTGCCAACGCAACCAACGAATCCACATGCCAATCGTCGGTGAGTCCGCCTTTTTAGGCTGCCGAACATATCCTTTAAACTAACGCGCTCTTTCTCTCTCTCTCTCTCTCTGTCTCTATCTTTCACTTGCCGCTGCTGCAGGTCGCCCAAGCCGGAGCATCATCATGGCGGCGGAGGGCATCATCATCAAGTGAGCGGCAGCCCGAATGGCGTAACTGGCTCGGCGATAGGCTTTGCCAGCAACGGACTGAGCATGATGCCGCCCACAACGGCCGGCGGACAGCCAACGCATTTGCTAAACAACGGCAGCGGCCAGGCGACGACACTGGGCGCCACTGGCGGCACTGGCGGCATCATCGGTGACGATTTGCACACTTTCAAGGAGGCCTTAGTCCTGCGTCCACGGTAATTATAGTAAAATTCAGCAAATCATCTACTATATGTTATGTCGGCTCTTATTTGTACAGCAGGAAAATAATAAGAATCAATTCGCCAGGCTTAGGAAAAACGTACAGTTTAAACTAGTTCGTTCTTTTGTTAGATAAAAAGATTTAAGGATACACAAAATATTCTCTATTTTTAAATCTATTCCCCTCGTTCATAATTAAGTAGATAGTATAATGTGAAAATCATTAAAAGGATTCACAGAATATTTTAAATGGTGTTATAACAAGACGATTCGTGTAAAAAGAATATCGTCGTATCTTTTGAACGCATTTTGTTTCATAATCGTGTAAAAAAAGAATTGGATGTAATTTGAAATTATTGTCCGTGCCTCTGATACAGCTGGAAACAACTGAAAGTTCAAGCTAATCCCTTTCATGGGCCTAAGAGCTGAAAAGGTTTAACACATGATAATGGCCCAGTCTGCCCAGACATTTTTGGCTCTTTAAATGCAATATAGCTGTGTAGCTTTGTATTCGCATCAAAGCCGAAAAGAGCCGTTATTTTCCTGTTTTCAAATTTACTGTGCGCTGAAAGAAAGTTTTAATCAACCATAATAATATGATAAATATTTATTGAAATTATATAGGTATGCTATATGGTTAGTTTCTGTATGCATTAAAATTTGCGCATTTATGAAAAAGCAAAAGGAGGCATCTCTGAACGTAAAAAGTATATATATATTCTTGATCAGCATCTTTTATTGCAGCTGAGTCCCATCCCCCCGTATGTATAAACGCTTCTATATCAAAGACCAGAAGATATATATGTGCCAAATTTGAAAAGTTTTCGTGTATAAGACACATACATCGCTCCACTTACCCCAAAATTAAAACATAAACTGAATTTTGTAAGGGAAAGCCTTGCTTTTAATACCCTTGTCCCCATATATGGGGACCACAAAACCCAAGAATTATATACATATGCATGTATATTCTTAATTGTCTCAACATACTTAAAAGCGCTAACTAGTAAACCGTAAATTTAAGCCAGGCTACTTATACGATGTATTTTTATACTCGTTCACGAAGTGAAACGTCCGTCTTGCTGTCGCCACTACTGAAGCTATAGACTTGAAAATTGGAATATATACTTATGTAAACCCGTGTCAGCTAAAGTGTTTGAACGAGTATTGCGCTGTCGATTAGACCCGACTGCAACGTTCTCACTTGTTTCTGGCAGCGATCAATAGACTTTTGTTTCACCTGTCAACAATCAGTGCATTTAGTATATATAAAAGCAGGGTATAATTAAATAAATGACCTTTAAATTGATTTACATGTATTACAAATATTTCTAAATTGTGTTTTCTTTAATTATAGTGGACCGGAACTATTTGCATTTGTTGCCAACGAAATAGCGCGCCATTGCAAGCGTCCCGGCAGTCCCATCGATGACAAAATGGACATTTGCCACTACAGCAGTAAACGTCAGCGCTTTATGTAATCCCATCATCCAGCGGCAGCCAATAGGGTGTACATACACAGACAGACACACACACGTATTGACATTCACACACACACACATGTGGCAAAATGCAACAAACACATTTCCCGCTCAATGCAGCAGCCGGAGTAACACGAGGCATAGAAACAACATAAAGAACAAAAACAAGAGCAACTACTACTAAACCATATATACCCCACTACGCAGAATGTGTGTGGGAGATGTCGGTGGGGATGGTAACCAAGGAATGGGTCACGGGTTGGAATGGGTCAAATTGTCTCATCTCATTAATATTAAACTGTTAGAACTCTGTTTTTAATATCTATGCCGTCAAATTCTTCTAACTGCGCTTTGCCAACTCAAACACAAGAAACACACACCCGCTCACACACCCACAACCACACACCGAGCAGCATAAGTTAAGTTTAGTTAGTTATTAAGCAAAAAAAAAGCTTTTGTTTTAAGTTTTCAAGTCAAGAGGTGGTCTAAAACATAGAAAAAATATTGTGTTGAATTACACACAAGTTATATGTAGTCTAGTATAACACACACAAACACAGACACACACACACACACACACTTGCAAAACTGTTATACGTAGGCTTTAAAGAAAACTGAAATGTAAAGCGAAGAAGAAAAACACACCCCTTAGCCAGGTGGCAGTTAGCCGTGTTACCAATCGATCTACGTATGCACGTTTTGAGGCGGTTATGTAGCAAATATTGTAATATATATTTAACAAATCTGCAGATACTGTTATAAGCCAAAAGTTGTAATGTATATATGTGAGTAAGGCAGAAACGATATAAGAAACACAAAAGTTTGAGCACCCGCAAAACGGATTGAAACTAGTTGCACCATGTATATGCCACGTACGAAGAACTAAAAACTAAAACCTTATTAGCTGTTTATATATGTATATATATAAACAATATATATATATATATATATATATGTATATATATATATATATTTCATTTGTTCATCTAAATTAACATCATCGAAACGCTTCCTAAATTCTCCCCACAAAAATTGAAAAAACAACCAC
Organism: Drosophila colorata; assembly: GCA_035041545.1. Taxonomy (NCBI): domain Eukaryota; kingdom Metazoa; phylum Arthropoda; class Insecta; order Diptera; family Drosophilidae; genus Drosophila; species Drosophila colorata. The sequence goes on along the minus strand of JAWNLD010000490.1, from coordinate 1,630,464 downwards.
AAAAAAAGAGCTAACAAACTAACAAAATTAAAGTAAATTTATATAAAAAAATAAAATAAAATACGCGGTACAGTTGCAAAGGATATTTGATCTGGCAGCAACTTTTCCGCATTTGTAGCTAGCCAGGTAATACATCTATTTATTCGTATAGAACCCATTGTATGTATTTGATAAGCATACGATGATCAAGATGATAAAAAAAAACAAACAAAACAAATACTAAATTACATGTATTAAAGCAAAGTCCTATGAAATATTTGAGTTGTAATAAATTTAACAACTATGCTTAATAAACAATATACCATTAAAAAAAACAATTAAAAAAGAAAAAATTATTATACAAAATAAGGAAGAGAAACACTATAAGTTAAATAAAAACTTTAAAACTTAAAAAAAAAACAGATTTTTTAATCTAGTGTGTACTATAAGAGCTGTCCTTCAGCTTAATACCTTTTTTTTTAATATACTGTGGTACTTATTCTTAATTTTTTTTTTTGCTTATTTGATTTGGATTTTATATTTAATAAAAAACGAAAAATTTAATTTCTTTATGGACAACTTTGGTTGCATTTCTCTTCAATGACATAATTGTTAGATTTTAATTGGAGTTGATACTGAAGTTATGAGTTAATGAATTGAATTATCTTAATTAAGATCGTTCCAAAGCAGTTCTACTTATCCATTCATTGGGCTTCTATTAAATAAAAACTTCAACAAATAAACGCACATCTGGTTGTTGTGTGTATACCTCTGGACTTTTTTTACAGTAGTGTTTTGAGGAAGGAAGTTTGAGTATTTAATTAAAATATCTGGTAATGAGAATTGATTAGAAATTAAATAATTATATATATCTATTTTTTTAAATTGAAGCATTTTATTTTATCATTGGTTTTTAAACCACTCTGAATGAGACATCGCGTTATACCAATTATACAATTTAAAACTTTTTTTAAATTTTTTAAAAACCTAGGATTTGAAGCTGCGTTCATTCTTCAAAGACGCACCCAGACAGGCTTGAATCGCATGGACAGACATATAGATAGCCATAGCTAAGCCGACTAAAGCACTTTTTTCATCTAAATATGAAGTATACTTACAGGATTGAATGCCTTATAACATTTCCTGAAAATTCAGGAATAAAATGTAGAAAATAAAGAAAAGATATAGAGATTAACGATTGAAACTTCTTAGCCAGAAGTGATTCCCTCGTTTATTCTTAAATCGGTTTTGGTTTAAGATACACAAGAATTGTACATTGAAATTCATTGCTATTTTTATTTTCATATTCAATTATATTATGTATATATATATTTATATTTTTTTTTTGTATATTTATATTATATATATATATAGATGTGTACATATATTTTATTATTTTGTATAACTGCACAGCTGGCAATTAATTACATATACATCAAATTTGGGGAAATTAATTAGCTAATACAAAATAAGACCATTCAATGTAGCGAGGCTGTCAAACTGTGCAGCCGTGAGGCCCAACCAGCAGTGGCTGTCTAACTGTAACCGAACTGCCAGCAATTTGTTTTTGTTTTAATTATCGTTTGATTTTTCGTTTTTGATAACAGAAAAAGCTTTGCATATTGGAAAAGAAAATAAAAAGTTAAAAATGTGCCAGTTGCAGCTATATAAACATTAGTGAACAAAATTTTTGTTAAATCGCAACTATTTATCAACAGCAACAAAATAAGCACAGCAACAGTTTGGAATGCTGCGCAGCAAAACACACAGTTTTAGTAATTTTTTTGAAACTTTTTTTTTTTTAAGCTTGAGATTACAACAAATTTGTTAAAAAAGAGATTTTTGCAATCGTATTTCAATTGTTGCAATTTCTAGCAAAATTAAAAAAAAAAAAGTTTTAGTTATAGTTTTTACTCTACTTTTCGTTTCATTTTTAGTGTGTGTGTGTGTGTGTGTGTAAAACGATGTGAAGAGCAAAAGAAGTTAAGATGTGTATTTATTGGTGTAACGGTAACGATAACGATACTTTTGAACTAATTACAATGCCTTGCCCTAAACGGAATGTTTATGCTACATTTCCAACTCTAACAGAAACTGTTCTCAATTGCCATTCCATCAAAAAGTACTCTAAAGTTTTCTGCCGAATCGTAAGTCAGAACAGTTCTGTATATATAAATATATATATATATGCATACATATAAAGTACTTAATACTTCAAAGAAAAAAAATAATGATGCACAAATTAAATTTAAAAATTTAACTTTAACGGACTTGAGTTTTGTTAATTAGTATTTACATATATATATATACAATACATATATATGCATGTGTGTGGTCTTCCAATTGGATAGCGAGTTTAAGTTGAGTGTATGCGTGTGTGAGTAGAAAAAAAGCAGCATTAAAGAGGCTTAACACAAAAAAGGTGCGTAACGTTGCGTAGGTCGCAGCCTAAAACTGAACCCAATTAGCATTTGCTGTATTCTGTTGTCCTTGATTACCGCTAGATATATGAGAGAGAGAGATAATTGGTTATTATTATTACTTTTTGTGTGCACATTTTCTGCAGCTCACCCTGCGGATGCGTAATCGGTCCATTCCGTGCCAGCACCGCCACCGCTAGTCCTGTGGGCTGGCGAGGCGCCTGGACTTTGCCGCAACGTCGCTGTTGCTGCTGCGGCCGGTGGCGGTGGTGGCGCAATTTTGGCCAGGCCACCAGGCGGCGGTGGTAGCACACCGCCGGTACCTTTGCCCTTCCCGGTGCGCGAGCTGCCCTCGGAGCCATCCTTTTTCTGCAAACAAGCCACACAGAATTAATTATTTCCAAAATATCAAAGGTCAGTAAAGCTCTTAAATTTAAATGTATTTCGTTATATTAGTTCACGAATTGAAAAAAATATATTCTATTAAGGCTAGTCTTGTAACTTTCATAATTACTAAATTAAAAACGATTTTATGGATACGACCATATTTCGTTATGACTGTCTAAGACACACTTTAGGTTTGCGGTACGTTCTAGGTTTGAAACCACACCCTGAACTAATTGAAAATGTGTAAAAAGGGTATAATGGTTTTGTGCAAATGTATGCAACAGGCAGAAGGAAGCATATCCGACTGCATAAAGTATATATTATTGATCAGATCGACGAGCCGAGTCGATTTAGCCATGTCCGTCTGTATAAACGCAAACTACAAAAGCTAAAGACGTAAACTTTTCGACTATAGGTTCTTCTAACCCACACGCAGAACAAGTTTATAATTTTTTTTCAATATCTTGCTCCGTGTCATTATTATCGATAAAAATCTATTTGATCAGAGCATACCTCTAAGACTATAAGAACTAGATCCACCAAATATAGTTTATTATGTTCTCGTAAAGTAGATTTCGGATTTTGGATACCTCCCTCCATTCGCCCCATATTTAAAAAATCGTCATTCAAGTACTACAGACTTGCGCTTTGGTTTGTAAAATGTGCATGGCGAGAGCCATCTTACTTGTTTTGTTTTTATCTTTGTTATTATTTTTTATGTGTACACATAATGCTATGGTGCATGTTTTAGTTGTTATTAGAGTATTGCGCAGTCGGTTACACACGACTGCAACGTTTTTGCTTGTTTTATATAGTAAAATGTTTTCTTAATACGCCTTGATTGTTTTTAAATATCACAAACTAGTCTTGATTTGTACGAACGATATGAGTTTACTACGGTTCCGACTTTTCTTTTTCTTTTCAGTTTTTTTCTCTTTCAGCCATGTTTTATGATTCGAATTTTAGAATTATCATGAGAACCCATTGAAACAGGCATCTCTGACCTGATAATGCATATATTATATCGGGAATTGTTTTTAATGTTCGTTAACCCATTGCAGAGTATTAAAATGTCACCTATAGTAGGAAACTTTTCCGACTTTTCCTTTTAAAGTATATGTATTCTGGGTCAATATCACTTTGCCACTATTATATATATTAAATTATTTTATGTAATATATTGCTGCCATAGGAACGATCAGTCGAAAATTTATTTTTTTTTATATAAATTATCTAAAATAATTTCAATAGACACACATTGTCATTGTGCTTATGAAAACATTGGCAACGAAATGTGTCAATTCAGTAATATTGCGTGCTGCCATATCATTCAAATATTGGCTATCAGGTACTCATTCACAATATAATTTCAATTGAAATTAGATCACAAAATTGAACTTGATTATAGCAGCTGCGTATTTTATGGGAAAATGAATCTGGTACTGTTTATACCCTGTTCCCATTGAAAATGAAATTATCGACTTTGGATTCTTCTATACTCGATAAATATCGATTTTAAGTCATAGGTTTTTTTAGCATATATAAAAGCTAGAGCCACCAAATTTGATAAGTATGTTTTTGAATAGCATACACAGATCAAGACTATTTAATTTAAAATTATTTAAAAAAAGTATTTAAAAAACTCAATTTGAGGGTTTCAGCTTTGCTTTGGCTTTGTTTCTACATTCATTTGCATATCACATTGCAACTGAAAGTTTTATAAAGAGCGGACAACACCGAATTTATACGGGTTTGCATTTCCAATAGAGAGGCCAATCTGTTTGTGTGTGTGTGCGAAGGTGTAGCTGAGTAAAGAATATTCCAGGGTATCTCATAGTCAGGCACTCCAACTGGTTTTTTTTTGCAATGTCATTTTGGAATATAACACCTACCGTAATCCGCATGTTAATTTTAATGGTTTCGCCCTCCTTGAAGCCCAGATCGAGCTCCTGTTTGGGTTCGGTTTTCTCCTTCTCGATCTGCTCCTGGTTCTTGACCCATTTGAAGTGGTCCTGTAGCGCGACATTCAGATCGAATGAATCGGAGCGATCGCCAAAGCCCAGGCCCAGGAACGCGGATCGACCGTTGTCGTCCTGGACGCGTATGACGAAATAGCGCGAGCTGTCCGAGACCGCCTCGATGGCCACGCCGGGATATGTGTCGATGGGGCAGTTGGCGAACAGGGCGCCGCTCGTCTTATCCTCCAGCTTGAGGATGCAGGCGGTGCCCTTGGCCACCAGGCGCATCCGCCCGGTCCAGGTGGGCTCTTTGAGGTTCCAGTCCGCTGCTCTGCGTGTTGTAAAACGATCCAAAAGCAGAAAGAAAATTTCTCAGTTATTAAACATTGTTTGTGCATGTATTTGTTATGCATGTATTTGTTGTTTTTGTTGTTGGGCTGGCGTTTTAAGCGAACACAAAGAAAGTCGGCAAGAGTAGCAACAAAAACAATTGCACTAACACACACAAAAGCTTTGGCCACACACGCACGCACACACACACAACTCATGCACATACATGCTTGCAAGTGAAATGTACAGCAATTGAGAGAAACTGCAAACTACAAAAAAAAAACACAACTGCAGTTAAACAAATAAAAAAAATCAATTGCAATTGAACTTCAAAATAGACAGCAATGGACAACAACAACAGACAGTCGTGTTCATGTTTTTTTTGTTTCTTTTTTCTTTTATTTATTTCTTAACCTTGGCTGCAGCTGTTTGCCACATATTTCGTTCTAATTTCCGTGCCTTGCGCATTTTTAACATAATTTATGCACTTCGCACGCACACAGGCAGAGTTGTGGTGTGTGGGGGCGTCACGAAACTTTCAATTGCACCATACAACAACAACAACTAGACAAATTGTTGTATTTTGAGCAGAATATTTTGTTTTTGGTTTGTAGTTGTGCATCTTACCTGTATCCTCTGTTGCTGGCGCGCGGCGGTATTTTGTATATAAATACCTCGGGCTTAACAATCAGCACACTTTCATATTCCATGTTTTATTTGAACAATTAGTATTGTTTATTATTCTCGCCTGTGAGTTGCGCGTTTATAACTTTAAGCTTACAACTACATATACTGCGGGGCTGCAAGACAATCGATGCCAGATATCGATTGTGTGCGGGCCAATCGATTGGCCTCCACAACGATCGAAAATCATTAGGTTGCCACGTAGCTGCTACACGCAGTCTGGCAATATTGCTAACAGTGGCCAAATCGTAATGTAAACAACGTTGCGAGTAATAGACCGATTACACTATCAACATTTCTTATATTTTTTGCAAATATTAAATATGTAAAGTTTTTCACATATATATAACATTTTTAAGAAATATTGCATTTCGCCCCGAGTAATTCGTATTGTTAGCGAAGACTTATCGAATTTATTATCGATGCCATGAAAATATAAAAGTATCTCCAACAGCTGATATATCGATGAAGGTATGCGGTAATTTTAAAATACAATTATAAATTGTAATCATCTCACAGTTTTTAATATTTAAAGATAAGCAAATCCCAAAAAAAGAATCGATTAAATGGGATCCCTACTACGAGGAGCGGAGAATTTTATTTCGCAAAAATAAATCAAAACAAATTAGAATATCGATATACAGTTTATAGAATATTAATATTCTATATTGAATATTTTGTGTTTAACGTACGAGTGGCAATTTAAATAAAGCAGCTGTTTATTTAATTTGCCACTCACACGTTAAACGCAGAATTTGCAATACAGAATATTAATATTCTATTAACTGTATATCGATATTCCGATAAGCTTTTGTCCATTCTCTAAAGAATTACAGCGCGCATTTCCTTGAAAATACAGTTTTCGTGTTGGATGTAAGAAGTAAGAATGCCGCCAAAACGTGCTAGGAAGGCTGCGCCCAAACGCGTAAGTATAACGAATTCACCATAAATTGGAATAAATGAATATGTACTTTATTGTTGTGCAGACAGCGCCAGAAAGCGAGGAGGCCATGGCACTGGATCCCAACAATCCGGTGCTTTATATCGAGCACTGTCGTTCCTGACGAGTCTTTCGGCGTCGCGCCGAGGAGCTGCACGCTGCGCTGCTGACCAAAATTCGGGATGCCGGTCAGCAATTCCAGCTCCAATTGCAGCTCAATGCCCAGGGCGCGCCCAGGCGCGGCGCATTCGAGCTGTGCTTCGCCCCCCGTCCCACAACAGATGCCAGCGAGCAGCGTCCGATTTGGTCCGGCCTCAAGCGCACTCCGCGCGCCCAAAAGTTTCCCGACGTCGATGCGATGTGCCAGCAAATAATTCAGGCGTTCAACGATCTGTGCAGCCAGAAGAACAAACGCAAGCGCACATCGCAGTCATCATCGCCATCGCCAGTACCAACATCCACCTCCTCATTGGCCAAACGCAGCAAAGCTGCAGTCGCTGATGCATCGTCTTAATCACCCAACAAATCAACTAATTGACGTCGATAATTTGTTTAGCCGTAGCGCCTTATGATCATTGTACGGTAAATCCCCAAAGGGAGCTGTTCGGTGTGAAGCCTTTGCCTCACAGCTAATGAATTTCTGACCTCATAAGCTATTTAATAAAATTCCATTAAAAATAGAGCATTGTAAAAAATGAATTTATATACAGTAATAGTCCAAAAAGGACAAAATGGATTAGTGCGTGACTCGCTAATTTTGCGTTCCCATTTATACAAAGGCAGTGTGAATAGCACTCCAATCAAGGGGATTACCCCAAATCTATTTTGCACATTTTGTGCAACACATAAATATGGTCTTCTAGCAAGCTTTTGAAGTTGAACGCTTTGAAGACCCAAACAATAATTAATTAGCGAAAGAACCTGCAAAAATGGTAGAAATGACGGAAAAGCCTTCAGATCATGTGGAAGTAGATCCCCAACAGCGATCGTAGCGCTAAAGTTGGCAATTCGTTGCTACAAAGATTTGTATGAGGAGAAACAACCAAAAGCAAAAGGTGCAGTCGTCGATAGCGAAGTTTTTTCTTAATGTTAAATTGAAAAGAGTATGTTGGGGTTGTGTAATGTCCGACCATTTGTGCGTGTTTTTCGCCGCAATTGAAGTTAGAGACTTGAAATTTGAAATTTATAGTCATGTCAGACAGTCCACTGGGGCGTGGCAATTCGGTGAAATCATCAGACACATTACTGATGGCCTCTAAAAATGGCATTACAAATGTTTTGGATATGCCCACTAGAGGCGAGGCAAATCGAAAAAATCCTGAGAAAATCTGTAACTCCCTGAATTTTAGAGCTAGAGTTACTAAATTTGGCAGGCAATTTCTGTTTTCGTCTTTTATAAGCTATTATAACGAACGAGTATTGCGCAATCGGTTACACCCGACTGCAACGTTGTTGCTTGTTTTTCATGTGTATATTATATGCATGGAAATAACGTTTTTTTTTTTTTGTACCTATTTCTCCGATTAGGCCGAATTAGGAATAGAACGTGATGAGCGGATCGCTATAATCGTTCTAATAGGGGTATTACTGTATGTACATTGAATATATGGTGTGTGCCCCCATACAATTCGGTTTCTTATACTTAATTGGCGCAATTTAGGCGCTTGTTTGTATGCTAAAGCCGAACAGACAAAACAATATAGATATCGGTTGAAAAAGTGATTTATAATTACGAGTTTTTGTATATACATAAATATATTTTTTTTTTCATACAAATTTGTATATTTTATCCAAGTTTTGGTGGTTAGTGTAATATACACATATGTATGTATGTATATATACATATAAAGTCCAGATCTAAATAACCTTAAAATTTGTATAAAAGCCTTTTCAAAGGTTTGTAAAATTATGCTTATTTTCTTTTGTTAATTTTTTATTAGAATTTTTGTCTTTGATTTTCAAAATGTACACAGTTTTTGTTTATTTTGTATTTCAGCTCTCTTCCTTAAGAAACGTACTATGCCTAGAGAAAAAATTTTGGTTTACGAAATCGATTGTTGTTGTTGCGCTGGACTGGACTGAAACCCTTAAAACCCTACCACACTGCCTAAAAATACATTACGCCAATGAATTACAACTTTCAACTAAATATATAAATAAAAGAAAAATAATAAAAAAAAACAAAGTTTAAAAAACGAGAAAGAACGGTTAGCTTCGGTTTTCCGAAGATTAAATACCCCTGCAGACATATGGAAGATGTGCGCTACACATCGATATTTAGTTTCGACCGATTGCTTCTATATATATCATAAAGTCTATGTTATATCATAAAGTAGTTCGATGTTGAAGGCATAGCAAAGGGACTCTCTCAATTGCCAAGTTTGGTCCGCATATATTTTGGAAAATACAAAAACGAATTTTTTCAACAGATCGTTTCTATGTGATATAGTGATCCGATCCGACTAACTCGGACATATGTAATGCTTGCAAAAAGTAGACGTTAGCTTTAAAACTGAGAGGCTAGTTTACTTGGAAGCAGACAATTTTGACTCGACTGCTGATATTGATCAAGAAAATATATACTTTACAGGGTCAGAGACGTCTTCTATGCGTTAACCAATTCGTGTCAAAATTATAATACCCTCTGCAAGGGTATACAAACTAAATATATGGCGGCAACAAAAACCATTTGTAGATTGCGAGTGAATTGGCCGCCTTCCTTTTTGTTTAAGTAAGGTTGCTTTATATAAATATATGTGTACATACATGTCTGTATAAATATATATACATAAATGTATAAAGGTATAAATATATATATATATATATATATATAAACATGTATGTGTGTATTCACTGTATGTGTGTATATATAGGCTATATATATACTTTAGATTATCAACAAACAATTGGCTATGGGAACGTACAATTAGATAGGCGACAGTTTGGCCAGTAGAATACAAATTTAGCTACGGCTGCTTGGATGTGTGTCCTGGTTTGTCTGGTCTGGTCGGGTGCTGGACTCGCATAAGGAACTAATAAACTAAGCCTTAAACTAACTTTAAATTACATGTGTGTTTGAAAAAATAGTAGTCACCGTTGAAGAAACGAATGCGATAAACAGATAAGTAGATAGGTTTATAGGTAGTTGGGTAGTGGGCGAATGTGGTCCGTACAAAATGCCGCCTACATGGGCCGATCCTTGCGTTACAGATACTTGCGATAATTGCGCAGATGCGCATTGCCATCCTCGACGCCGACGCCAACGCCGACGCCGACATTAACGCCCACAGCGGCAGCAGCGCTCTCAAACGACGGCGGCTCATTAACCAGGCCCGGACTGGGCGGATCACATGTATTGCTGGGCATGCCACTGGCGCCGGTTGCGCCACTGCCGGACGAGACGCCCTTGACACGTCGCCGGCCCCGCGTGCCGGCGCCGCGAGATCTGCGCCCACCACTCGACGTCGGCGTGCCGCCAATGTCGCCCGCCTCGATGGCCTCCAGCGACGCGTCCAGCGCCGCGTCTGTGGTGGTGACGCGCGTTCGCGTCACGGCGCTGCGTCGGCGCGCGCTATTGCTGTTGCTGGTGCTGGCGGTTTCGCTGCTGGCGTGGATCGTTGCACGTTTGCCCGGTCGACGTTTGCGCCGCTTTTTGTTGCCGTAGCGCGGATCATAGTCGTACTCATCGTCCGCCGGTGATTTCGGTTCCTCCAGCGAGTCGACATCGTTCATGTCCATCTCATCGTAGAACCACTCCTTGGGCAGCTCATCTTTTGATTGTTGTTGCTGCTGATGTTGCTGCTGCAGCTGTTGTTGACTGTCTTTGCTGTCGGATGTGTCGCCGCCGGCGGCGCCCAGCGAGCAGGACTCCTCCATACTGAACGCACCGTTGAAGTCGTGCGTGGTGTCATTGTGGAGCGTGCTCAGCACCGTCGGCGTCGGCGTCGTTGACGCCCCGCCGCCCGTCAGCATGTTCAGGCTGAGCGTGGAGCTGCTGCTGTTGGTGCTGCCAATGCTGCCGCCGGTGAGGCTGGCGCCAGCATTGCCAACGCCAACGCCAACGCCAATGCCAATGCCAATGCTGCTAGCCACAAGCGCCTCGTGCTCCTTGCGCAGCGCCTGAAAGGGCCGCTCCGGAAACCGGCTGTTGCCCAGTAGTACGGATTAGATTTCGAGTCTCAAATCTCTCGCGCCATGGACTACTCACCTGTACATCTTGGTCAAGTACTGGCGGCGACTCTTGCGCCAACGTGCCGCGGGATACGTGTAGATCTGGCCCTGGCGAAAGCCGGGCATACGCTGTCGCTTGTCCATGAACAGCTGCGAGTGGTTCTGGGCCACGCCCGTCTGGGGATCGAGGAACGGCAGCCGCAGGCGCCGCTCGATGCAGAGCCGTGTGTTGAAATTGGCGCTATATTCGATTGTCTCGCGGTAGCTGACATCCTTGAAGAAGCTCTCGATTTTGGCCAAATTCGGCATCGATACGATTTGTATGTTGACGGCCGAAGACATGGCTCCACTCCGCTCCGCTCTGGTCTACTCTGATCCACTCCACTCTGCTCCACTCCACTCCGCTCTCTCGCTTCGTTTCGTTTCCCCCCGTGTATTGTTATCTGGTCGTGTGAGCAACGCTTAATCCATTTAAAACCAGCCCCAGCGGCTAGCGCTGAGTGGACGCTGCGCCGCTGCTGCTTGACGTTGACTTTTCTGTGTTTGTTTCTTATCTCTGTTCGCCTGCTTTTTTCACGCCGCTTTCACTGTTTTCGTCTTTTGCAAGTCCTATAGCGCTAGGTTGTGTGTGGCTGCTATTAGCTATGTTTTCTATGCGATATATCGCTAGCGTTTAACAGGCCTGTGCTATGCAGCTACAGGGTTGCTGGCGCACTTATCGATAGCTCTGATTTTTATACATAAACACACAAAAACACACTGTCAATGCTGTCCAAATCAGCTACAAATGTAGTTATTCTTATCGCAAACAATGCACATTTTATTAGCCATCAATTTGAAACTATTGCCGCCCTGGTTATGGCCGATGTGGCAACCTTAGCGTGTATTGTTTTTGTTTACTGCTGACGTTGCCACTTTTGACGTTGACAGTTCGTCGTGAGTGCCTGCACGAACGCCCCTGTGTGTGTGAGCGTGTGTGTGTGCGTGCGAGGGTCAGCCGCGTTTCGGTTTTAGTTGAATTTCGAATAATAATTTAAATGGAGCTGCACGCGAGAACAACACTGCCAGCGATAATACTGGGCCTGCTGCTAGCATGCGGCTCGGCCAGCGCCTGGCACTCCGAGGAGCTGGAGATTTTCGACCTGGTCGAGGAGATCAACAAGAACTTCTACGAGTTTATGGGCATCAATCAGACTGCCACGAATAATGAGATCAAGCGCGCCTTTCGCACGCTCTCGATCGTGCTGCATCCGGACAAGAACCCGTCCGAGGACGCCAACATCCAGTTCCGCAACCTGGTCTCCATCTACGAGGTGCTCAAAGACGCCTCCAAGCGCGAGAAGTACGACAAGGTGCTCCGCGACGGCATGCCCAACTGGAAGTCGGCCCTCTACTACTATCGCCGCATGCGCAAGATTGGCCTGTACGAGGGCGCCTTCATCCTGTTCCTGATCATCACCGTGGGCCAGTATCTGTTCGCCTGGGCCGCCTACCTGGAGAAGAAGTACACGGCCGAGCAGGTATTTGGCACCAAGCTGAAGAAGCTGCAGAAGCGCAACAAGAACATCGATATGGACGTAATCCTGAACGAGATCCCGCTGCCTTCGCTGCTGAATACGCTGCCCATCCAAATACCGCTGGCCATTTGGAATCTGCCGAAGACCATCAAAAACGGCTTCAGCAAAGCCAACGAACTGAAGCAGCTGGCGCTGGAGAAGCGCAGACAGTAAGTATATCTGAAGGAGAGACGTGGCTGGGTCTATAACTGTGTTATCTTTGCAGGGAGATCGAAGCGGCGCGTCGGCAGGAGGAGCTGGAGCGCGAGGCCGAGGAGCAGGTGCGTCTGCGTAAGGAGCACAAGGAGAATTTGCGCAAGCGCAAGCAGAACACAAAAGCGCCGGAGAAGACCGAGGAGGAGCTACGCGGCTACTCACAGATCCAGGCGCGCGAGCTAACCGAAGACGATGCAATACGTCCAGCGTCCCAAAAGGTGAGCAGCGCAATCCCAGCAAGCTTCTGTAATCGTTTTTGCCTAACCACGTTTGCAGAGCACCGTTAGCGGCGGCTTTTGGACCGATGAGGATCTGACGGAACTCATAAGGCTGGTCAAGAAATATCCGGGCGGTGCTGGCAGTCGCTGGAACACCATCGCCGAGTCTATGAATCGCACCGTGCAGGAGGTAACCTTCATGGCGGCCAAGATGAAGGAGAACGGCTATCGCATACCAGGACAAACGGAGAGCGTGGCCGAGCACCTGGTGCAGGAGTCGCAGGAGGCGGTGCGCAAGGAGAAGGTCAAAAAGGGCGCCGCGCCCGGAAATGAGAAGAGCATGCTCATACCGGAGACCAACTGGACCCAGGAGCAGCAGCGTGCCCTGGAAGCGGCCATTGTCAAGTACAGAAAGACCGCCAGCGGCGATCGTTGGCAAAAGATTGCCAACAGTGTGCCCGAGAAGACCAAGGAGGAGTGCCTGGTGCGCTACAAGTACTTGTGCGAGCTGGTCAAGACGCAGAAAAAGGCCGAGGAGGAGGAGGAGACCGAGCCAAGCACTATTCAGGAGGAGGACGAGGCGCAGCTGGAGGAGCAGGACGAGCCGGATGAGGCGACAGTGACTGCTGCGCCCGTTGCTGCTGCTCTGCCAGCCAAAAAGCTCAGCAAGCGCGAGCAGCGTCGACGCAAACGCGATTTATCCAGCGGCGAGGACTCCGATGACGCATATCAGTACGAGCTCAGTTAGTTCAGTTGGCTAATGGCTCTGAAGCATATCCGAAACCAAACTGGCGCACTTGGCAAGAGCGAGAGGGTGACGTGCGAGTGAGAGAGATGGCTAGTCTGGGAAATGCCAAGCTGAGCATACACGCATATACATCATATATGTGCGTGAGTGTGTGTGTATGTGTATGTGTATGTGTTTGTACTATGCTGAGATCGAGTTAACTATTTACCCAGCTTAATGCGTGTTTTAGCCAAGTAAACTTTTATTTTTGAATGGCCATAGATTTGGTTTTCCTACGTAAATTCTAACAATCAATGGCACTAGTTTGTTCTCTCACTTAAATTGATTACCTTTAATTGTTTTGGGGAGTTGACGTGATTAGTTAATGTTGCTTACACACTTTTGTGGCTCAACATTTTGTTGCGTACAATTTAACTTAGACTTAACGTGAAGCGCTTGTTTTGTGTTTTGTACATACATGTATTTTATAATTACAATATACTATAATATTTCTTTGCTAAGAGTGGTAACAGAAAACAGATTAAACGAATGGAGCGAAAAGTTATGAGTGTCAAACGTTTTCATTTGAACAGGTTTAAAGTAGTTTGATGATTGCTTTTCCATTTCGTTGTGCGTAACTATTTAATACTACGTCTCCGGTTTGTCCATTTCGCTGACACTGGTCGCCAGCACGGACTCTTTGCTGATCTCCAGGAACGATGCCTGCGACATTTCCGTGTCGTCCTCCTCCTCCTCTATCTCCATTTCGAATATGGTCATCTTGCGCCGGCGATCGGAGAGCACGGTGGCCACTTTGCGACTGCCGGATACGGCCAGCATTTCGCAGATGCCGTCGAGGCCCTTGAAGGTGGCCGCCTCCGGTATGTCGTGCACGCTGTGCACTATTGTCGCATCGGTCAGCTTCATCAGCGGCGCCAACTGGTGCTGGGTGCAGTGATTCCGCGCCGTGCTCAACGAGAACTGCAGGAAGTAGCTGTGCGGACGCACGCCGGCCGGCGGCGCCGACGTCTGCGCCAGCATGGACAGCGCGGACTCGTTGTAGAACTGCAGGTCGACGAATCGCAGATTATAGTAGTCCTCCTGCAGCTGGGGCGTGAACGGGCCGGGCTGCAGCTGGACGCGCGTGCAGCGCAGCAGGCAATCCTCGCCGCGACTAAACTCCAGCACCATCACCTCTTGCAGGCCCGTTGTCACCGCCAGCATATCGTATTTGGTCGCCTCGTGCACATAGTAGCTGCAATTGACATAATCATAACTCGGCTGCAGTTCCGGCTCACCGCCGGCCGTTTCGATGAACACCTGCTGCAGATCGCCACAGATCACGGCCGTGGTTAGCTTGAAGCTGGCGCTTATGCTCTCCGTGGGCTTGTGGAACACCGCGTCGATGGCGTTGAACATCTTGTCGCGCTGCTGGATCAGCGACAGCTTCTTGTCGTGCGGCACAAACAGGTTGCACTGCGCTAGGCACTCGTTCTCGGCCAGCAGGCGCGGCCACAAATCAGCCGGACCCACGGGCTGCAGCTGGGTGAGATATGCGTTCTCCAGATACTGACCGACGCGCTCCAAATTGAATTTACTACGCGTAGTCAGGTTCAGAGTCGGACTCGAACTGGCATCGGCCGAGAACTCCTCTCCTTTCTGCTCGTTGTTGTCATCGCCTTCGCAGGCATCCTCGAGGTCCGGCTCCATGGCGCAAAAGAACTCGGCCAGCGCAACGTTCTCCTTGCCGGTGAACACCATGTCGTCGGGTATCTCCTGATGGGACAGACGCAGTATGGTGAATATCATCCAGGAGTGGAAGAGCTTCATCTCGTACACCAAGGTGTCGATTGTGCGCTGCAGCTCGTGCACTTTGAGCAGGAAGGAGCCGCAGGCGCGCATCGCCTCGCTAGCCACATCCGGCGAGATGAGTGCCTATAACAATTATCGGAAGGGATTAATTTTAGCGTACTTTTTAGTGGGATTCAACTGGGACAAACCTCAAAGAAATGGGACATGCGTCCAAAGCCCGCGATTGTGTTGAGAAAGTAAAACATGTTGATGGCCGCGCCGTTCAGCTGCTTGAAGACCAGGCCCTGCAGATTGTTGAGGCTCACGTCCACCGAGTTGGCGATCTTCTTGAAGCCTTTCTCCGTCAGCGTCCTGTGTGGAAAGAAGGGGGAGAAAACGGCGGGGCCCATGAGCACTGTATACTGAGTGTAGGGACTTAACTCACTCGAACAAAAATTCCTCGACCTCCAGGGTGGCGAAACCGAACACGAGCAGCTCCAGGAAGTGCGCCGATATCATCCCGTAGGCCTGCGAATTGGCGTACTTGGTCAGCTTGTTGTCCATCTCCAGCTGCAGCGTCTCCCAGGCCTCCGTCAGGCACTGCTGTGTGTCGTTGATATAGCTAAGTGAATAATTGAACGTAATTAGTTCGGGCATCGATGAGGATTGAGGATTTACTTCTTGGTCTCCAGTATGTGGGCACAGTGGGAAGCTAGCTCCAGCATGGGCGTTATGCAATCCTGCAGCACTTGGTTGTGAAAGTGCAGCAGCTTGAGCTGCTGGCCGTCGCGCAGCAGCGCATAGATGGCATTGAAGTCACCATTCAGACGCACGTCGTACACATCGAACTGGTCGGGATTGAGTACGTGCTGGGTGAGATCGATGCTGCCCGCCTGCAGGGCGCCGAGGAGCAGCAGGTGCACCTTGCCGCTGCGCATGATGACCACCAGAAAGCAGGGCGAGCCCTTCGGGAACGACTTCTGGTCGAGCGTCTTCAGGCACGGATCGATGTTGGTCAGCGGCGGCAGCTTGGGCAAATAGCGTTTGTGTTTGTCCTTCGCATTGCACGTGTAGCTCTCGAGGCTTTGTCTGCAGTTGATCGCCTTGCTGAAGTACACCTTCTTGATGTCATCGTCGTAGATCAGCCCCGAGATGATCGTTTCGCTTTCGGCGTCCAGCAACGCCACCTTCCCGTTGCTGTAGCCGACCGCCAGCAGCGTCTCGTCCATTTGCCAGCTGAGCGAACGCACGCGCACGTCCTCGCCGGGCGTCGGGAACGTGACGATCTTCTGCCAGTTCAAGCGCTGGATGATCACCTCGCCTAGAGAGGAATCAAGGATGCATTGCCAAAAGTACACAATACGAAAGACAACAAACAAAACAAAACCTTTCTCGGTGCCGTAGGCAATGAGATCCATCTTGTTGTTCCACTCCATGCGCTCCACGATGCAACTCATGTTGCGTGCGCCCAGCAGCTTCATCGAGCTTGATTGCGCCATTATTCCGTTCGCATTAAAGCACGCAAAACATTTGCATTTATTGTCGTCTCCTTGTTGCTTGTTTGCCGGCTTTGGCGGCGCAACCTATCGAATACATTCGATTGCCCAAGTTCGCAACTGTGGCGTTGCCAGATCGCCCGCGTTAAAAGGATTTAAAAAAAACTACTCGATTTAAGCTTAAGTTACAGAAACGTGTTTATTTTAGTTACATATTTAGATGTACGCTTATTTTATTTCCGAAATGCGCTCAACAATTCTGGTTTATTGTTGCGGGCGCAGTAAAGAACATGCCTGTATGTATGTACGTATGATTATGCCTATGTTTGTGTCAAAATGTAGGAGCGAGCTTGTGTCTGTCTGTCTGTCTGTGTGTGTGTGTCTGTGAGTTTGTGTGTATCCATTGTTTTTGCTCCTAGACAGCGTCTGCGCTCGCTAATTCGGTGCCAGCGTCCGGCTTGATGTTTTCATCGTTAATGCTGCCGCTCGGACTAGCATCAGCAACGCTGCCTGGAGTTCCAACGCTGCCACCGGCGTGCGCACTGCTGCTGCCGCTGCCACTTGCGCTGCCGTTACCGTTGCCATTACCGTTGCCGTTACCGTTGCCGCTGCCAGTGTGCCAGGTTAGGCGTTCCTCGTAGAATTGTATGACTACCTGGGGGCACTTGACGTTGGCCAGTTTGGCGGGCACCAGATCTGCATGATCGCTGCCCTTCCACTTCATGAGGAACATGAGGTAGCCCGAGGAGTCGGTGGCGCCAAGAATCTTTGAGGGTTCCAGGCCGCGATCGAAGCCGATAAGTTTCTTCTGTTCGTCGGTTTCGTCCTCCATGAACGATTTGCGCTTGCTGCGTATGGACTCGGGCGTCGACGATGTGGACAGGCGTTTTTTCGTCTCCTTTTTGTTGTTTTTAAGCGATTCCTCGAACGTTGCTATTAAATCGGGACAGTCGAGATTTTCGACCGGCTCCCAAGTGTTTTCACTGCGCGGATACCCTTTCCACTTCAGATAATATTCGGTGCGACCATTCACTGTGCGTTTGTCCTCGACGCGCTCGACTGAGAATTCTGCCATTGCGAATTGCGTTTGTGTTGTGTGGGGCACTTTATTTATTTACTGTAAATTAAAAGATTTGTGTTTGAAAAAAGTGACCAGTCGCGGAGTGGTTTGGTATTTTGGGTGACCAAATCGCGCAAATAAGCAAAAACACAGGGCTGCGCACAACTATCGGTACAAAACAGCTGATCATAAACGGCATGCGAACAACGTGCGCGACAGCCAACAAATATAAAAATAATAGGCAATTAATTAAATAATAATTACAGACATATTGTAAATCATAATGGGTGAGTTTATTGCGGAAATGCAGGAGCGGCTGCTGCCGGAGTACGAGCAAATGAAACGCTACCAAGTCTTCACACCAGACCAAATCAGGTAAGCACCCAATCCATAGAGGTACAAAAAAACTAAGATAAATAATAATTTATTTACAGGGAATGTGTGCGCAAGCGTGAGCGCCTGCTGCTGAATATAACCAAGAGCCAGATAGCCATGGGCGACTATTTGGAGTTCATTGTGTACGAGAAGACCATGCACAAGGCAATCACCGAAAAGGAGAAACTGACCGGCTTGAAGCTAAACGGCCTGAAAGCCTCAATAAGCACGCGGATAATGCGCATGTACAGGGAGATGCTGCTCAAGTTCGCCCACGAGCAGCGGCTGTGGGACAACTGCATCAAGTTCAGCAAGAAGTCGGCGCCCCAAGAAGTGGCCGGCATATACGAGAAGATGCTGTCGGTATGTTAACGCTTTCAATTGCTAGAGATTGTTATACCCTGAACCCATTAAGAAGGGTGTAATGGTTTTGTGAAAATGTATGCAACAGGCAGAAGAAGGCATCTCCGACCCCATAAAGTTGATCAGGATCTACAGTCGAGTTAATCTAGCCATACATGTCTGTCCGTCCGTCTGCATGATTACGTCGATCTCGATATTTCAAATGATCGATAACCCGCCCCGTTTTCTTATCGATATTTATCGGTTTTTAAACAGGTTTTTAAGTATATCTCAGAACTTGTAAGAGCTAGAACCACCAAATTCAGTTAATCATGTTCTTGTAAACCAGACACAGATCAGTAATATTTCGAATTTTGGATACCTCCCTCCACTAGCCCCAAATGCCCAAATGAAGTATAGATATATATTGAATGCTCTTGTTAAGTGCTAAAAATCTCATAAATATCATATTTGTAGTTTAGAAGTTATTCAAGAATTTAGTTTCCAGCTGGGTTCAGGGAATCTCCTAGTCTGGCCCTCCCGACTATAACACTCTGGTTGTTATTCAAATAGTATTCTCGCTCCCTACCAGTACCATGGTGGTGATCCGCAGATCTGGATCAGTGCCGCACTGTGGCTCTACGAGTACAATCGCGCCAATGTGCCGCGCGTGCAGGACATCTTGTTGCGTGGACTACAGCGTCATCCGTCGTCGGAGCCGCTCAACAATTGCTTCTTTAATATACAGCTGAAGGAGGCTGCCATGGCGGACGGCAAGCGTGATTTGGGCGAGAACACGGTCTCCGAGCAGGATATACAAATGGAGCGCGTCTTGGCCGTCTATCGCAACAGTCTGGCGAACATTACTAACTTGGACTACTTCCTGAAGCTGCTCGAAAGCTGTGAGGATCACGCAGAGCTAACTGCGAAGCTCCAGCATCACATTATAGACGACATACAGACAAAGTTCTCGCGCGAGCCTGCGCTCTGGGATGCCCTCGCGAAGCGGGAGCTGCGCGGCTTCCATTTGGGTGATCTCTTGAACATGGGCGATAACGAGAACGATGACGACGCTGAGCCGAGCGCGAAAAAGTCGTGTGCAGATACGGGCGCTCGTGTGTTCCAGGCACGCTCAAAAAAACGCTGCATTGAGCTCTGCGTGACGGTCTATAAGGCGGCCGTGCAGCAGCTGCAGACGCAGGAGATGTGGAACTTGTACATAGACGCCATGCTAGCGCTGAGCAGGAACCACAAATCGGAGCGCGCCTTCATCCAGCAGTGCCTGGCCACGGCGCTGCAAGACGGCCATCGCTCCCAGCTGATGCATGCCAGGCATTATGCCACGCTCAGCATGATCCTGGGCAGCAATGAGAACGGTGGCGAGACCTGCGTGCGCATCCTTGCCGAGGCACTGCAGCACGACGATTCCCTGCGCATGCACGAGCTGCTGTTGGCCGCGCACATTCGCAATGACGACGAGCCAAGCGTACACAAACTGTTTGGCCAGGTGCGGCGAACTATGGGCGCCGCCGGCCTGCCCCTCTGGCAGATGGTCATCGCCTACTACAGGGCGCGTGGCGATAATCAAGCCAAGCGGCAGCTGAACGACATCTACACACAGGCCTGCAAGGAGACCTGGCCGGAGTTCGCCGACCTGCGCTGCAGCTACTTGCGCTACTTGTGGCACGAGCATTCGCCGAGCAAAGCGCGCGATGAGTATGCCAAGCTGGCGCAACAACCGCCCATGTCCCTGCAGCTGCATCGCGAGATGGTCAATCTGATACATAGCTCCAAACTGAAGGTAAGCCCCCTGTCAATGTACACATAATTCTCTTTTTCGTGTACAAAAATAAATACAAAAAAAAAAAGAATGACTCCAGTCCAAAAAAAACATCCACTTTAAACTACCAAAGTTCTTGTTAGACTTCACTTGAAAATTTATTTTCCGCGCTTAAAGATCTTAATTATATATGAAATTCTCAACTCGATATTTCAAGGAGGTCATTAGAAAAATGTCTGCCAAATTAAGTGACTAGCTCTAGATATGGATTGTCGCGGCTTACCCATAAATAAAATAAAATCAGAATATTACTTATAACTTTTTAAACATCCACAACTCTAAACGTCTTTTCTCTTCAATTGTCAAAACCAAACTAAACTGCGTACGTCTTTATATTATGTGTAATTCTAGAGAATTACAAATAATGCGAAGTTAAATAGACTAAAATAATTTCATCAAACATAACAAAAATTATGAAAAGAATTTATTGTATATTTCGAGTAAAAAGAGAAAAATGTCAACTTTTTAAAGCGTTTTATTTTATATCCGTGAAAAAATTCGTTTAATAAGAGAATTAGTTGTATATATGTATATACTCTTTCAACATTTTTAACATTTAATAATTATTTATAATTAATTGTAAATATGTATATACTCTATCAAAATTTTTAACATTTAATAACTATTTATAATTAATTTATTAATTATAGGATCTTTCTACAATTAAAGCGTGGCGCATGTGCTATGAATTCATGACCACGTACTTTGGCAAGCGTGAGCCCAGCGTTTGGATTGACTACATCGCCTTCGAGCGGGATCACGGCGAGGCTAAAAGCATGGCTCTCCTTAGCCGGCGTGCGCTAGCCACACTGGAACCACAGTTTGTGTCCATTTTTGAAGCAGAGCGTGCAATGGCACATGTTGGCATGGCCGTGACTAGTTAGTTAGGTTAGCTCGTAATCAAGTTAGCATTTTTTGTTTGCTTTGCTTAGTTTTTTCCTATAAAAACAAAAGAAAACCTATAAGTCACTCTTTTTCTTTGCATTACAATTTGCATTGGGAAATTTATCAACTATGTAAAAAATGTCTATAATCTAGGAAGATATATATAACAATTATAAAATGTTTTTACAGTAGATATATATTTTCAATGATTTGAATAAAAAACATAGAGGTATAAACTCTAGAAACTATTCTAGGGTTTGTTAATAAAATTACTTCAATTTGAATGTTTCAACATATTTTTTCTGATAGACAAATATTTCTTGGCTTTCGAACGATCGTAAAAAAATGACTGTTTGCCATGTAAAAGTTACTACATGCTCTTACATAAAATATCTAATATATTTAATAGAATGCATTAAAAAAAGGATATGCATATACTACAGTGTTTGTTAAAAAATAAAAAATATGTTTTATAATTATTATTCAAAAATGAAAACAGTGTAGTTTCTGTTTCTAACCATTTGAATTGATTAAATTGGCGAGAATTATTGGGACTTGTATTACGCGAACCTGGATTTTCTGTATATTGGCCTACTAATCGGGAAAAATAATTAACTTGATCAACGTTTGGTATACAAGAATTTCCATTTTAAATTTGAGGTATTTCGCATTCAAAATCGACAGATAGGTAGGCAGATGGACATGGTTCTGATTAAGCAGTATAGTACAGTATAGGGTCTCTCAATTGTCTCCTGCCTCATATATACATACATATGTTTTCAAATGCACTTTTTTTATTTTATAGGTCGTAAAACTAGAATGAAAATCAGAAATGCAATTTATGTTACAAAGTATCCATATACTTTGTAATTAGGGCAAAACCGACCTAAAAATGATATGTACCAATTTTTCAATGGAAATAAAAAAAAAGCAAGTAACAAACTCAAAAAAATGATAATTTGAAGGTAGTAAACTTAAAAGTCATTGAACATAATAACGGTCAATCAGGTAAATTTGTGCGGAATTGTTTTTGTGGCCAAAAGAAAAATTTTACTTTTACCACGGTCTAAACTCAAGTAACAATAAACAGCTCTTATTATTTCAATTAAAGTTAAATTATTAACTGTCCGTGCCAAAATATAGACATATTCATTATTACCCCTACAAGTGAGGGTATTATAATTTTGACGCATAGAAGGATACGTCTCCGAGCATATAAAGTATATACATATATTCTTCATCAGTATCAGCAGTCGAGTCAATATTGGCTGTTTTCTTTTATTTTAAAGCTATCGTCATACAATTTTTCATAAGTCCGTCGTTTTATTGCCAATATATATGTAGGTATGTATGTCGGAGTTGGTCAGAACAGACCACTATAGGAACAATCGGTAAAAAAAATGAAAATATCACTATGTTCCTGTTCTGCAAATTATTAACCATATCAAACCACTGTAGAATAAAGCTGCCCTAAGAATATCAGTCACATCAATCGAAAAAAAATTTGTCTGAAAACTTTTTTGATTCTTACGATATCCAGATCAAACTTGAAAGTTAATATTGGTCCTAATATATGATCCTAATGCATTTGCAAAATATTAATAATATCGAACCACTGTAGAATATAGCTACCAAAGGAACAACCGGTCGAAAATTGAGTGTTTGTATGAACAACTTTTTGTTTAAAAAAATTTTCGGACCAAACTTGGTAGTTGTGAGCGTCCCTATGCTCTTAACGTAGAGGCAAAATATCTCTTATATGTCGTAACTACTATATCATTTAAAAGTGTGAAGGAACAATCGTTATAAAATAAAGTTCGCACATTTTCCATATCTCGCAAGCGTATTTCATTTTTCTCGTTTTTTTTTTTAAATATAATATATTAATTGTTAGTTTTCTTTTTATTAATTTATGAATAAGTTACGATTAAAATGTGGTTATGCTGCGGTTGAAATATGAGTCCTTAATGTGAGCCCATTGTAGTAAAAACATGTACACTGCATTTACATACTTATTTAAATAGTTATTGACGTTGATAAGAATGCGAGAGTTTGTGTACATTCATGCATACATACAAACGCACACCAGTTGCTGTCGTCTACGTTGAAATCGGTGGTCGCTCTCCGCAGTCGCCGTCGCAGCTGCTGCCTGCGCTGGCTGAGCTGCCTGAGCTTTGGATGCGCGCGCCAGCGTCGCTTTGGTTTAGTCAGTTTTCGCACAACGTTTGGACAAGACGTGCACAGATCGTGAGCGGAGCGTAAACAAACAGAAAGCTAAACAATTGAAAGCGAAATTCGAAAGGAAACGCCATGGAGTTTAACAATCGTTTGCTATTGAAGATCATTGAGCTGGTGAGTTACAGTGCCAGTCAGTTGTAAATGTATACGCATATGTACATATTTATGTATGGATGTACATACATGTGTATTGTGTGTGAACTTATCTATGAGTGGAGTCCTTTTCCATTGTTGTTCTCTCGTTTGTGTGGCTAAGTGTTATTTCTCCTGCTTCTGTTTCCTCCTTTCTCTTTCGCCTTGCTCTTGCCGGCTGCTGTGGCAACTGTTGCTCTCTTGATTTCCACCCCTGCATCCGTTGCCTTGAGGCAACCGGTTTTTATTGAGACAGACTCGTTTTCATTATTGGCTATGACTTCATTTGAAGTTCTGTTTTTGGAAGTTTGGTTCTGTTTTGTTTTTTTTTTTTGGATGCGTGTTCCTTTTGCACGGCATAAGCAAGCGTAACTGCGTAGTTCTTTAATGCGTGCTGTCATTAAGAATGCGAGATTTTGGAACCAAGTGTGGAAGAGACAGCGAAATAACGCAAACAATTACTCGTCGCCCGTTTCTCATGTCGGCAAAAGAATAATAAAAACAACAAAAACTATCAACTGGATTTGACTTCCGGCCAATTGGGCGAGATGATGCTTCATATGATGTCACCGTTACGCAGCTTAGTTTATGTATTGGCATTTGTTTATTCGTTTGGAGTTGAACATGATTTCATTATTTTTTGTTTGTTCCATTTGCCATTTCTGTACTGGTTTTAGCTATTTGAGTTTATCTGACAAAATGGCAAACTTAATATTCAATTGTATTTTTTAAATGCAAATTGCATTCTTGTTTGCTTATCAGCTGTTTTTGTTTATTATTGGCATTCCCGTTCAACTCGTCGATAACGCAGAGTGCAACATGACGCATGCCACCTTTGTACTATGTGTTTACTTGTAGATGGATGGGTCTCATCACTTATTGTCGCTTATCGCACAGCCTGCTCACTGGGATGAGCTCATTTCTTTTTGTTCCGTGGGTCAGTGGATCACAGTTAAATATAGAGCACAAGATTTGCCTCGAATGCTTTTGAATTTCAAGTGCAAAGTTATTAGCTTAATTGACTAAGTATTTGTATCATGACTCTCAATTTAGTTGGAGCTTGTTGCACTGGTTTAGTTAGACTAGACCTCCTCTAAAGATCCAGGGAAAAATTCAAATTTTATTAAGAACTTTTCGACTATTTTTAGTTTTAATTCGACTGTGAAAGAGTATTGCCAATACAATAGTATTGTATGCTTAGTGGTATTGCTTAGTTGGCTACCTCTGATTGCAACGTTCTTACTGGTTTGTTTTTAATTCTAGTCACGAAAGCTATGTCGCATAAGAAAGTCTCCCAAATTTGAGACTTGGTACAGCATATGTATGTATTCATGTGCGCTTATATAGAATATAGGAAAGGTGTACTCTATCATAGCACAAAAACGATGATTCATAAAATGTTATTATTGTTTTTAAGAAATATTAATGCATGTGTGCATTATACACCTAGATTAAATGCGAACAATATCGGTTAGAAATATAAAAAAGAGTTGTAAGAATACTTTTATATTAAATGCATTTACTCTTGACTAACTCAATGATAAGCTGGCTATAGCATTTAGCTATATTTAATTGTTTTGCGTGCAAGGGTATTTCAACATCGACTTGCTCAAAGAAGGTAATTTGCTGCTCTTCTCTTTTACGCTGTCCGTAAACAAAACGGTGTCATGGAATTAAGCATAATATGATCGCAATTTGTCGGGAATAAAAATGAAACTTAAACTCGTTATGGCCATATACTTAGATCATCAAGCATGGATGTGTGTGTGTGTGTGTACGTAAGGGTAAATATGGCCTTGTTGTCCGTGTGAATTGAATTGCAGTCGGATGACACACCTTAAAGGTACTTAAATTGTTAGCTTAGTTTTGTGGGCAGTTTTCATAGCTGCAGGCTTTAGCTGGCTAATTAAATGAAATCAAATCAAGCCGAGACGCGCCTCAAGTCGCATTGGCACGTACTCAGCGGCTGTTGATCACGAATTGGTGGCGATGATGATGATGATGATGATGTCATAATAGCAAGTGCGAACGCTAACAGATTCGCATTACGCATACGCCATGTGCGCCAGTGGGGCAGCCGGCAAAGGTCGTAGCTGCGAGCGCTGCATTGAATAAACAACAACAAATAATGTGTAAGCGGCATAGCTAATTTTTAAAATATTTCACTGCTTTTATACACGAATTGAAAAGAGTCTATTGGGTTTGTGCAATATCCGTCTGTCCGTAAGAACGCCATTTTTTTTCGCCGCTATTGAAGCTAAAGACTTGAAATTTGGAATATATACTCGTGTGTACCCGTGTCAGATAAAGTGTTAAGATTTTTTGGCTACACACACTGGGGGCGTGACAATTCGATTCAATCGATATATCTTCCTCAGTTTTAAAGCTAGATACATACATTTACATTGACATTGACCCTCTGAAGATCGCACAAAAATTCATTGGAAATTCGATAAAACCCTCATATCTTAGGGCGGGTTAGCTCTAAAATCCATATCTTCCACAACTTTAGAGTTCGAGTCCCCAAATTTGGTAGGTATTATTATTATTATATTGTTTTTATACGGTGAACGAGTATTGCGGAGTCAGTTACACCCGACGACAACTTTCTTACTTGTTTTGTTTTTGTTTTTGCTAGTGGGTCGCTTAATGAGCTGACCAACAGCAGCCAGTGCTGACTCAGCGAGTCCGAGAATCAGTGGCCACCAACAATAGGTGTAGCGACCAGGCCGCATTCTTGGGTAAATATTTGCTATTGCCTTATGGATCGCTGGTCATGGGAATGAGCTCAAAACGTTGCAGATAAGGTGCCGCAACAATTGTGTTTGCATTAGATATACACCAACATAGATAAATATGTACACATGTACACATTTAGCGTGACCCGCGTTTAAGTTTTGGCGCTTTTGCACCGCCAAAACAATTCTTGCAACACACTCGCAAATCTGTTTACGAGCTAATAAATATTTTAACTGCGAATCTGTGGCGCTATTTGTAGCGCATTTGTTATTGTTCGCATTCGCAATTCGTTTGCTGTTTTGGGACATTGGTGGGTCGCTTTTCCACTCCAAACAATAGCCCATGCAGTCGACAGCGGAGCATCGGCCAATGTCAATGGCATGTCAGCGTCATATAATTAATTGCTACATGCCCCTAACTAAATACGTACACACTGGCGTACGCAGAAGCCGTACCTGATTCGAAATAAAATTGATATATGGGCATGGTTCGGAACGGCGGCGCTTAATTTGGACAAGTTGTTTGGCTATTTTTAGGCCAACAACCGCTGGGCTTAACTATGGCCAGCCAATGGGCGGGTTTCATAATCATTTGAAATTCCAATTTCTGACCATGTGCTTTTTAACCTGGGAATTTTGGTGAATCAAGTAATGATCTTCAACACATGTAAATTGTGAAGACTATAAAAATAAAATGCCCATAAAAAAGAGTATATTGGGCCTATACAATGTTTTTGAATTTTTGTTATGCTCGTGTATACCCGCGTCAGATAAAGTGTTCAGATTTGGCTGCGCACACTGGAGACGTATTAAAATTTACAAAAATATTGACATATATATATATGTGACAAAGGTGTCGGATCCATAGCTTTTATATTTCAATTCACATTTCTAGAACTTTGCTATCGCATTTGGTTGTGACTTATCCTCTATATTGATTCTGAATTTTACATATGTATTTGTGTTAGTGAAAGTAACATTTTTGATTTGTTTAATAAAAAAAAAAACATGTTCCCCTCCTTTTTTTTTATAAATTTAGAGTTCAGAATTTTCTTTCAATCGATTGTGACTGTAACAGTCAACAAATTAGAATAAAAAACAACAATAAAACGGATTCTGAGGGGGTCAAATTTGTTGTCGAAAATCACGTTGTCTAGTATGTTCTAGGTTCAAAACTGGTCCAGATGCAAAGTTTTGTTGTTGTTTTTTTTTTATTATTTTGTATAATTTTTTTTTATGTGTACATATATTGCTAGGGTACACTATAAACGAGTATTGCACTGTCGGTTACACCCGATTGCAGCGTTCTACTAGTTTTTATTTTATTTTTATACAAATTTTCCTGACATATTTTTCCATAATAATTTACTCGATTCACACACTCGATTACATTCTTTTTAAATATTTTGTTTGTTAAAAAAATATTTTCTTTAAAATTCAGTGATTTTATCCATGCCTGTAAACAAATTTGACTTATTTATATTTCGCATTTAAATCGTTAATTTTAAATCTTTTGAGTAAATTCTTTTGATAATAAAATAAAAACCTCATATCGATTTTGGTCGTGGTAGATCTTTATAACTAGAAATGGCCACATGGCAATATTATGGAGCGCCTTATTAGAGCCAGACAGTCCGAAATCATAAACATTTTATTTGATTTTAATGCATTTTTCATAGCCTTGAAAATTCTTCTATTATTTTATTATAAACAAATTTGAATATAATTGAGTCAAGCAGCAATAATATTATTTTTAGACTGTAGTTCTTACTAGATATAAACAATTTACATAACTTACATATGTATATGTATGATTTTTTTTTGTTGGACCCTGTTGTTCAGTTCTCTTTTGACTCAAACTCAAAAATCACTCCTGTCCTTGCAAATAACAAAACCTATGTTTCCTAGTATTAAGCCCACAGTTGAGTTTTTTGTTGAAAATCCTTTTGGAAAATACATAAAGTTGTGCTTAAAGCTTTGCGAACGATTGTTACCCCAAAACTCAATTAATACCAAAAATTAAACATTATACATAGTTGGCCGTAAGTCATTATTATTTTTTGAAATCCAATGGGCCGCTTCAAGGTCCAAGTTGGAATTTAAGACGCATTTGGTTTGATGAATTGGTAATCAAATATTTAAGAGCCCATAAAATCACCCGGCCCAACCACAAATCGTTGCCATTAAGTCATTTTCATTTTGGTAATTACTTTGGCTACCAAATTTGTTGGGCTACAATTGAGTATAGAAGTTAATAACTAAAGTTTATTGTTATTACAAGTTAACAATTATTATTTTGTATGTTTACCAAAAGTTTATGAAAAATGGGCTTGAGATAAAATGAATTTTAGTTTTAAAGGAAATGTGGTTTCTCAATCATAGAACTAAATGTTCAATATCACAATTAATATAACATTTTTGGTTGTTATATTGAAAAAATATTTTTACAATTGAAGTAAAAATAAGTAAATAAATGAAGTTCGATTTGCTTTTATAAAAGATAGATTCTTATCTCGATTCTAATATTATAAATATTAATATATTTTCCCGAAAGAGAGATTTTCACGTAGATTCAACCATACCCAATTTTTTTGCACCCGACCGCCTGTTGTGTGATTAAAGCATTTGCGACCATTTTAAGTTAAGAATTGTTCTGCTTTCGTTGTCAATTGAGCAATAAAAGCAATGTGAGTGGGAAATGCAAACAAATGGCCCCAACATTTGGTAATTATTGACATACATAATTTTGTGGTAGCAGCTAATTTTATTTGCTGCTAATGGGCGCGACGTAAATAATACGCCAATAAGCCAGGCCATGCAGACATACATGTTGCTATATCTGTATCTACATCTATATATATGTATATATGTATGTATATGTATATGCCTGTGTGTTATCTCGAAGCTTCTAAACATGGTACCTTAATGACCTTTTGTTGTTGATGTTGTTGCAAGCAGCTCGCATTACAAATCAAACAATTGATGGCTTGGGGGCAGGATACGGAGCTGTGTCGCATCCTTTTAGCTGGCAATTAGTGGCGTCTAACGGCTTTTCTAATTGATTGATTGATTGTCCCCAGCTACCATGTCGCACACTTGGCACATTTATAGCCAGGGCGCGTTCGCGTTTCATTTATAACACGCATAGCTCTTTTTACATATAAATGTATATAAGCTATATATGTGTGTATTCAGAGATAGCTCGATAGATCCATTTGCTGACACTGGAGTGCTAAATGGCTCATCAATATAACGACCATTTGTCATATCAATATCTAAACAATTTTCATATTTGATAAGCAAATTGGCTCGTGCACCCGTTGCCATTGCCCCAAGTTGGGAATTCCGTATGGCGCTAAGCCCACCGACTTTTGTCGCATTAAATCGGAAACAGGCAATACGGCTTATAACGGCAAATGAATAGCACTAGAACTGAAGTATCGGCTTTAATAATAATAAGTAGATGAAAAGTTGCATATTAAATAGTATTTGGAACATTTTGGAATGTACACGCAAATTGAGCTTTCAGGTCACGGTTGAGTCTCTTTTAAAATTTGTTGTTTTCTATTGATTTAAATCATAACTTTTTATGAACAATTTATAGTTTCCTGTTTTGCTTTTTTTTAATTTTTTTTAAAGTTTGAAAGTGCCTTTTGGATTTTTAATTGTTTTTATTTATTAACGAGAGCCATAGTAGCCATAGTGCTATTCAAAAAGTTATGCTGCTAGTTGATAACTATATTCTGTGCCTTGAAAAATAAAAAACTAATAATTGTTATTTTAATAAATTAAAAGTGTCTAATAGTAAAAACAATAATAGAAATGTATGTGCTTGTCTTTAGCAAATGCAATAAATTGATTTTACATTTGCTATAACATTTTATATAAAATGTCATCGGCGTTCTAACCGGGTTGGGGACGAACAACATTCCAATTTCAATCCAGCCTTTGGTATTCACTTTTAACATTTTTATTTTAAACTTTAAGTTTCATTTAAAAAATGTTTCTCCGATTTTATTAATAATTATACCATAATATTTTAAATTCTAAGTTTCGTAAAGTTTTCTCATTTAAATACTTAAATGTTTTCTACTCAAACTCTGTCTCAACAAATCAAAATGTTTGTGAATGCACTTTCAAGGACTTTTTTGTTGTTGTGGCAATTCTGTGTCTGTCTGTTGCTCTGTGCATCTGTCCCGCTGTCCGTCCAGATCCGTGTCTGATCCAATTGGCTTTGAGGGTTCATCGCAGGTCTTCACCGCGAGCATTATAATTTTGATCGAGAGCGTGGCGGATCACAGCTATAGCAGCCAGGCGATGCTGGTCTGTGGAACGCTTACTGGCTATCTGATCATTTGCTGTGTCCTGACCATAGGTAATATTGTGATTTTGGACACCACAATTGTCAGCCGTTAGCTATGAATGAATGCCGCTTCAATTGCAGGACATTTGGTGGGCGCCAAGCTGGACAAGCGCATCGATATACTCTTCACAGTGGCCGGTTGCGTGCTCTTCGTTTCGACAGGTGCCATCATACTCGATCGCTGGATGAACTGCTATAAGATTGCCAGTGATAAGAACACCATTTTGGCCTCTGGAGTGTTAGCCTTTGCCACTGCCGCCATTTTTATTGCTGACACATTTGTCATATTTCATGCCCAATAAATGTTTCATAAATCAGTGCAATTTCAGAGACATTACGTACTTATTTTTTGCGGTAATTTAGATGAATCATACGGATTACGTATATTGAAAAGACTATATACATTCTATTAGTCACGGGATACAGCTGAAATTGTGCTTATTGAATATTGATTTTATTAAAATAAAATATAATTAAATAGAAACAGTAACAATAATAGTAAAAAAAGAGTATACTTAAAAAAATATAATAATATAAATACTTATTGCAGCTTATGGTATGGCATGCTAATTAGATTTTCAGATTTAAATTAAAGTTGGCAAAATTCTATAAGAGAAAAGTTTACAGAATAAAAATTCAATTTTTGATCGTTTTAATTACTGTAATGCTATAAAATAATCCCCCGGAAAAATTTATGAATTAATCATAAATATTAACCAAACTTGAGATTATAAGAAATATTAAATAATATAGGTATATAATAATATTTTATTATACTAACAAGTTGATCTTAAAGCAAGGTCAAAATGTGTTTAAATATTTTCTGATTGAATTTTTTAAAGTTAATCTGGGATTATTTTTATAAATTAATTTAGCTAATTTAGGGTACAAATATCTTTATTTCAAAGTGAATATAAATGATTGATTTTAGTATATCAAATTCGTATTTATTTACCGTACTTAAAATATACTATGCTTGTTCAAAGTGCGTTAAAATTTGGGTTTACCTAATGTCAGTATACAATTTTTGGTCTTTTTCGCCGAGTGAATTTTTGTTTTTTGGAAGTTGCTTGGGTGTAAAAAAGTAGTCTGCGCAAGATGTGATTCTCTTAAAGATCGTTAAAATTTACATGGAAATAGCTAACAAAATAATCAACCAATTTCTTGTTATTGATTATTAATTAATTTTGCTTTTTCATATCTACAGGGCATTGCCGTTGCCTGCGTTGTGCTCTATGAGGTTGTCGGCGATCTGAGCAAGCGTCCATTGATTGTCTGCGGCACGATTGGCGGCTTCACCATCATCTGTGCCGTGCTGCTGGTCGGTGAGTATTCATTATCTATATCGATGGATTTAAACATAGTTGCGAGATTCTCAATCTTAATGCATCTCTTCGCATAGGTCACGTGATCGGTTCGGTTGTGGAGAAACGCCTCAATGCGCTGATCTCGCTGCTGGGCTGCATTCTGTTCGTGGCCTCAGGTGCGCTGGTCATTGATGAGTGGCATGATATGTATGATTTCTTGAAGGATCGCAAGCGCAATGCAATTGCTGCCGGTTCGTTGATGATCATCAATGGAGCCGTTTTTCTACTGGACACACTGTCCATTTGCAGAACGTAAGCCCCGAAAACAAGGGGTATCCATATACATATATTATGCGTATACATTTTTTTTCTTCGTGAATCGATATTCTCATGGCTTCTGTGCGAGTCATAATGCAAATAATGAATCTTGTGTAAACTATATGAATATCATGTACACCCATCTATATACCTATATGTATTTTTTTGTTGTTTTTTTTTTTATCTGTGAAAATATGTATCTATATAGCACTTAAGCTAAATTCTGTTGTGCACGAACAAAGTTTGCTAAATGAATATCAGATTGTTAACAGGAATCCATTAAGTAGACTCGTCTAAGTATAGTATGCCTCTGTATATGTGTATGTGTGCTCAACTAGCTATCTGTTTAATCTGGAACTGGTCATGTCTTAGGTAATAATTGCGCGCCATTTCGTTCGTTGCTCGGTCAAGAAAATTGCGCATAATTGCGTGCAGCGAATTTTCTGACTCTTTCTGGGAAAATTGCTTCGACACACGCCGCGTGACGTCACGTACCACAGCCGCTAATAGCGTAACCTGCCCTTAAGGTTGACAACTTTTCACATTTACTTTCAATTCCATCCAAAAGCAAGCACAAGCCTCACATGTTTCTGATGAAGTTTGTAAAACTTTGTAAAATTTGAATTTTAAATTTTATTGAGGATATAGACACATACATATATACCATACTATATAACATCTATAATACAACAGCATTTAATTATACCTTAAATTTATACTGTATTTTTGCTATATTAAAAGTACAATGCAATTTTAAATATCGAAACTGATTATTTCTTATTACTTTAACTTTTTATATTTTAAAGTTTGTGTATTTCTTACAAGGACGACGATATGATTATATATCATTATATTATATAAGTAGCACTTGATCAATTATGAAAATGATTACTGGAAAACGTAGTTTTTTTTTTAAATTATCAAAATGATCGCATAGAATTTTTTTTTTTTTTTTACCAATCTTTGTATTTTATATTTCTATTTTCTATATTTTCTAAGGGTATTGCGTCTTCGGTACGCCGCAGATAGTTGTATTCTTTTTTACTTCGTGTTTTCTGTTAGTTAATTTACTTTGTTGTGATGTCTTTTGTGTATGTGCGTGTGTGTCTCGCTATGCGTGTGATTTTGTTTCTGTCTTCGCTATTTAATTAAGCAATTTATTTAATTTATAATCATTTTTTATGTTCACCCTTCATGCGGCCGACTAGGCGCACCGTAGTGCCTGTCTTAACGGAAGAGTCGACGAGAAACAAAGTTGAGATAAATCGCTTTTAGACTGAGATACAAATGCCGCTAAGCAGATACATTCTACGAGAACATGGCGTTAGAAAGACTTGAAACCCAGTTGTGATTTAAATTAAAAGAACTTTTATTTTTTGTTTTTTGTTATAATTGTATTCTTATTTATAATAAGTTTTAATAACGAGTAATTTTTTTGCATACTATAATTTTGTTGCTGTTTTAAATTTATTATTTTTTGTTCCTCTGTTTTCCATTCTTTTTCTTTCCTCTTTCCTTGAACGTAACGTGCTATAATTGCTGATCTATTCCAAAGATAGGAGTATGCTTTAATTTAAAGCAATTACTTGGATTATCGTTAGAATCTTAGATTTTAATGCCAAGCTCGTGTTTAATGCTCGTAATTTGTTACGTTTCGGTGTGAAGCCACAGTGGGCATTTGAAATTAATTCATAGCATCTGGCAAACACCTATTTTACGAGGCAAAATGGCAGCTGCCGAAACCAAGCCGTGCATTATGTCCTGCGACTTTGAGATTCTCGGAAAAATACCCAAGGAGGCGTTTGAGATGTTCGCCGTCGCTCAAGCGAAAATCTTGGGACTACGCGGCTACATAACGCAGGTCTCCGAAGAGTGCTATAGGGGCCAGTTACAAGGTGAGGGCAAGGTAATCGAAGCCTTTAAACAGCTTATCGCCTCGGCAGCCGAGTATGTGGCAGCCATTAAGGAGTTCATCATTAAGAACATGAAAGCTATTGAACAATATACCTATCAGGCATTTGAGGTCAGAAAGTAAAAGTGAGCAGCATAATATTAAATTGAGTCGTTATAAACATCTATATTTAAAAAGTTCTGGATATTTATTTTATGTGTTTTTACAATAATAATAATTAATGTCAGCTAAAATGGCTTTGGAGTAGGTAAGTTTGCTCTTGATCATTTAATGTATGGTAAGATTATGTGTGAACCGAACGGGATCGATGTAAAAATTCCATTTAAACTACTATAAAACAAACCTTGATTTGATCGAACAAACCTGAACAGTCGAACCTTAACCCCAACAAATCCAAAGTTTCCCAAAATCGTTTGGTTTATTACACTTACTTTTCTGAGATATTTATACAAATATAACTTGAAAGAACCAAGATTTAAACCAAAAACAGCGTAAGAAATTTGGGAACTTTGAGGTGGGACATTGGTTCGAGCCGTAAACCAAATCAGGTAAATATTTTTTTTTTGCAGCCATGATTTGTTCAGAAATCTTTCGCACATTGATCTCTAAAATATCAGATTAGAACTCATTGCTGCGAATGTCTTCAGCTTGAGTTTTGATTTTATTAGCCACAGCTCGTAGGGGCCACCTTACTTGAATACAAATTAATAAGTCAACGGCGACAACATGATCGTGATTATGTTTCGAATGATATTGATGCGTTTTAATTTATGCGATCGGCCGTACATATTGAAGTACCCATCTGACCAGAGTCCAAGGCAAAATTTCCTTAACTATATTTCTGCCAAGACGATCCACTAATAATAATTGAAATAATTGTCTACCTAGGTAAGGTAAGCTAGTTAATGTTAAATATACATAAACTGTTTGTCAAGGCTTCGGTGAAATCTAAATATGTGATATGGCAATCTGTCATAAGGTCGGCTAAAGAGATGTTATAATTTTATGGGTCAGTTTGCGGCCGCCCATTACGAATGTACAGTTGTACAGGTTGTAAATAATCGCAGAAACATTCTTATGTGGACACGTAATGTATGTATGGGCACTAGCCCATATGCGAAAAAGCCGCAAAATTTAAGGAAATTAACTGAGGCAAGGCGGCGGCCGCTGTGGCAGCATCGGCAGCTAATCAGCCAGTGCGGCCGTTGATAGCCAGTCAACGGGCAACGATTGCGGTCGCGGCGAATCAGTCGCGTAATTGCAGCGCAGTGGCAACGCCGACTAAGCGAGAAGAGCGGGCGCAACAGTGTTGCCAACGTTGTCAGCCGCAAACAGATGCTAAAAGTTGATTAATCGAATTTCTAGTCCTTTGTTTTTTAGCTAGTTTCAAGACAATTATAATTGTATTTAAAATTAAATTCTGTTTATAGCTTTCGCAAAATATATTAATAATAATATTAATATTATATATTAAAGGTATGTTTGGTAGCTTGGTAGTTAAAAGCGAATAAATTTGATTTGAACTTTAACCTTATTTTTTCTCTAATAACAAATTTGTTTTATTATTATTAACTGTAACCCAATGTTTTCAAATCCCACGAATAACATTTCAAGTGTGCACTTGCTGCTAATTTCTAGCCTTAAAACGGCCAAACGGTCAGAGCTGCTCGTCGGCAGCGGTGATTGGCGCAGTCGCAATCGAATTGGAGGAGCCGTCGTCGTCGTCGTCGCCATCGCCATCGCCGTCGCCATCGCCGATGCCGTTGTCAGTTTGCTTTGAACACTCGTACGTGAAAGTCGGCGCTGCGTCTGCGTCTGTGGGAAAAGCTTTGCCAAAACAATTTTAAAAGCGCAGGCGTGCAACGGTTTTTCTTCGTTTAAGCCACAATTTGTTTTTGTTATCGTTTGTTTTTTTTTGTTGGTTTTTTTTTTTTGTTTTCGTTGTAGTGTGGAAGTGAAAAGAAAAGCATATGAATTGTTTGCATATTTTATAGAGTTGTTGGGCGTTTTTGAGTTTTTGTTGTTTGTGTTTTTGTAATCTTATGATTTGTGCAATTTTGCTGAAAGCTAACAAAAATATGCAGCAACATTAATAACAACAGCCAAGACAACTAAAGTCAACAGCAATTACGAGTGCTCGTACCAAGCATTACGACCAGAGGAAGAGGTAAGCAAATATGCATTGCATTTGTTATTTTGCTTTGTTTATGCTTGTTGTTGGGCTTGCATTTGAGTAAAAAAAAACAACAAAAATACTGAAAACAAAACAGCAAAAAAATTAATAAAAAAAATAATGAAAAACCAAACCTGGCTGACTGGCTGCCTATCCCAGCTGACACACATACATATACACACAGGCATGGATATGGACACAGATACCAAAAGCACCGATGCAGATATACAGATACAGATACATTTGCACAGATACACACAAGCTAGACATAACCTCATTAAAGTTGTCGCTGTCGTTGTCCTCATTTTATCCGGCTGCCAGTGAGCCCAGCCACGGACTTGGACTCTCAGTCGGAGCCGTCTTCGATTATTGAGCCGTTTGACTTTTTCCCAACATCAGCGAACGAACCTGTTGCCAAAGTAGCAAAAAAGTAAAATAAAGAAATAAATATAAAAAAATTTATATATATACATATATATGTATATATAATAAAAACATCTCGCTGCCGCTGGCAGCCTCTAGAAATCTGTATGCGAGACAATCTTAAAGCTCTTTTCTTGGCTCGATACACTTCAATCAGATCAGGGTAGCAAAACATGCTCATTCAGGCTTTGCGGTTTTATACGCATGAATGGAATAGTCGTTGTACCTGAACTTAACCATTCAAAAACGCAAGCAAAACTTTATATTTATATTTATATTAATTTTTTTATTTATATTTATATTTATATTTATATTTATATTTATATTTATATTTATATTTATATTTATATTTATATTTATATTTATATTTATATTTATATTTATATTTATATTTATATTTATATTTATATTTATATTTATATTTATATTTATATTTATATTTATATTTATATTTATATTTATATTTATATTTATATTTATATTTATATTTATATTTATATTTATATTTATATTTATATTTATATTTATATTTATATTTATATTTATATTTATATTTATATTTATATTTATATTTATATTTATATTTATATTTATATTTATATTTATATTTATATTTATATTTATATTTATATTTATATTTATATTTATATTTATATTTATATTTATATTTATATTTATATTTATATTTATATTTATATTTATATTTATATTTATATTTATTTATATTTATATTTATATTTATATTTATATTTATATTTATATTTATATTTATATTTATATTTATATTTATATTTATATTTATATTTATATTTATATTTATATTTATATTTATATTTATATTTATATTTATATTTATATTTATATTTATATTTATATTTATATTTATATTTATATTTATATTTATATTTATATTTATATTTATATTTATATTTATATTTATATTTATATTTATATTTATATTTATATTTATATTTATATTTATATTTATATTTATATTTATATTTATATTTATATTTATATTTATATTTATATTTATATTTATATTTATATTTATATTTATATTTATATTTATATTTATATTTATATTTATATTTATATTTATATTTATATTTATATTTATATTTATATTTATATTTATATTTATATTTATATTTATATTTATATTTATATTTATATTTATATTTATATTTATATTTATATTTATATTTATATTTATATTTATATTTATTTTATATTTATATTTATATTTATATTTATATTTATATTTATATTTATATTTATATTTATATTTATATTTATATTTATATTTATATTTATATTTATATTTATATTTATATTTATATTTATATTTATATTTATATTTATATTTATATTTATATTTATATTTATATTTATATTTATATTTATATTTATATTTATATTTATATTTATATTTATATTTATATTTATATTTATATTTATATTTATATTTATATTTATATTTATATTTATATTTATATTTATATTTATATTTATATTTATATTTATATTTATATTTATATTTATATTTATATTTATATTTATATTTATATTTATATTTATATTTATATTTAAATTTATATTTATATTTATATTTATATTTATATTTATATTTATATCAATATTTATATTTATAGTGTATGCACATCTCGGTGTGTTTTCGTTTGTTCTTCTTGTTTTTACATAGCTTGTCGCTTGTTGTTGTTGTTGTTGCCATGAACTTGCTTTTTGGCTCGCAGTGTTTTAGAGCAATTTTCGTTTGGATTCGCCCGCCACAATTCGTTGCCCCTGCCCTCCCCAAGCTCCAGACAACCCCTGCACGCCCGGTAAAGTCCAGATGAAAATTATTACATTGCATAGCCGCATCATTATTGCCGCGCTTCAATTTGCCACACGTTTTGTACCCCGCTCCCAATCACCCGAAGCGACGGCAGCGTCATCATCCAAAGGAATTGAAAGTGCGCGCGCATGCGCAATTAAGGCCAAGTGCGCAAAAACAAAAAAAGAAAAGAAAAAAATAAAATAAAATCAAATAAAGTCAAGTAACAGAGACCCAAAGACAAAAACCAAAACAGCACACAAAGTGTATAAAAGTCATCCGAATACAACAACAACAACACCAACAGCAACAGCAACGGCAAACAAAAGCGTCCAAGTCGAAGGCTGAAGTGGAGCGAGTGCCGCGAAAATTCACTTTTTATGTTTGGGGGCACACAGAACGCGACTCCAACTCTGCCTCGTTATAAGCGAGTACATGTCTAGTTATACCTACAAACATACATACATACATACACTCGAAGAAATAACCAAGAATTAAGTGAAACACGAATCAAACTGGAGCTTAAACATTTGTAATTGAATAACTTTTTCATAATACCAATATTTCGAGATAGAACACGTAAATAAAATACCTAATTTGAAAAATGTTGTACTTCCATTGATAGTAATTAAATTTATGAAGGCAAGAATAAATCCTACTTACTTTGAAAATATTCAAGAACAAAATATTCTGACAACTTTAAGACGCAAGTACGATACTAATGCTATCCCAATCGCACCTGGATTAAGAACAGAGTTTTTCGCTGAGTGCACATAAACAAGCAATACACGATATACATAAATATGTATGTGTATACATATGTATGTGTTGATGGCGAGTGAGTTGGTGAAAATCAACATATACAGGTTATACAGATTTATGATCACTTTCTGATACTGTTCGCTGAGTGCGTCCGTTCATCAGACCGACCGCCCCCTTTCCTCCGTCCGCCCGTCCGCCCGCATCTCCACTGCCTATCTGCTTGTCTATCTGTTCGTTTTGATGCACGTGAATGTAGGTGAGCTTCAGCTACATATGTACATACATGCGTATACATACATAAATGCACGCAGATGAGTGTCTGGTCAACCATAGATCGAGGTCATGGCAGATTCGCAACCTAAAGATCTTGGTGAAAAGGCAGTGTGAATATTCACTGCGATTAAGACATATTTGCGACATTTGCAGGGGTTAGGAGAACGTTTGGAGAGAGTATCGCATGGGGTTCATTTGCTTGGGTAACGGAAAAAAGAAAAGAACCTTTCGGATTACTGTATTACTGGCTCTACGACTATAAATAAAAATAGAAAATTTTTCAAACTGTGACTGTAGGAAATATCATCGACATTATTATATATTATAAAAGGCATTATTTATATTTTTTAAAATCAAAAAATCATTTACTTAAAAAGACCGATGAAAAAAAACGATTAGTTTGCGAATTTCATAATTTGTATTATAAATATTTATGTAATTGTAATCGGCTCGATTCTTAAAAAGGTCACAAATTATCGACTTTAAAGCAGTTCATCTGACCGTCACCTATTGGGCCTGGAAAAAAACTTTTAGCACTTTATCTGGTGCGGGTATACATGAGCATATGTATACCAAGTTTGAAGTCTCCATTTTTGATTGCTTTGCAAATATACTCTTCAGACGGACATTGTGCTGAGCTAATAGACTTCGTTTTCATTTTGGGAACAGCGTAAAAGAACATCAAACAAAACAGAAATATGTTCTGCACTATATTTCTGTTTATTTTTGTTCGCCACATCGCCATAATCTTGCTTTGAAGATTAAAATGGGATTTTAATACATATGTATATAGTTTTACAATTTGCTTGTTGATATTTTACACTCATGTATATATATGTATGTATATGAATAATGCTTTCAAAACAAAGCAAAAAAAAAAATCAATATAGGTACCACCTATAGAGATCGGCCATAGCACTCCCTCTCTTTCTCTTTCACTCTCTCTCTCTGCTGTCTTATTTTTTGTTTCCCAATAGCTTGATTTGTAGTTAATGAAAAACCTGCGACCCTCCTTCCAAACATCCAAATCTTGGGCCAAGCCCCGCAAGTTTCCGGTACATTTGCTGTGTGTGTGTGTGTGTGTGTGTGTGAAAGGCGCAGCAATGATCAACGCCTTCTCTAGGCCCAACTACATTTATAGTGTCGGCAATTTTGATGTGCACAGACAGCTCCCACTTGCAATAATTGTAAATTGCACAGAACGCGCATTGGTCACGGCTGGACGACTCCAACTCCGGCTCTGGCTCCGGTTTCATCGTCGGCTCCGGTTGCAATGTTTCAAATGGGACTTCCTTGGGCGTACGCTTCCCATGCCAAGTGCCAAACAACTTCAAAAGCCTTCCTCCCAGCCATTCTGGGCTGCCATCAAATTTGTGCAACAAATTGGCTGCTTTAGCGGCTTAAATGCCGCTTGGCATTCAACAGAAACCAAAAATAAAACACAAAGCATAGTAAAACAGAGCAAAACAAGTGTGGAAGTTGCAGCATGCGCCAAATGTCTCACGGCAGCAACATGCGCCTCAGAGTTGATTTTGTTATTGGTTTACCCTGTATCCACAACAAATTGGGGGT
Organism: Drosophila colorata; assembly: GCA_035041545.1. NCBI lineage: Eukaryota > Metazoa > Arthropoda > Insecta > Diptera > Drosophilidae > Drosophila > Drosophila colorata. The sequence goes on along the minus strand of JAWNLD010000490.1, from coordinate 1,589,042 downwards.
ATTAAGTGATATATATATATGTATATATATATATATATATATATTTGACGATCCCTAAAGTACTAAAACTCTGTATACTTCACTTGTCCGTCCAATTCTTGAGTATGGATCTTGTATTTGGTGTCCCCAATACAAGGTTCATCAGGATAGAATTGAATCCGTACAAAAACAATTTCTGCTCTTTGCCCTCCGGGGATATCACTGGAATCCTAATTCTCGCATGCCTTCTTATCTTGGTAAACTTTTACTAATAAATCTTCCTTCTCTTTGTGATCGTAGAACCATGCTTGGTGTAACTTTTTACACAAATTAATTACGGGCAAATTGATTCTTCCGAATTGATCAGCCAGATTAGTTTTGCAATTGCGAACAGAATAACTAGAAACTTTTTACCGCTTTCTCTTCAAACCTGTAATAGTAACTATGCTAACCATAACCCATTTCGAATCTTACGTTCCAACTATAATAATCTTTTCCATAAAATAAGCAATGCGACTTCCATTCCTAGTCTAAAAACTCTATTGTTATGTAATCTTTCTGATTGTTCGGTCGGTTGGGCGGGAGGTGGGTGGCATTTTGCCTGGGTCCGCGCGTTAATAAGCCCTTGCTTGGTATCGTTGGGCCACTTGAATGTACTGCCGTTAGTACCTCTACGTCCAATATATATAAAAATAAATAAAGTTGTGTAAACTCAGTCAAACTTGCCGTTGAAAATCGATATTTGGACTCCCTTTTTTTAGAGTATTTAAAATATTACAAAGGTCGGAGATGGCCAGTTAGGTTTGTGGGTTCTCATATAGCTTATAATGATCTAAAATATTTTAGGTTTTGGACAGTTTTCTTGTAAATGTTTCTTGCAAATGTACCAAACATGGTACTTTACTAGTTCAGGTACAGGTACACTTTATATTTTGTTCTACAAAATAGTTTTCTTTAATTTAAGTTAAATATTGTTTTCCTATATAGAGAATTTTTTATTTGTATGGCCATTTGTCATTTTGTAAGTGTTCAAAAATGTTAGTATATTAAATCATTTTGGGTTACCGTTTAAAAATGATGCCAACTTGGGTGTATACATTTGTAAGTGAGTATGAACGAAGATATATAAAAATAACAGGCTTAGGAAATTGAAAGTAGAATACGTTTGTTCAACATACATTGAAAAATGTTATCCTTATACACTTATAAAAACGGTACAAGTTTGTGGTAAAAAAAAGAAAACGTGGGTACAGGGTATCTCCTATTTGGTTGTCCCGGACTAGAGCACTTGTTGCTCGTTTTCGTTGTTATTACTGTTGTTGCCGTTGTCGTTATTATTGCTGATGTTGGCATAAACTTGGCTCTTAGCCGGACTTATTTATTATGCAAACAAACGGGCCAAAGCGGCAGCGATAACAATAATAAGCCTTGGGCCACACATGCGCATCAGCAGCAGCAGCAGCATCAGCAGCAGCAGCAGCATCAGCAACAGAAAAGTGAACGGCGACGGGAATGGTATTGGGAATAGGTATGGGTACGGGTATGTGTATGGGAATTGCCACAATGGCAACATCTATGGATATTGCCGAACATATTTCCGATTGTTTATTTGTTCTTTGGCAAAGACAGCGGCGAGTGTCTATATGTGCTGCGATTTCGGGCGAATACGCCGCGCCAGATAAACAAAACTGAGCGTGACTAATGGCTGACCAAGCCCCAAGACGACAGCGACAACAACAACAGCAACAGCAACAACAACAACAGCGGCAGCTGCAGCAACGTGGGAAAGCTAGTGCTCGCCCACGTTTTGATCTTTGGCTAGGATTTTTGGAGTGGCAGCCAGTGGCAGCTGGCAACGGGCAACGGGCAACGGGCAATGGCCAGTGAAAGCGCTGTTGCATGTGCCACGGCTGCCTGCTCCGCATTCGTAATTGTTGCTCTTGTGCCGATTCAAGCGTTGGTCATTTAATTGCCCCACTGAGTGGAGCCCGTGCCCGGATATTGAGCCGCTGCTGCCTCCGCTGGCTCCGCCGTTGTTAATTGGCCATGCAATTGACCGAAACTTGATTTGCATATGCGTCGCAACTGTCATAGCTGTCATTGCCATCATCATTAGCAGCAACAGCAACAGCCAACAGCAACAACAGCTAACAGCAACAACAGCTAACAGCAGCAACATCGCTGAGTGCGGGCTTCCTGCGCATAGTTTGTTAGTACCAAAAGCAGTCAAAACATAAATTTCAGCTCATTTGCTTAAAATAGTCGCTCGGATCTGTTGTCATGGGCAAGAATTTGGGATCATTACGCCAACGCATTTGCGACAATTTAAGGTCAATAGTTTTTCACAATGGCATTACAAAATCAAAGTCAAAATCATTGACGCATTAAAATGGCCTATGCCTACATGCCTTGAACTATATATAGGCATTCTATAGTGATTTTTTTTTCATTTTAACAAATACCCTATACACCCATCAAACGAGCAAAATGAGTTTAAACAGTGTCATCTTCAAATGTTCTTAGATTTAAAACAAATTGAATTTAAATCGAACTAAAATCGTTTGGAACTTCTTCGAAGAAAGTGATCGAAACACGTATATTTATATTTATATATTTATATTATATTATATTATTAAATATGTATATTTCTATTATTATATTTTTGAAATGACAACTCGCAAATAAAAATGAATTTCTGTCTTTAGTCTGTGGAAAACTAGCTTAAAAGTGTTTCTAACAATTTCACTGTAATAATGATAATTTAAACAACAAAATATGTATTATTAAAAGCTTATTTGGCAACACTTACAGCGTATCTTCTAGTCGAGCTCTCTTAACAACAATATTTTCACTTGTTTTATTTTGCTAAGCTTCAAATTTACGGTGATTGCGGCCCGCATCAATTTGGGCCACTTGATTGTTTCAGGCTTTGCCCATTGGACATAAATAAACAATAGCTATTGCCAACAGTTATGCATAGATAGTTTGGATACTCGACTCGTTGGTCAGTGGGTGTATTTGTGGTGCTTAGAAAGCACACAACAACACAGCACACACAACAAAAGCAGCAACAATTGCCATTCAAATTGCCAAAAACTGTTGCCACTACGCGTTTAACAGCACCAATAATAACTATGCAAACTATGTTTTTTGTTTTTGTTTTTTTTTTTTTATAATTTTTCATTATTTATTTTATAAATAAATATTTTATTCGTATTTTAATGGATATTTATCAGCTTGAAAGAATTTTTGCAAGCTGCCATTCGTTTACGCAATAAAAAAAATCAATTAAGAACTACTCAGAAAATTGCAAAAATCTTATAGAAAATTCGTAGTAAATAATTTTTGTGACTGGAAAACATTTCGATAAATATTTGCACATACATATATGTATGTAGAGTCAAAGCTAAGCTCTATTAATAGGCAAATATATTAAGCATGTTTTTTTGCAGCGTACTTTAGCATATGTAAATTCCTTATTTTCAAAAAGAAGAAGAAGAACTGAAGTGAAATGTATCTCAAATTATGATAGTTTTTTTTTTTTTTTTTATTTAAATTTGTTTTCTCAAAACTAAAACTCAAATTATGACTTTTTCGTGAGAAATTGCAAGAAGCTTTTGAGTGAGTGAAAGAAAATGTTATCCTATGATAGCCTAATAAAATTTTAGATAATTTCATTTCAATTGCAAAATATTTCCATCTTTATAATACCATATATTATTATTGCTATAAACTTCATGCTCTAATAAAAATAGTAATAATATCACTATGTTTGTAGAAATTCTTATTTATTTATTTATTTTTGTTTTAATCTATGCTACTTTATTTGAAGTTTTTTCAATGAACTTTTCACACTGAATACATAACATTAAAGTGACTGATTTTAAAGAAATAAGAAAAATAAGAATTTAATCCGTTGTACTTTAAGACTGCGGAAGCACTTAATTCTAATGATATCACAATGCTATATGGACAGGTTCAGATCAGTTCGGTTTGTCAACCGCATTGATTCATTAAACATAGTCAATTCATTATTGACTTATTGCGCTTGTTTCACATACTGGTCGTAAGTAAAAGGTCACATAATCGTAAAGCTAATGACAGTTGACATTCACCCAGTTCCTATGGTAGAAATAGAGATTTCCACTACGGGGAGAGCGTGTTGCACGTAGCTTGGCCACAAAAGCAATCCATTGGCCCACTCCCATTTTGTTAAATCGAACCCAAGAGCCGCTTACACATAGCCCCCCTTCGCCGCAGCCCCTCTCCCTCCGCCGAGACAGCGCCAAGGTCATCGCTGCTGCTGCTGCCGCTGCTGCTGCCGCTGCTGCTGCCGCTGCTGCTGATGATGCTGGGCCACTTGCGGGCTGTCACTGGAACTGGTCACACAGCTCGGGGCTGTACACACCCATGGAATGTGTGTCTGTGAGGTGCTTTTCTCCATGGCTTTATTTATGGCCATGCATAAATGTCAATCGGCTGGGCGGTCTCGAATTCCGTTTCGGGCTTAGATGTTGCAAGCGGCGCGGCGGCTGCATTTAAGCCCATAAGTGTGTTGATGAGTTGGGCTGATGATCGGGCCATGATAAATAAATTAGGTAGTTGCCGCCGTATTTAATGGCCATCAAAGTCGTCATCGTAAACGTTATCGTAAGCGTATTATTGTGACGTCACACTCACACACACACGCACACAAGACAGAAACTTCTGTGTTGACCTTTTGCAATCAGCGTGTGATGCAAAACGAAAGTAAAATTTTGTTCAGATTTCCAAATCTGAATCGAATACCAAAGCGTAAACGAATTCGAAACCGAAACTTGAAATTGAAATTTAAATGCATTTTGATTGCGTCTAAATGAAAAACTGCCAAGCGATAAATAAATAAAATAAAAGAAAAGTTTAGCTGCAGCTGTTGTTGGTATTTCTTTCATTATGTTTGTTGTTTTCGTCACGCTTATACAATGTTTTTTTGTTTATTGCCGTTAGTTGGTAATTTATTTATTTTTTTTAATACGTATTTAAACTTTATTTTTTTGTTATGATTTTTGTGCGTTGAGTGAATGAATGCGAATGAGGCTGCGCAATGCCACCGACTTTGAATGCAATTATCGAAGCAAAAGCAACAACAACAGCAGCAACAGCAACAAACTCGTCGCCGTCGTTACCGTCTAAATGAATTCAATTAAAAATTCACAATCTACAATAAATAACTAACTCAAGCGCTTGGCGGCATTTGCTTTGCCTTTGCTCGGACTTTGAGATACAAATGCAAAAAAATAAAAATTAAAAAAATTAAATTAGCAGCACACGGCTGCGCTGCACAGTGGTGTGATTAAACCAAAAACAAAAAAAAACAGATAAATGTGATAGGAAGTAAAGCAGAAAAATGTTTGCTCAAACAACAGAAAAATTAGATTTGAAAGATTTCACAAGTCTTAAGACATCTACACTTATAGCTCAAGTAGAATTTGCAGGCTCTGAACAAGCAGCATAACTATTACAAAAAGTTGTACTAAAAGAGTAAAAGGACCATGAAAAGCTTCTAAAAGTTTTAAGTAAAGTTTATTAAAAGCTGAACTAGCTATATATTATACTAATGAGATGTAATGCTTATAATGCTAAAGTATTTTAAAAGTTAAGTTGGGGAAACTTAGAAGAAAGCTTTTGTTATTTATTTTACTGTCATTCAGGTAACTTAATAAACTGGTTTCAGCCTGACGTACTAGGCTGGCCCAGAGCCGGCACTTGTAATTATATCCCAAGCATAATAATAATTTTACTTCAATGTTTAAAAAATACATGTTTATTGATTTATTTATTGTTAATTATTGTGCATGGTACTGATAGAGCTTAAACAAAAGTTAAAGTGATTGCAATTCTAAGATTTCATATTTATTTATTTTCTCTATATTAAATGCTTTGTACGAATATCAATGCGAAAATAGAGTATAGTAGTTAAAGAGCATTACTCTTCATCTAATGTGAATGTAATTTTAATTTGAAGAATTCTCTAAAGCGATAAAGTTATTTTTATGATTTTTTTATTAGAATTTTTCTAAGCTGTAATTGTAAAAAAATTTAAATTGAAAATGTAATATTAAAAATAAATTATAATAAAAGTATAGTTTTATTACTTTTACTTAAAAAATATAAAAAGATTAAACAAATTTTGAAAGTCGTAAGAAAATAAAATTTTTTTATAAATAATTATAGTAATAAAAAAATAGCTTTTAATTATTATTAATAATATTAGTATTATTTTTAATATTAGTATTATTACTATTATTATTATAACCTATAAACTATTTGAAAAAGTATTGGCTACCAGGGCCCGGATCCTCTTTGTTTAATGGCCAAAAATGCTTAATAAACTCATTTACCGAGGACTGCGAACTTTTTGAACTACTCTTTACATGCACCACTATTATTCGGTTTCCGTTTGAAATATTTGAATTTGCCTGACAAATTGGATTCGTTCGAGTGTGCGACTGCACGAAAAACGCAAATCAAATGAAGGCAGTTAGTACTCAGTGTGCATAAAGCTGCGACTGCGGCGGCGAGCGTGGGAAAAAAGCGATGGGGCAGCTGGTTGGGGCCTGGTCTCTGGCCACCGACGATGACATGGCCAGTCAACAGCGACTGCGACTCCGACTGCGACTGCGACTTTGCTTGCCAGTTTTAGTTCTTATGGTCAGCGCATTTATTACTCATACGCCGAGTGGCTAGCAAAAATATATAAAATACGAAAAAAAATACGAAAAATCAAATAGGTAAACATGAAACGACGGCTATTTCAACGAATTTGTTGTTGTGCTGTCAGTTGTTTTAGGGTCAAAACACTTTTCAAAATCGAATGCAAATGCGAGTTCTGATTGAATGGGCAGCGATGCGGATCTGAGCCGCCGTTGTTGTTGTTGTTGTTGTTGCTGTTGCTGCTATTGTTTATGATTTTATTTATATTTTTTTATGATATTATGATTTCGTTGGCTGGTTGAAAGACTGATGGACTTTCATTGATGGAAACTTTCAAAAGCAAAAATCAAGCCATTGGCTTTGGCCATCGAGAACGGGCCGGCGGGCAAAATGCGAACAGGTTTTTCGGTTGTCAGTTTTGTCTTTTTTTTCTCTTCACTTTTTTGCCAGATACGCAGATAAATTTTGCAGATACTTTATTTCGTTGGTCCGCCGCCAACCTAACAGTTAGCTGCTAATGTGTGTGTGTGTGTGTGTGTGTGTGTGTGCGTGTTTCACAAGCCAACAGCAGAAGTACATAAATTACATTGGCAGTTTAACGACGACGTCGCCGTCATCGTTGGCGTTGATTGTTGTTGAAATTGTCGCCTGATCGGCCGCTTTGTTGCCGGCATTGTTTGAGCCAGGCCTACAAAAGATCTGCTCAGTTCTCTCATTGGCCCGTTCTGCGTCGTCAGCGTTACCGTTGCGAAACGTGTCCACAATGGAGCGGCCACTGGTGCGGCCCGGTTGAGTGCGTGTTTTAGCGAGCATATAATAGAAAATCTTGTGAAATATTTATATGTACGTATCCCGTACTCGGACGGGCACAGCTATCTATAAATTGCAATGCAATTACAAACAATGTGGAAAGCATTCGAGCCGCAATCGACGCTTATTTCAATTGAAATGAATGCCCCGCTATTCATTGGATGAGCTTGAATGGGCTTTGTTATCTAACTGTTAGTCAACCGAATGCCACAGAAAACGCCAGCAAATTGTGGCAAGTGGCAAACGAAAGTTGTTCATTAACTTTATAATTGTTGTTTTCTTCTCGTTTAACAACCCTATTTAAGAATCTCAACATTTCCGATGCACAAAAGTATATATAAAATATTTAATAATTGCTTTCATCTTATTTATGTATTTATGTGAACGTAATTTCATTTCTATTATTATTTAAGCTGAATTCCTAATAACGTATTTTTTTTCTTAAAATTTTATTTTTTATTTTATTAGTTTTAGGTTCGGAATAGATTAACAAATTGACAACATAAGCCGTAAACCCATAAACACAACAAAAATGTTCTATTATTTTTAATTTGATTAAATTAGTATATCAAAAGACACCTTAGGTATTTATGAGACTAAAAAATGTGAAACAAAAACCTGAAATATTATGGCATCGATAAACTTTTTATCATTTAGCTTAATTTGAATGCCAAAAAGGCAATAGGCTCAAAGATTAGTAAGGGAGATTAAGATTGAGAAGATCATTAACTTTATGATAGCAAGCAATCTTCAGATCAATATCTTTATATCCTTTACTTAATGATTATTAGCAAGCGATATACACTAACTAAGAGTTACAAAATATTTAATTTTTTTATTTTTCTGTACTTGAAATGGTGTAAAAATTGCAGTTAATAAATTTTTTTTAAATTTTCTCATTTCCGGATTTTGTGTGAAATTCCTGCTTAGTACAAAATAAAATTGTTATACCTTGAATTATGTACTTTTAATATATGAATGTAATATTTGGTTCAAGGCTAAAATAAAGCCTTTTAGAAGCCACAAATTTGCGATTTATATAGGTTTTTATAGCTTAGCTTAAGGTCAGACATGCCACAAAGTGGCTCAAATGGAAGTAGTTCCTGCTTTTGAAAGATGTCAACTCTAGAAAAAAACAAACAATGCACTTTACCTTTCAAAAACAAACAATGCGTAAAAAAAATCTTAAAAAAACAAACGCTATCAATAAAAAAATCAAGAGATGTGTTTTACGATATCTAAAAAGATTGATAGGCAGTAAAACAGGTCACGTTATAAAGTAAGTAGTTATCAGAAAAAAACTACTCGCACAAATGGTTACAGAAGAAAACTTCTAGATAGCCAATCTTATGTCAACAGGTATTTAATTAAATCAAAATTCTTATTAAACGTTACAAATTTTAAGTTAAGGAAATTAAATTGTAATGCACAATTTGTATACAAATACGTTTTTGGTATTTTTAGAATGGTATCCAGTTCATAAATAAGTACTTTTGGGTACTTCCTTGTCATATTCAATCGTTTCCTCATTAATTTGAGCAATTCAGCAAGATTTTAGGCAATTATTGCTTATTAGATGTGATTTGCCATAAGCACATAATACTTATAAAAAATTGCCTCAAACGTTGGGTATTAAAGAATTTGCAAAATAAATACCCAATCATGAATCTGGCTTTCTAGATGAAGCAATAAATCTAAAAGAATGAAAAAAATAAAATAAAAAATAACATACGAACGAAAACAAACAAAAGAAAAACGCCAAAAAGAGTTGATAAAAGACGTAAACATATTTATAAAAGTTCTACTATGGTAAATAGTACACTAAAAAAAAGTGGGTGTGATGTCTTTTGTTTTGCTCTTAAAATTATAAAGATGTTTTTTGAAGCTTTAATGCTACTTAAAAATCAGTAAAATTCTTAAATTCATTACAACAGTTTTCGTACTTAAGATAAGCTTAAAACCTGCTTCTTAGGGATTATAAAAACCGTTCTTGAAATATGTATTTTGTTTTCCAGTTAAGAATTTGTCTACAATAAATACAACATTTGTGGTTTTTCTCTGAGTGTATAATAGGGCTATTCGATTATGGAAAAAGGCTGTTGAAAATAATAATAGTTCGCTGATTGGATGAAGCAAACGCTTTAGAATCCGTTAGCAGGAAATCTCGAACGTTACGAACGTCTGTTAACAGCATTCAGCATTAACTTGAGGCCATAACTGAACCTGCCCTAACTGAAACTTGTAACGCCATAATTCTTCGCATATTTGATTAGGATTGCCCGGGCATACCGGTTGGGTGTGCTCTGGCGAAAAGCAAACCCAACTAACCTTGGGTGAAATTCTCAATGTTATGCCAAAAATGTGGCACAGTTTTGTCGATCCGGCGACCTGGCGATCTGTCGATCTGCTGCCACCTGTTGCCAAATGCTGTCGCCTCGCAAACCAGTTGTGAGAACCTTGCAAGTGGTCCCAATAAAACTGAGCACCGTTGGACGATGGACACTGCTTGTTAGTGGACAGTGGACAGTGGACATTGGCACGATAAAGTTGTGTTGTCAATGCCAGAGAAATAGTCGCGCTATAGTTAGTAGAAAGAATATAGGTCGACGGGTCTTGAAGCGAGAAAGTGCGACTGTCCGAGGGAGATGGCAGCACAGCGGCAGTGTGTGTGTGTGTGTGTGTGCGGTGTGCGCCACTTTACAAAGAATATGAATATTTTAAAAGCGGTCTACGCCGTTAGCATCAGCAACTTGAATGCGTCTTGGGAGTTGGTCTGGGAGCAGCCAGAGGATCTTATCGTTGCTTGAGGACCACACAAGAAAGTTTCCACTCGCTGACAAATGCGTAAATAGCTGGTGCAAACAATAACAAATCTATTGCAAATGCTAGAAAATGCAAAAAAATATATTTTATTCTCTTTCAATCACGATATCCTGAGTCTAAGCCAATTTATCATTTCGAATTGAGTTTTTGTTTTCCCATTTTGATAGATTAAATATAATTAGTTATTCAACGCTTATGGCCAATACCCATAAATATACTTCAAGGCTTAAATCCCAAATCTAATTGAAATACACATATTAGCCAGACCATAATAGGTAAATTTTGTAGTTATATTTCATTAAGTATATTTCAAAAACAAACATCATGGATTTTGGATTTTAAAGTTCGGCTAAGTCAAAACTTCTTGACCTGATCAATATTCTTAGTTACAAAAATATTTTTAAATTCTGAACTTCCTGAACACAATATGGTTCGAGATATGTATTACCTACGATAATTAAAGTCAAAGATCAGATATTTCATAAAGAAAAAGACAAAGAAAAAAAAGTTAGACTAAAAGTAGCGTCGCCCCCAATACCCAAGTTGGCCTAAGAGCCTAAGAAACAAAACTTATCCAAATGCGTGTAATATATATAAAAGCGATACATCAAATAAAATTGAAAATAATTTAAGGGAACTTGATTAGGAGACGCCCTGAACTCTATTATTATATGCACATATAATGTGTATATAGCATACCAAATATAAAATTAATCACTTTGGGTCTCGGATTCGAATCTTTGGTTAAGGTTGATAAATTTGACAACAGTTGCATCACAATATTTGCCAAAATTGAGTCGATTCTGAAATCAAAAATGTGTGAATCCATTCGAATTTACAATCGTTCACGAGTTGTAATGCCTGTCTGAAGTTTATCAAGAACGGACTCAATTTATCCGAGCTATAGTAAATTAAAAACATGTAAAAATGTTGCAGTCGGGTGAAACCGACTGCGCAATAATTTTTCACGGTATAATAACAGCTTAAGATAGTCAAAAACATTGTTTTGGAAAAATATCGGTTTGTGTAATTTGATCCTAAGAGGGGTCATCGGAAAGTTGTCTGCCAAATTTGGTGACTCTAGCTCTAAAGTTGTGGGAAATCTGGATATTTGCGGCTTACCCTCCCCAAGTTATATTGATTTAATTAGGTTGCCACGCTCCCAGTGCACATATCCAAAAATGTTTTGATCGATCTTTAGAGATGGTTATCCGTAATATGTCTGCAAAGTTTGATGTATATATCTTTAAAAATGAGGAAGATACATAGATTAATTCGAAATGCCACGCCCCAGTGGGCGTAGTACACGATCATATATTCCAAGTTTCAAGTTTCTAGCTTCGCTATTGAACGATAAAAATTGCCTACATATGGACAGACGGACATTAGGACAACCCAATATACTCTTTTTAGAATTGAACGAGTTTAAAAATCCCAGAACGTTGTAGGAATTCTTCAAGGGAGTTTTTGCTTATAAAGTGAACTACATTTACTTGATAAATTATTGGGGGGTCAGGTGAACTGATATTGGATTACTTTTATTTGAATGTACTTTTATTTAGTATTTTCTCAAAATGTTCTCATTATTCTCTAATCCCAATTCAATTGAATATTGTGATCAACAAAAATGTTTTTGAATTTCTCACTAATCCTTGCCATTTTGCAGCTGCACGTGTGAGGATGTCCGGGGCTACACACATGGCTCTGCCGGCGCACGCCGTGGTGCCCATGGCCGGAGCGGGTCCATCTGTGGGTCTGCCGCTGGGCAAGCGCGGTCACAAGCGCTCCGTGTCGCTGGAGAACAATGCGCCGCTGGCGCTGCGCAGTACGCCGAGCCTGGGCAGCATGGGGCAGACGGCGCTGGGGTCGCCGCTGCTGCAGCTGCCCGCGCATGGAGCACTGCACACGGGCACGCTGAAGTCGCGCCAGGAGCAGCGGCGCCTCAGCCAGAAGTTCGGCAGCCACAGCAACCTGGAGGAGGACGCGCTGAGCGGTTCACAGATGCGCAGCAAGTTCCACAACATACGCCAAATGTTCGAGCTGAGCCGCAGCTGCGCAGCGAGCGCGGCCAGCGTCGCGGAGCTGGGCGAGAGCAAAGCGGCCGAGGAGGCGCTGCACTCGCTGCCGGCGATGCTCAGCCAACAGACGCCGCCGGTGCGCCGCACCACGCCCATCGCTGCCGGCAGCCGGCTGGCCATTAGCGAGCAGCAGCAGCAGCAGCAGCAGCAGCAGCAGCAGCCGGGCGAGGCCATGGAACAGGTGAGGCTCGAGATTGACCAGGTGCGCCACTTGACACTGATTGATGTTGCCTTTCGCTGCAGCACTGCAACACTGGCGGTAACTTTCTGCGTCCGATTGCCTTCAAGCCCATTCCCTTCGAGCCGGACTATCGCATCGCCTCACAGCAGCAGCTGCAGCAGCAGCAGCAACAGTTGCAACAGCAGTCACAGCAGCAGCAGCAGCAGTCGCAGTTGCAGTCGGCGTCGCAGCAGCAGCAGCCGGTGGCGGGCGAGCGTTACGGCTACGGCTCGACGCCCTCGCTGGTGCCGCTCTCCGCGGCGGCCACGCACAAATTCGGCAGTAAGTAGGCCGCCTTCTAGGTGCTCTCTCTGGTTGAAGCCCGTTCTGTAATCTCGTTCTGTTGCCCCCCCGCCAGGCACCACAGATCTGCGCCATTTGGCGGCGCGCAGGCGCGGACATCGCGTTGTCCAGCGCAGCAGCAACGAGGATGGCCTCGGCCTCGGCCTGGGCCTGGGTCTGGGCCTGGGTCTGGGCTTTGGCCTGGAGTGCCTCTCGGGCCATGATAGGCCGGACGGCGCTAGCGGGTAAGCCCTCTCAATCCTGTCAAGAATTGGACAAGTGTTGTTGAACTTTTCCCTTGCCCTTTGCAGTAAAGGCAACGCGGGCGCAGCTGGTGGCAGCGATCTGACGCCGTCGCCCTCGGACTCGGGCATCTCGGAGCTGGAGGCGGCGCTCAAGGATCGCGACTCGGAGCTGTCGTATCTGCGACAGGCCATGGAACAGAATGAGAAAGTAATTTTCAAAGTCCAAAAGGTTAAACAACAAACACGCCGCCCCGCCAGCCCCACTAATGGATGCAACCCTCTGCTCTTTTTCGAAATTTCGTTCGCAGGACAAGGAAGTCTACTGGGAGCACGAGACGCAGCGCCTGAGGCTCTTCTACGAGAGCCAGCAGCGCGAGCACCAGCTGAAGCTCAAGAAAATGGAGCAGCTGCTGGCCCTGCAGCAGTTCCAGCTGAAGCAGCACAATTTACGCCAATCTGAGCAGCTGCACAAGCTGCAGCAGCAGCTCGACCTGACCCGATGCAGCAACAAGAGCCTGAAGAACTCCGAGCAGCAGCTGCAGTGCTCCGCCCAGGAACTCGGCCAGCAGCTGACCGAGGCCCATCAGACGGTGGCCGCTCTGCGTGGCCAGCTGGAGGACAGCGAGTGGAAGGTGTGCGAACGCAACGGCGAAATAGCTTTACTCAAGACGCAGCTCAAGGAGGCGCATGTAAGTATTATTACTAATACTACTCAATTATATTTACACTCGTTCACAAAGTAAAAGAGTATATTGGGTTTGTCCAATGTGTTTCCGCATTAACGCAATTTTTTTCGCCACTATTATTAAAGCTACAGACTTGAAACTGACAATATATACTCGTATATACCCGAGTCAGAGAAAGTTTTAAGATTTTTTAGCTACGCCTAATGGGGGCGTGACAGACCGACTTAATATAAATATCTCCCTCAGTTTTAAAGCCAGATACATACAATTTTGCAGGCTGATTACTGATGACCTCCTCTGAAGATCGCATAAAAATTGTGTGCCTACGCCCAGTAGGCATAAGAAAATTGCATTTAGGTGCTGGGCAAATCGATTTAATATTTATATCTTCCTCAGTTTTGAGACTAGATACATCACATTTTTGCAAACAGATTACTGACGGCTTCCTCTGTCGATAGCACAACATTTTTTTTTGATACACCCACTGGGGGCGTGGCAAATCGATAATATATAAATATCTTGGGTGCAAGCCGCGAAAATGCCTATCTCCCACAACTTTAGAGCTAGAGCCATCAAATTTGGCAGGCAGTTCTCTGATGACCTTCAAAGATTAAGCTAAAAAAATTCGAGCACGCCCACTCGCACCCCGACAAATTATTAAATATACTCTGAGCGAGTTTTCATTTGATTTTCTTTGGTGCATGAAATAATTTTTTACCGTTTTTATTACATTTTGCTACTTAGCTTGAAATCAACATGAAGGATCATGCAATTGTCAGCCTGAGACATAGCAATAACATCAGCAATATGAACAACAACAACAACAACAGCAGCAACAAAAACTGTAAGACAACCACATGCCAAAGTCAACCAAAGCAGCAGGCGGAAGAACAGCAGCAGCAGCAGCAGCAGAAGCAACAGCAGCAACAGGATCAACAGGAGCAACAGCTGCAGCAGCTGAACAAGATCATTGCGCTCAAGGATCAAGTGATTGGCGCATTGACCAACGAGTTGGCCAAGCTGCGCAAGGAGCTCTCCGACTTGGCCATCGCGCATGAGTACGGCGAGGAGCCGTGCGGCCGCTATACGCGCCTCAAGCAGCAGCTGGACAACTTGAACGAGATCTGCCAGAAGACGCGCAAGTATACGATGCAGGCGGCGACAACGGCGACGGCGCCGCAGCAGCAGCTGGACGCGATCATGGACCGACTGCAGCTGGATCAGGGCCAGCCGGCGCAGCAGACGCTGGACACGCTCATCGAGGAGTCCACCACGTATGCGGAAGATATAGCCAAGTTGCGGCAAAAGCTCGACGACTTCCGCATCAATCTGGAGCTGGAGAAGCGTCAGTGGTGCGCCGAGAAGGACAGGGTGCTTGGCTATCAGAAGCAGCTGCAGGCCCACTACATTCACATGTACCAGAAGCTGCGCTGCCTGGACAATGCGGCCACAAATGCGGCTCCAGCGCCGGCGCCAGCGACTCCAGCTGCAGCTCCAGCAATGGAGGTCAGCAATCAGAGCTGAACAGTTTTGCCGAGCAAGGTACGCGGCTCACGTTTGCACTGTAAATTGTCGATAAAATTAGTTACTGTCATTTCCCATTCTAGTGTCAATTAGTTACTACAGCTATATCTTTATAAATGCTTCTGATCAAGCAATAAGAGGGCGTGATTTTACTCGTATGCTCACCTCCCTCAGAGCTGAACCTATGCTGAGTCTTTACAAAAATCTTTTGAGTACGATTTTGAAAAAGTTTTCTTGATCTATATAGTTAAAGTTTTGCATAGACGCAAAATAACTACATTTATGCTCTGCCCAGTTACCAAATAACTTGCGAAAATGTATTTTTAATTCGAAAAATATACAAAAATGCAATGTTGGCAAATAAAAGCGACCTAATGTATAGTATATGTATATATATATATATATATATATATATAGTACGGTATGCAGAAATGCTTACGTAAAACAAAGTTTTGAAATTAAAAACCGAAACAATTTAAATGTTTCGAAAAATAAATTGTGAACTTCCCTAAAACCACAGCTTTGCTATATAAACAGCGATATGATTTTATACACTTCATACAGATATAATTTTTTGATATATTTTTAAGAAATATGCAATCTATACTACATACATATGTGTAACTTTTGTTTTTAATTTTTTGTATACATTATTTATTAAATGTAATAAAAGCAAGAATCATTACGCAGAAAAGCAAAGAATATAAGAGAGAAAACAAAAACAAATTTGTGATTCTGCAATCGTATATTTATGTTGAATATATATTCATTTGTATGTTATATGTAGTTCCATTATGTAAATGAAATAAACAAAACTTATATTTATTCAATATGACAATTACACGTAGTCAAGAATAAGTGTGCAAAAGAAATGGCTTAACTGGGCGCTATAAATATTAAAAATAATAATAAAAAAAATTGTTTAAATACAAAATATGTTGGTTTTTTCTCTTTTGTTGTTGTTGCTAATTTTGTAGATATTTTAATGCAGAGACCTTTAAAGCTCGTTGTAGGCATATATCGAAAGGACAAAAAAAAAGAAGCTAATTAAATACAATATGACATTCTTGCATTATCACGCACGCACACACACAAGCAGACACACATTCAAGCTTAAGTATCCAGTCACACTCTTAGAACATTATGTGGCTTATATAGATCGCTATGCTAGGCACACTCCTCCACGTAGGTCGCCGGAAAGATGCCGATTTGATTGCGCAGGGCGCCCAGCCACCAGCCGTCGTCCTGTTTGGCATGCACCTCGATAACATCGCCCGGACTCAGCTCCAGTTCGTCGTACAGCTTTGGCGTGTAGCTGTAGAGCGCCTTGCAGCGCCCCAGCACCTGGCACTGGTTGCCATCTTTGGAGCTGACGCTGGTGAAGTTGCTGTTGGTGCCCTGCGAGCTCATCGACGAGCTTTGCACCTCCTGCGTGTTTTGATAGAAATTCTGTGTCGGTTGCGGCTCAACCTCAGCCTCATCCTCGTCCTGCGAACTGAACTCATCGAAATCAGAGTCCTGCTGATTGGAGCCACCGTCCGCCTGGCCGCGATCGCCATTCGTTTGGCCAGCGGCCAGCGTTTTGGACTTGCTCGCCACTGTCGTCGCCGCCAGCGATGCATTGGTGGTCGAGATAATCTTTGGTTGGCTGGTAAATGTTTCAATATTGCTCTTGCTCCGATTAAAATGCTTCAGCAGCGACGATGCTGGCGCGGCCACGACGCTAATGTTCGCGCAGGAGCTGTTATTCTGGCTCTGCAACTGCGAATAGTCATCGTCGTTGACGACGGCGGCGTCGTCGCTGGCATCCTGCGACAGCAATGCCGTCGCATGCTGCGTCTTGTCGTTGTTCTTCATCCAGTTGGGCACCTTCAGGATGCTCTGCTGCAGGCCCGTCCGATCGCGTGTGATCTGTGGGGGTAGTTAGTTAGTTGCTTGGATGGCGCGGGTTTATTTTCATTTTGCTTATCACCTGAATGTGCTGCGCCAGCGGATGTGTTGTGCGCGGTTTGTGGTCCAGTTCGAGCAGCGCCGAGTGCAGCTTCAGACGGGCACCCTCCAAATAGGTCAGCATGGAGCGAATCTGCAGCAGAAATGCAATTAATCAGAATTGTTCAGTTCGATATATGTGTCTGCAGCAATCCCCACGCACATGGTAGAGCTTGTCGGTGATGTTCTGGTGCTCCTGATGGTTCAGCGACTGTGAGAGGCCGCGCAGTCCGTCACGGGAGCGTCGCTCGCGCTCCAGATCCGTCTTGACCAGCTGGAGCAGCTTGATCAGCGAGTGCTTGCGCCGCTCGCGGTTCATCGCCAGCGTGGTGTGCTCGCAGTAGAAGTCGGGCAGCAGCTGTTCGCTGGGTCCTTCGGAGTTGCGGCGTATGTTGCGCACCACCTGCATATCCTTGGCCACATTGCAGGCATCCAGCTGCGGCTGCAGCCCGTTGGTCAGGCTGCCCAAAATGGGATTCATGTCGCTGATGAGGCGCGCATATTGCTGCACAAAGTTGTGCATGTTGCCCACCCGCTGCTGCTCGCTGCTCTGCAGCTGCGAGGAACCGCGCAGCACGGCCATCTCCCAGTCGACGCGGGCACGCTCGGCGCGCACGCAGAGCGTATAGTATTCGACGTCCGCCCGTTTGACTGCCTCCTCGGCCTTTTTGCGCTTGTTGTCCAGCTTGACGCAGTCTTTCTCGGCGGATTTGAGCTCCTTCTCGGCGGCCAGCTTGTTGGGACCCTGATGGAGCAGCGCTATCGATGGCGACTTCTGGATGCGCACGTCCAGCATTGCGTCCTGCAGCTTCTCGTTCTCCCGGGCGGCCGTGTGCGACGCCTTCTTGGCCTTTGCCTCGCTCACACGCCATTCGCTCAGCACCCGAGCCGCTTTATCCACGTTGCATTCGACCTGGTTAAATGAGTTTTGATTTTGGTTAGTTAGTTTGCGATTTGATCTCTCGATTTCTGGATAACTCACCGCCTTGCGGGTCTTGTGGTGGCTGTCCACGACCGTCTTGAGCGGCTTGACAAGCTCGTCGGTCAGCGAGGCCGCCAGCTGGCGATGAATGTCGCTGCGACTTTCCATCTCTGTAGCAACACCACGCCAGGCATCCGCCACGCTGCCGGGTATCTCCCGACCAGCCTTATTCAGTTTATTGGCCAACTTCGAAAGCGACTTGGAGTAGATCAACTCCGAGTCAGCACTATATTATTGAAAATTGGAATGAATCATTTAAAATAATGTTCTTGAATTTACAGTAACTATTTTTAAAGTCTTCTCAGATTGTCTTATCTAGTGGTTAGTTATTTAGTTCTTCGCTCTGACGATAAAACGAAACTATCACAACATATATTTGTATAATATTGACAATAAAAACTGATAAAAAAAAAAACTAATTAAATAAATATATATAGTTTTTTATACCTGCAGATATATATATATATATACAGATTTTATCGATCTACTACGCCCCCGGTGAGTGAAGCCAACAAATTTTAACAGTTTATCTGGCGAAGGTATGCACGAGAACATATTCAGAATTTCAAGTCTCAAGCACAAACCCAATATACTCTTTTCACTTTGTGAACAAGTGTAATAATTTTAATCTTAATTCTTATAATTTTTGAGATCTTTTTGGATAACCCCATAAAAAAAGGCAGTTTTTCATTAATCATACTGTGTTTCGATAAGGTAAGAAGGCTTAATTGGTTGTGTGCAATATCCCGCCATGCTTTCTGTCCGTCCCTCCGTTTATCTGTCTATATGAAGAAAATCCTCGACGGAAGCTCGACTTCAAATTTAAGTACAAGTTCGCGTCTTTACCTTGAAGTTAAAAAAATCGATATCTTCCAAAGTTAACAGGTGAATCGATATACATAAATTGTTAAAATATATATTCCCTTTAATTTAAGTGTAACTGTTCTTTTAGAATCACTATTTGCCCTATTTAGGTAAATAATTTGCGAATCCCTTTTAAAGGCTGCTGAATACCCTTGTCGACTTGGGAATCAATTGCAAGACTTACCGCTCCTGCAGGACAAATATGAGTTCCTTGCTGAAATCACCGCCCTGTTTAACATAGCGCCTGAGTTCCTCAAAGCCGTTTTGTCCCTACAAGAGAGAGAAAGAGGCAGGAGAAAAAGTGAGAATTTAAAAATTGTGAATGAGCAAAAAATAGAAATGCAAGTTGCATATGGAAAATGTGATCTGGGCGTGAAGTTGGACCAAACAATGTTCTAGCCTGTACCTCGTCTTTGAAGCGTTTGGCGTGCGGCGACAGATCCTCCTCACTGGGCTGCTGCGAGAGCGAGGGATCGTACTCGGGGCGATCGGTGATATCCTCACAGCTTTCGGTCATATCCCGATCACGGTCATGATCACGATCACGTTCACGACTTCGCTCCGGCGACATTGAATGCCGACTGGCGTTGCCTGTGGACTGGTTGAGATTGGTTTTGGATTGGGCCACACGCTTGAGCGGAGTTTGCTGGCGCACCACCTCCTTGAGCCGGCTGCCCTCCTCGCCGAGCCAGTGCTTCATGCCGTGCCAGCCCTTGCGCAGCTTCTCCTTGTTGTGGTTGAAGTTGATTAGGCGCTGGTTCTTGTTCTTCAGCAGCGTGATGCGCCGCTCGTTGGGACGCAGCTGATCCCGATGCGTGCAGTACTCGAGATCGATTTCGCGCCCGAAGTCTTCCGTCTCGTTGATCTGTCGGGTGATCTCCTGCAGCTCGTCGATGGACACGAACAGATTTTGGGCAGTCAGGCTCTGGTAGCTGACGGACTTGAGATCGTAGTCGAACTCCTCGTTGATGCTGATCTGACTGCGGAGGCTCCCACTTCGGCTGCTGCTGCGACAGCTGGCCAGGCTCTGCTCGGAGGCCATTATCAGCTGGAAGGAGTCGATGCTCCGGCAGCGCTCGGACACCTGATTGTCATGCGGATCGCGCTGCTCCCGCTGTGGCGTGCTGTGGTTCTCCTTGTTGTCGCTGGCCGCCAAGCTCAGCTCGCTGGCGCCGTACAGCTCCGGCAGCTCGGGCAGATTCAGGCCCAGCTGCGGCGGCGCCGTCATGTTCATGTCCAGCGTCATCGACGGCGACTTGTGCAGATAGACCTTCAGCTCGGAGCGATGCAGATTCTGCACGGACTGTGATTGCTGCTGGCGGGCAATGCGCGGTCGTCGCATTGGCGGCTCCACGGGTGCGGCTGGCGGTGGCGTTGTCGGCAGCGGCGGCGGCGGCGGCGTCTGCTGCTGTTCCCGCTCGGGCGGATGCATTGGCGTTGCAAACAGTTCGGTTTCCGCCGGATGCTCGATCTGCGGCGTGCTGCAGGCGTCCACGAACTCCTCCTCGTCGGAGCTGCGCGGCGTTAGGGTGCGCACAATCGAGGATGTCTGCGCAATGCCGCCGCCGATCTGCTTGAGGCGCGCCTCCGTCACCCCGAAGCGATCCGCGTCGAGCGTCGTGGTCGATATCAGAACGGGCGCGCCGATCTCCAGGCGATGGTCCTCGGAGTTGCTGCCGGTCATGTTGTAACTGCCCGTGGCCAGCTTGCTGGGCGAGCTGGCGCGATCCTTGCCCGCGCCACCCCCGCCCACGACGCCTGTCAAGGTCATGCTGCCCAAATGGCGACGGCTCAGTTTGTTGCCCAGCGCCGAGTAGCGTTTGATGCGGGTGAGGAAGCCTTTACCGCTGCTGTTGCCATTGTTATTGTTATTGTTATGGTTGTTGTTGTTGTTAATGCTGTTGTTGTTGTCCGCGGCGTTTGCAGGAATTTGGGCATTGTCCTTGCCGCCCAATTTGAACTTGTGCACGCGCAAATGGTTCATGGTTCTACGCGAGTTATTCGATTAAAATTTGTCTTAATTAATTTCCCGATGCGAATTCGAATTGGATTTGAAAGCCCCGCGTGAATATCGCAGACGTGCGTTCACATTGCGTGCGCACTGCAAATTGTCAAAAAAGCAAAAAACAAAAAGAAGCAAACTGAGTGGAGAACGCAACTAGAACAGCCGGCAAGTGCATGAGCAAGCGACGACGAGGAGAAGTGAAGAAGCGTCGGGGCAGAAGGAAGCCAAAGCAGAGGAATAAACACGGATGAAGAAGGTTGTTCTTGTGCTTGGTTGACGACTAGTGTACACCCTTTAAGCGAATAGAATAACACCCGCACATCCTCAGATGTTTATGTGGGTGCACATTTAGATAAAATTCAAGTTAAATTATCTAGTATTTAAAATTGTATCCTTTTAAAAGTTAAAAAGAACTCCTATTTAGAAGTATCGGCGCAAGCGTAGGCTGTAAACTAATATGCTTGTTGGTACTGTAAGACCATAAAACATAAAGAACAGACAACGTTAGGCCGACGCTCACCTACATGCGGAGCACACACACACACATATCGACACCTTATTCGGTAAAGGGGAGAAAAACGCAAGCAGAGCAAAAGAATCGGTTGCAGTTAAAAAGAGCATTAAGACGCATACGCACTTTCCCTCTCTTTCTAGCAAACAAGTGTCGCATTGTTTGACCCCTGCTTATGACTATAGACTTACACACACACACACACATGTGTATGTACATATGTATATGTATTCATTTATGTACACAGTTTGGACACAGCGACCCTCTCTCCAGTCCCGACCCCCCATCAATGTTCTTTTGCTCCACTTTCTGTGCAGGTAAAGATTACAAAACGGTTTGTTTATTGAACCGCGGCGATGAAGGCACCGACAACGCACAGCAAAAGAGTGCATTAAGAATAGGCCTGGAAGCAACACAAGAAGAGGCAGAGGGAGACCGCAGCTAAACAGTGATGTGCGTCTGTTATGTCAAAAATCGCCGCGTTGGCATCAAATTGACAGCAACTGCCCGCCCTCAACGACGCGTCGTCTGTTTTTGCCTCTGTTTTGTGTCTAGTACATCGACAGAAACATGCAAACATGAACATACGCATGTATGTTTACTTTTGTATATGTCTGTACATATATTAATTTCCATACGCTTCGATTTGTATGCTTATGAATTTAGCTTTTTATACCATGTACTCGGAATATGGATAAAAAAAAGCGTATCACATACATATGCATCAAGCGAATATGTATAAATAACAGCAAAAATTAAACATATCCGCATTAATTCGTGTATTCGGTACATATGCAGATTATCGTAGTTTTTAGATATGCATGTACTTATATCCCCCTGAAACTGCCTAACACAGATGCATACATACATATGCTGCCTTCACATGCATACATATGTAAATATATATGGTTTCAGTTACAGGCTATCTATTAGTCGAGCACTCTTGACCAGAGCATTCTTACCAGCTTTCTGTGCCATTTTCGTTGTATTTTTGCTTACAATCGTGTCGATAATTATAGAAATCATTTATTTATGAACTACATATTTACTTTCGAGTTAAGCGAAGATGATTGTTTCCAATTTATGACAGGCCTAGGCGGCTGTTTAATGCACTGCTGTTAAGCTATTAGCCAAGATTTTATGAAAATAATTATAGTCTTTTAAGTAGTGTGATGTACATATGTTTTTCTAGCTATATAAAAAGCAAAGCTAACTATTGTTTTAGTAACTAAAATTTATAATATCGCTTTATAGTCAACTGAAACAGACAACTATTTTTCTGAATTGCTACTCTGAGAGAAAAAAAGTAAATAAAAATCATATATATATAAAAAAAACAATAAAAATTATAATAAAATTTAACTGGTTTTACACAAACAAATATATGTATATATGTACATATATGTACATATAAAGTGTAAAATGTTACGACTCAGTTTAGGAACTAAACTTTAAAAATTAATAACTTCAGACTTAAGTTATTTTACTTAATTTAACTGAAACTTTTCTTTGAATTTTTCGAATTACCTTTAAAAGATATTACTTTCGAATAAAATCTTAGCAAAGTGTAGTTATTTACATACTTAGGCACAAGCATTTGTGTATGTAGTACGTCAAACTTCCAATTGAAAGTGGGCGGCGAGAGGGGGTGTGTCGGCGTTAAATGCTGCTGCTGTTTAATTAAGCTGCGCTCTGTTTGTTGTTGGCATTATGCAAACACATGTATGTACATATGTACATCATATAAGTATATTCACACATGTATTTGTATGTCACACAAGTAGTTTTGCGCTGTAAGTTAATATCGGCATAAGGCGCAGGTTCGGGTTCGAGTTCGGGTTCGGGTTCGAGATTGTCTAGTTATTAGCTGGCTCTGCTTGTAACAGTTCACGCTTTTGCCTTTTCTTTTCTTTTCTGATGCCAACAAGCGAAACCGTAGTAAGTAAAACAATTTAATTACATTTTGCAAATTGTTGCTGTTGCAGTTGCTTTCGCATTGTTGTTATAGCCGCTAATTGCATTTGTAATTTGCGGGGAGAACACGTCAGACCGCTATGGTCGAGAGTACTCGACTAGGGACTACCCTACTCCATATGCTCGCATTAGATTTTTAAAAAACTTTTAGTCTTAATATTTGATATCTACGAAATTTAAATTTAAAAAATTATATGCAAAATGGCAATGTAATAAATAATATTAAGATATTGCCTATAGAACTTTATTTTTTGTCACTCAACATTTGATAGTTTGTTTGAAATAGAACAATATCATAAAAATTTCCTATGTTATTTGGTCAATTTGTCAAAATATTGAAAACAAGTTTCTATACAAAAAATGCTTATTTGGAGAATCCCGACATACATACTTATAAACACGCTGCTGATAGATGTACGCCAAGTTCAATTAGGATAGTATTATAATTTCGAGGCGAGTTTCCATGCCAAAATTTAAACAGACCAGACTATATTTAGTTGTATTTTAATACCAAACAAAAATAAATATGGTTCTCATATGAATATATACTATTTACGGTCAGTCGTACACATTTTTCGACAAAATTATAATTTTGTTATAATATATTATGTATTATAGTTCAAAAATATATTGTCTTAATTGTCAATCTTAATGTTCAAAGATCACGAATGATTAACAGTTAACGGAATTAAAAAATGTGTATCGCTAATAAAATAAGAAAATAGGAAATCTCGCCTCATAAGTGAAAGAAAATTAAAAGTTTCTTTTAGATAAAACAACCGTGCAGATAAAATAAAACTGACATATTATTAATTTGAAATACCCAATCCTTCAGATTACAAGTTCAATACATTTAAGTACATTAAATACATATCCTTGGCCTAACTTTCTATCTATATATCAATATATTGTACTGATTTAGAATATTTATGTACTTCCATGCGTAGTAAAAACGGAGCCCATCGCTTTCTCAGGATAAGAAATCGGATTTTCAAAATACATACATATACAGACAGGTTCAGGTCGCTACGGATATTGTTGTTTTTTCAGAAGTGCTGCCTTTTCTATTATACCCTGTTTTCAACCCATTTGGTGGGCAGTAGCGAACGAACAAAAATATGAAGAAAAGTTAATAAACAGAACTTGACTGGAACGCAGAACTCCCAAAGCGTTGATATGGCACGTACCATGCTAATGGAGTGCAACTTGAACTGGAGTGTGACAAGTCAAGAAACAATCCAGCTAATGAACGGGCTTAGCCTCAGCATCAGACTGAAACCGAGACTGAGACTGCGACTGTGACTGAGACCGAGTCTCAGCCTTTGGCTTAGCCTTAGCCTTAGCCTTAGCCTTAGCCTTAGCCAGCAAGGCGACAGGCCACTTAAGTGGGGGGAACCTCATGAACTTGCCAAGCTGCAGCTACTCCACAATGGCAGAGGCTAATTGCAAAGGGCGCAGCGAGTGGCCGCAGCATGCGCAACCTGCAATTATGTGCGGCCGTTGCATGGAGCCAGGTTTAAAAGTCAAATAACATAAATTATTGCCAGACGGATACAAAAAATGAGCATCTTCTGAAAACAATCAGCAGAGTCGCGGCTGGCCCGCTGGCCCGCTGGCTGATTCGCAGCTAAAAATAGCCACATTGCATTCGCCGGCCACAGCGGCGAGCAGAAGAAGAAAAGCAACTGCAACAGCACCTGACAATTGAATATCCTTTGGACTGTGTGCGTGCAGCGGCATCCTTTTCTCGACCATTATGGCAATTTATGTTTAATAAATAGGCGAAAAATGCAGAGGCCATCACTTGTAAACAGAGCCAATGCCAATGCCAATGCCAATGCCAATGCCAATGCCAATGCCAATGCCAATGCCAATGCCAATGCCACATCCTTGGCCTTGTACGAAGTAGAGTGCACTTACAGCAGCAATGTTAATAAGCTGGATACAGTTGGGTTCGTGCACTGTTAGTTAACAGCAGTCCAACACACTTTGCATGTGAGCGCTTAACGCTTTGTTGGGCTTGCGGTTATGCGGTTAGGGTTCTGGTTAGTCTAACGCTCAGTTATGAATTTGATTTACCATTCCAATACTTGTTGATGCCAGCAATTTGGGTGATTCTTAAAATTTTGAATATGCTAAATTAAAACTTAAAATTGTAGACTAAACAAAACATTTATTAAAGAAGAGAATTTCAGATGCCTAACGTCAAAGCAACATAATTGACAACACGATGCGGACTCCCATGATATGGATATTGTTTGAATATATATGATGTTTATATTGATAACAAAAACAATCTAGTCCAGTTAATTATGCAATAAGCTAAAGTGATAAATGTGTAATGTGTTTTCTTGAAAAACAACATTAAGAACGCAATTCCCTGAAGTTTATTTCTAGAATGAAAGATCATTAAGCAATAGTTCTAGAACACGCCCCAGTTTCCATTTGGCTGTTTTAGTGTGTTAAGTATGCATCAATCAGCTATTATTTAGGTTCCATCGTTAGAAGTGGCTAACAAAACGAATTCTTTTCTTTTCCCGATCCATACTAGTGTGTCTCTCCAGAATTATGTGTTGCAACAAGTGCTACAAATACAAAGATAAAGCCGGCTAATACTAATACTAATGCACTTCGTCGTGCATGTTAGAGTCAAATTCTTTTGAAAATCTTTGAAATTCTATACGGCAGCTAATGGGAAATATGTAACCAAACATGAGTTTGCATTATATTTTGTTATAAACGTAGTATTTATATAATAAGCGGCTACCAGGCAAAGTACTCGTTCTGCTGTTTATCTGGTACGGAGCGTGAGAACACATTCACACACGATTACAGCTCGTTCATCTCCAAACTTTATGTGCCATTAGTCGCATTTTTTCTACGCCAACAGTTTTCGTTTATATTATTTTATATCAGCCCCCGGCTCCGTAGTTTATGAGGTGCATTTATCTCCAGTTAGTGGCGAGAATTATAAACAATTTGCTAGCCCATTGGCACCCGTTGCCAAAATCAAGAGAGAGGGACAGATACACACACAAGTATGTATATATATGTATACTTATGAATAGAACGTACACTCAAAAAAATATATGAATAAATAAATAAAGTGCTAAGTCCAAGCACGAGCTGTATTGAACTCTTACCAATTTGTCTTAAGCTTTTAAAAATTTTGGCTTTCTCAATTTTATAATTTATCGATACAGAAATTTTAAAATTAAAAAAAAATATATATATACATACATGTATTGCTAATGAATTTTCGTGCTTGATATAATCGTAGAAAGTTAAACGTTTTTTAGACTTAAAACTGTATTTATGTCTTATATTTATTCGTTTTGGGTCAATAAAAAACGTTTTTGCAGCACAAATTCTGTTTTCAAGTCAAGAAATTTCCTTTTGATGAATTTTAACATCGCTTGTTCCCAATTTAAGTACAAAATTCTTGTTTTTTTCGCCGAGTGTATGCTCTCTATATATTTATTCCTAAACAGTATTGTCTCATAATTTCTGATGGCAACTCTTTGCCCTTAACGCCCTCAACATTGGCATTAAAAATAGCTAGCCGAATATTGTATAGCACTATGAAGCAGATGCCAGAGAGCTGCCAACTTGAGCAAGTTTTAACGTATACAACGACTTTAGTACACTCGCTCTCTGTATGGGTGTTTCGTCTGCGCCGCTTTCTGTTTCACTTAAACAAATATTTTCGCAACTTATCTCGAAATATTGCGCCAAAAGCAAAAGGTCGAGAGGGGCGGTCACAATGCGAAAAGTTTCCCTAATGAGGCATTTAATTGTTGGATTGTTGTTTTGAATTCGTATTATTTGCGCAATGTGATAATAATAGGTGTAGATGCGTTACTTAATCGCTACTATCGTTAGGGATAACTTCGTGAGAAGCTTCAATTCGACAGGGTTAGTTAGAATACTGTTTTGATTTTAAAGTTTTAAAAACATTTCGTTCTTGAATTTAGTAAATTGTATTTAATGTTGCAAAAATAAGAACAACATTTTTTACAGCGGGACAAAATATTAATTTCAAAAACTTTCGTAAAACTTAATGGTTTTAAAAGTAAATTGATTACTGCATTTTGGCTCCTATTTTGGAACATTTTTAATACGAATTTTTTCTTAAGTTAACAAAAGAGAAAAGAGTTTATTGTCCGTCTTGCTGTCCGTCCATCCATAACTTTGTCAAAACTGAACCGATTTTCATGTTTAATGGCATTTTGGTCATGATTTGTCCTCTAAAATAGTTGCATCATTAATAACATTTTTTTGTTGATTTTTTAATAAAATTAAATCATGCACACTGTGAATTGCGCAGTCGGTTATACTCGATAGAAACGTTCATACATGTTTTCTCTGGGTGCATGATTAAGAAATTGGCAAGACTTTGGCTTTCCCATAAGAAAGGAAACGTAAGTTGCATTAGTCTTTCTGTCCGGTATACCTGGCTAATTACGTGGTTCTGAAACCAGAAGAGTCATGTTTCTGAACTAAGTGACTTGTTTGTATGGCATTTAAGATATCCGAGGAGTGATATATGGGTGCATGGACCCGATAATACAAAATAGCTGGAATTTAGCATAGCTGGAATTTAGCTACTTATAAAAGCAACTGATTACATCGAGCGATAAAGATTGGGGGCGAGATTTGCCAGAGATCGCACACGTTGCCAGCTTTATCTTTATCTCCCCACTTTGCAGCTGTGCAAAAATGTGCATGTGTGTGTGTGTGTGTGTAAACAAACAGAGTGTTTAGTGAATAAGTAGAACTATACTTGGTAGCACATGTTTCAAGTTGTGTTTCTTGTACGTTCCGGAAATGTTACCCGGCCAATTTTCAGTAGAAACAATCTAAGTATCTGGCAGTTGCAGTTGCAGCTGCCCCCTCGAGAGCATTTCAGATTGTTTTTCGGATTGCGTGACACACATAAAACATTTACCATTTAACATAGTTAACCTCGGCAGCTGCCGGGGTCTTTGGGGTTCAATAATTTTGTAAAGTTTAAATAATGTCGCCCGGCCCAGTGTCATTGACATCTGCCAGCTTAAGTTGTGCGAGTGCGCGCAGCAAGCAGCAAATGCCAGCGCAGTGTGCCAAACAAAAGCTGCCTGTCATGTTGACAATAAGGTGGAAAAGAGAGAGAGAGAGAGGAGCAAGGAGAGAGTTGCCACCTGCTGCCTGCATGCCGGCGCTCTTTCTCTCCCTTTCTCTCTCAGTCTCTCTTACTGCTGCTGTATTTCTTTTACTCTTTCTATCTCGCTCACGCGCGCAATCTAATTAGATAAGGGCAGCATTGGCTGCAGTTTTATTTTTATTCGAATTGGACATTCGGCTTATGCTTTGTTGACCCATTGGAATGTTGCGAGTTTTTCTGTTTCTGTTTCTGTTTTTCTATTTCTGCTGGTGTTCTTGTTTTGTTGTTCTTTGGAACTATGCTGGATTTATGTCGTTGTCATTGATGTTGCCTGTTGTCGTTTTACTATTATTGTTGTTGTTCTTTTATGGCTAAGGTGAAGTGGAAAAAATAAAGAGCCGCCCAATTAACAATGCTTGGTTGTCTCAAAGAATTAACTAACGGTTACGGCGCTAAGCAAATTGATGAATACCACTTGAAGGGCCTCAGTGTTTATATGCTAATGGGGTCGACTGGGAGCCAAACACACACGAGAGAAGATCGCATAATACCTAAAATAAAACTAACTCAGACAGAGCCCAACGCTCTGAAACTGTTTGCGTTTTATTGTGTTCTATTTTAGCCGAAACTGAAACAAAATAATTGGCACAATTTCAAGAGCCAACAACATTAGCAGAAATGTTTAGATTTTCATTTGGAAATGTTGCGATCATAAAATGCATTTGGTTGCCAAAAAAAAAAAAAAATAAATAAATAAAATAAAAGTAAAAAAAAAATACAACTAGAAATCTACAAATTGCAATGCGTACAAGCAACGATATAAAAATAAATTGTACGTTTAAAGATTTGTGTATCTGAATGTACAAAGATATGTATCTTGTAATTCGTCACGCGTCTGACCACCAGCCGAAGAACGTTGGCGCATCTCAAGCTCAAGTTTGATTTTGTCACTTGTCATGGCAGATGTGGTTGAAGGTCGCCGCACAGTTGATAAGAAGCGGCCTTTATGGGTTCTTGGGAGAACTGCTAACATGCTTTCATTTGTAGATACAAGTGGTTTTTGTAAACTGCAATGTGCAATCGCACTAGATAAAACAAAAGGTGTACAGTTCCAAATTCCCGAAACTCTGCAGTGCCAGCAACATGTGTATTTCTGCGTTTTGCCACACGTTCTCGTTTTCTATCATTTTTTTTTTTTTCAATTTACGCAAATTTTGAGCTGTCACAAATCGAATCAAATCAATCAACAGACAAAAAGTAGACCAGACTGCATTTTGTTGTTGGTTTTTCACACGTTTGACACCACACGAACCCACTCACAGGCGGAAAGAACAAAAAAAAGAGAACTTAAAAAAATTAATTTCAAAAAAATAGGTTTTTGTGCACTCCTCACGCGCCTACTTTTAACATTAATTTGCGTGTGTGCGTTATGTAAAGGCAAATTACCGAAAATAAATGATATTTTAATTAAGTGAACACAAAATAAACGTCGACGATGTTGGAGGCGACGACGGCATTTACTACGCCCCTCGCGACGACTGCGGCTCCCAACTAAATTTAGAACGGGCTACAAATACAGCTAATACGTCGAGGCGACGTCAACGACGCACAGCGGCAGACTAAGCGCAGCCAGAGCGGCCAGCAGCTGAAGCAGCACAGCAACCGCAGCAGCAGCCGCAGCAGCAGAACCAATGAGAACGAAGCGAAGCGAAGATGTTCCGACTATATAAATACCCGTACTAAGAATACGTGAAATGTATTAGCATGCTACAAGGGATGCTATCAAATACAACTGTGCTTAAAAGAATAGAAGTGCATCCAATGCATTGCAATACATTAACTAAAAAATATATTCAAGTCCATTTAAAATTTTTATATTATTTTTTTTTTCATATGAACACATATTAGTTAATAATTCAATTTTATAATTTTAAAAACTTTTTAATATAATAAAAAATGGACGCTCAAAATTATAGTAGTAGTTCTAATGATTAACTCTTTACGGAACGAAAAAGATCCCAATAAAAAGTCGTTAATTTAATTTAACTGAACAATACTTAAATTATTTAAAAAAGGGGAAAAAAACACGGCTATTATTAAATGATTTGATTATTATTTAATCCAACCATTTTCATCTTAATTTTATACATTTCGGTATGTGAATAAAAGGAATGTTTTTTTTTAGTTTTTACTACGTTTTCTGTACTCTTAAGCAATGTTCTATAAACAAAAAAAAAAAAAAAAAAAAATGAATCTATATTACTATTTTCAAACAAATTTAAGATATTTAAAATGGAAGATAAGTTATGATGCCATGTACTTATTATTTTGACCATGAGTGTTAATGACTGTTAAAAAATATTTGTAGTGAATCACAAAGGCTTTATTTTTGAATAAAATAAAAAAATAAAAAAAAAAACATTTATAGATTTATATAACTTTAACTGTATTTGCTTATATTTAATATTAATAAAAAATAAAAATTCTAAATGTGTTTTAAATATTTGTTGCTATTATAAAAAAAAAAAATTAAAAAAAAATGTTATCTTACAGTATTGTTAAGGTACATACAGAGTTTGGTTAATGATACATATGTAACTTTTCTATTTATGATATCTGATATATGATATATTGTGTAGGGCTAGGCGTCACAACAAATATTTATCAAAGTTTATACAGCATTTTCTGATGGTATGTACATACATATATATGTAGCTGATTTGTTGACTTCACATCTAACATGAAAATAAATTTTCGCACCAGAACAAAATTTAGCATACCCCTTGCAGCGTTTGGGTACGGGTATAACAAGCGAAACTGGAGAGCTGTGCAAGCGTAGAGCGCTTTACAGAGCGCGGAGCGTGGAGCGCAAGCGCATCATGCCGGCTGCTGCAGCGACGGGCCGCGCTGTTGGCCGCTGCTGCGTCGACGCGATGCTGACGCTGACGCTGGTGCTGGCGCTGGCGCTACACCTGCTGCGATGTTGTTGTTGACAACGCGTAGGCCAAATATTTGGACGAGACTGCACTCTTACGGTATAGCATCTGTCGACGCAGCATGCAAAGCGGTATTCGCTGATTGGACTGCACATGTACCGTTTGCCGCAGCGCACAGTGGGGCCAAAATACTTGTTGACCACATCTTTCCAGGGGAGCAACAGCTATGTATTTGAGCTTATTTGATCGTAATTGTTTGAATATGCCCGTGGCTAATTTAATGCAGATTTCGGGACCAAGCTATTTATGCTTGGGGTGGGGGACTCCTTTTCGAACTACAGTTGATCAAAAATGATTAATACAACAAGTGGAAAAGTTACAGTCGGGTGTAACCGACAGTGTGCAATACTCGTGCATAGTGTAATAACAACCAAAACATGTACTTGTACACATAAAAAATAATACAAATCGACTTTGAATCTGGACCGGTTTTGAAAAAATTTGTTGTATGATTTTTGACAACAAATTCTACATTCATAGATCTGTTTTAATGTTGTTTTTTATACTAATTATGACGATCACAATTGATTAAAAATATAAATTTACATTTCTCAATAATTTAAGCCCATCTACTCTTTTCATACGTTTGTATTGTTAAGAATAGAGTAAGAATTAAATAAGCGTTTTGCTTTCGCACAATATTCAATGAGTTGGTGCCACTGTGCGTTGGCTGCTACAATAATTTAACCAGCTAAATGCACGTGCTGCTGCCGCCGCCGCCGCCGCCGTTGACAAGTACCGGTATTATGGGCAATGTCAGTTGCAGTTGCATAACTGCCGCAAATTTATGCAGCCATCGCCACAGCAGCCGCGGCAGCAGCATGCAAAGGTGTGTGTGTGTGTGTGTGTGTGTACATATACATATGCATGTGGCTGTATTTGCATTAGCGTGTAGCGCGCGATTATCACAGACGCCGCAGTTCACACGACGCTGACGGCGGCTGCGACGCTGGCAGCGGCTGCTGCACTTGTTGCTTGACCGAGATTCGCAGAGTTCTTGCACAAGTTAACAACAAAGCTTCGTCTCCACAAACATAAACATCTCCAACAGATGTGACAGTAACGCTCCAAAAGCCGTTGATCGGGTTTGTTTTTTTTTTTGTATTTTTATTTTTATGTTTTTATTGTTAAATTGGTTGTTTGTTTTTGGCAGCAACATTTCATTGTGACTTTTGTCATTTTTGACATTTATGTGGCAATCTGCTGTTTATCAGGAAAAATAATTAGATATTGCAACTTACTTGGCTAGCATTGTTTGGTCTTGGCTGTGAGTTTAGCTACTGGAACTTGAATTATCTTGAGCTTACCTGCAAATATAAAAAAATCAACAATTGAATTAAGTGCGGATCTTTTGTGTTTGATCAACAGACATGTTACGTGAGCGAGGTAATGGAGAATAAATGAAAATCCAACACCACATACCAAAAACCTTAAAAGCAAGCTCGACAATAAAAACTACTTGGTTTCGTGGGCAGCTCAAATTATCGAAAAGATATTGTTATTATGTTATTATAAATGTAAACGTTCAAAACGTACAAATCGTCAATTAATTAAAACTGATTCGTCACTTAAAAATAAATATACAATTTACGTAATTTGATGTAATTCAAAATACTTTTTATTACCTTTTTTTATTATCAAACGAAGCACAGAAATTAATTGTTTCTATAAATACGGTGTCCAGCATTCAAGTTAGACCGTTTAATAATAACATATGTTGGTACTAATTACTTAATAGTTTTATAATCAAATGTTCTAATAACGTAGTAGTACGTAGCTCTGTAGTATCTAAATGTTTTTTTTTGACAATTTTGAAATATCTGTTTTCATTACAAAGATCTGTATGCTACTGCATACATTTCTTAGGAAATTTTAAATTAAAAATATATTCAAAACCATTCAGCTTTTCCTAAAATTTGGTCGATATTATTTCAATAAAATCAGTAAATACCTTTTTAATTGAATGAAATATATATATGAATGAAATAATAAATATGAATGAATATTAAAAATAATGTTAAATGTTTTTTTTTTTAATTTAAAATTTCGAATTTTTAAATAATATATAAAATTAAGAAACTGTATGGAAAATTTGGAAAACTGCGGTGATAAACTGGTTTTTCTCAGAATAGACCAATGTTTTCGTGCCATAATATTATTCTCTTTTCGAGTTTGTAGTTATGAATAAGCGTTAGTTGAAAATTGATACCAGGTGTAAACACAGCAGCCTGAAATATTACAAGTACCATACGCTGGATTTAATAGAAGATTTATATTGTTGAGCTCAAATTTTATCTAATGCCGATGGTAATTTATGGTGATTATCCCTAAGAATTGTTACAGCTTAAAAATAGTTCTGCCAGATTTTTAGTTTAACGATCCTTCATAATATGGCACATTAATCTCTAGAATGGAATGGCGTACTATAGCTAATTGTTTGCCTAAGCTCTATTTTGTTTTGTCAAAATGCACAGTTAATAGTTTCAAATTCCAGCCATTTCAATATCTTGTAATGTGTAATTTAAATATAGGTGTAGGTTGCTATATGTTGCTATATAAAGGTCAAATCAAAACTAAACTAACGTTTATATTGTGGATAATTTGGACTTAACTTTTTTAACGTCGAATTGAGTTAACGTGAAAAACAAAAACAATTTTTGAAATGCTTTTACTCTAACAATATATGTGATATAGAGGTCTGCGTGTCATATGGTTTGTACCATAATATGGCCAGCTTTAGTACAAAAGCAATGCTGCTACGCTGGCGCCATCTGTGAGTGAGTTGAGCATTCAAAAAGAGAGCTTGCGCTACAAGCTTTCGCTGCTGCTGCTGCTTTACTGACTCAGCTAAGCTTGAAAGCTCATTCAAGTTGCGCACCTGCGCAGGCAGTTCATTAGCTGATCAGTTAATTGCGATCAGAAGACCTTGCAAAGTATTTATTTGCGCGGCAAGAAGAAGAAGGAGGCGTAAACAGGTAAAAGGTCGGTATCACAAGTATCTATGTGTAGATACCGCCATGTATCCACGCATCTGTGTTCGTTTCAGACTGTTGCTATCTGTGGTAGCAGCAGCTTTGAGCTCGAATTGTTGTTCAATAAGTTGCACTTACTTGCTAAATGCCGACGGGCTGACAAACGAGTTTAACAATAACATAAATCACACACACACACACACAAACACACACAAACACACACACACACGTACACAATAAACAATAAACCATAAACAATAATATTGATGCGGCGCAGGGGTGGACTTTGGGGCATGGGGGTGCTGATGGCTTGGGCAACACATAATAAAATTAATTTCCATTAATTGACGCCAGCGAGTAAATGTTGAAAGAGTTCAGTTGATTTGTTGTTGATGTTGTTGTTGTAGGTGGTGGTTGGATGGCGATGGATGGGTGGAACACATATGGAGGCGACTGGGAGATGTTCGCGTTCATCGCTTACCTGCGCATTACCCATCAGAGCATCGTCTTCAACTTCGGCTTGGAGGAGCTCTTCAACATTGGCGTATAACGCCTCCACCTGTTGTGATTGTTGCTGTTGTTGCTGTTGCTGTTGCTGTTGTTGCGGTTCGTGTTGTTGTTGTTGTGGCTTTTGATTCTTCTGCTGCTGCTTCAGATGCGCATTGAGATTAATCGCCGATTTGGACTTGCTTTTGGCATAGCGAGCGGAGCAACGCAAGCTTTTAAGCACGCCGTAAGAGCGCGCATTGGCGAGCTTTTTGCAGAGGCAGAGATAGAGAAAAAGAGAGAGAGAGAGAGAGAGAGAGGTGGGAAAAGGAAAGCACAGGACGGGGGCAGCGAGTAGCAAAGGGTGTAAGCGGGTTTGCTAAATTTAAGTATCATCATCTATATAATATGCAATATTAATATATATGTTTATACGTATATAGATATATATATAGATATATTCACTTTTTTTATATTTTACATACATACGTATTTACATTTACTAATACAAACTTAATTTCTAAGGTGCAAATTGTGCTGACTTAAGCTTCAAGTGAATTGCTTTTGTGCTGGTGCAGCGGTCAAATAGTCAGGATGAAAAGTTGTGGGGGCTGCGGAGTGCAAGGGGGTTGTCTTTTTTTGTGTTGGGGCTGGGTTAAGAGCTGTACTGTCCACTTTCTATTGACTACGTGCCGGCATGTGCCATGTCCATAGCCAAGCGTTGTCACTCTCCGTGTTTTGATGAACCCAAAACTATGGGTCTGCCAACTTCCGGCATTAGTGGCCAACAACAACAACGACAATGACAACAACTATGTATGTGGCTGCCGTGTTGGGCATGAATGAGACGCTGCTGCTGGCCAATGATGATTCAATGGGTTCCGTTGCAAGCAACAGTCGCTTTCTATATATAGACATATGACCGATGTCGACTTCGACTTCGACTGCGATTGCGATTGTAAAATGTTAGCGCGCCGATAAAATCAATGAACTTCGCAATTAACAGCAACAGCAGCAACAGCAACAACAACTTGGCTTAGTTGAAACAACTAATGACTTGTTAAGCGCTGCGCATTTACCAAGTGTTCAGCAACAGCAACAACAACAACAACAATGACAACAATATTGCGCATACGCCGCCTGTGCTTCGTGTGCTTTGAAGTGGGCCAACAATTAAGCTTCATCATTGCCAAAAGAAAGTGCATGTCGCAACGGCACATGTGGCAAGCTCTAGTGTTTTGTAGAACAAGTCTAACCAGAATTGGAACCAGTACCAGTAGCAGTACCAGAGCCAGAGCCAGAGCCAGTGCCAGTGCCAGTGCCAGAATCCCATTCAGAACCAGTCAACAGTTTCAATTGCAAGCCGCAATTAACGAGCCAACTATTCGAGACGAAACCTCGAGCTGAGTGTCAAGCTCGAAGCTCCGAGCAGACTGCACGTAGCTTCAAATTGCGCAAATTGACGCCCTGTGAGAGAAAAAACAAATACAAAACAACGGAAAAAACAACAAGTAAAAACGTTTCAGTCGGCTGTAAGCGACTGCGCAATACTCGCTCACAGTATAATAACAGCTTTAAACAGTCGAAAACGGTCTTAATTATTATTGCTATTTTCGAAAAATATCGTTCATATCGAGTGGGCGTGGCGAACATTTTTCGGCTCAACTTTCAGAGGTCATCAGAAAACTGTCTGCCAAATTTGCTGGCTCTAGTTTGAAAATTGTAGGATATATGGATTTCGGCGGCTTACACGCCTTCATCCTTAGAGGAAGTCATCAGTAATCTATATGCAAATTTTTGTGTATCTTGCTTTGAAACTGAGGGAGATATATCGATTAAACCGAACGCTTCCCGTGGCCAACAAATCTTAATACCCCATCTGACAAGGGTATAAGCGAGTAATAATCCAAGTTTCCAGACCCAGCTTCAATAGTGGCTTTCATTAGCTTTTATACGGACTTTGCATAAACCCAATATACTCTTTTGACTTCGTGAAGGAGTATAAAAATCCCATTGAATAACTGATGCGGCAAACTTGTAAAGAATCGCTGCCATTAGCCATACGAGGGTTGTTTGACAAGTGCACCATATAAAAGGTAGATTTGCGAAGGTGTATATGAGGTTCACACATAAACTCTATATATTAAACATAAACTTGATACAGTCAGAGGAAAGCTCTTCTTAGTTCAAGTACAAGCGGTGTATATAAAAATAAGCACCGTGAATCATTTTTATTTTTTAATATGAAATCTAACGTTTTTTAAAGTTGGTACAAAATAAACTTTACAGAAAGTTTCGTGCTTGAAAAAGACGTTCAAAGTTTTTTTTTTTTTATAATTTTCAGAAAACAATTCTTGTTCACAAGAAACTAAGTTCCCACCTAGGCTGGAATTCTAGAACACTTGTACCTGGTGTAAGGACAACACTAAGTGTGTTCGAAATATATTTTATTTTATAAAAGTAATATTTATGATATTTAATTAATACCCAATCAAAAAGCGTTCAGCGCATTCCTTAGTTGAGCTAAACATTTCGAGCAGCCCTCGCTGTAGTACATGGCCTGACATTGTTGGAATTGCAATTGGCTTCACACCTCAGTGGATGGATTTTTAATGCGCCTCCAAACGCTGCTCAATGAATAATGGGGGCCAGCCCAGGGGCACAAGTGAGCGGAAATTGCTCGAATTTCGATTCATCAAAAAGTTCGCCGCAATCGGAAAGCTGACTAATAAAATAATCAAATCGAACTGTCACATCATCGTTATCGCTGTCAACCAATTCAAAGTTCGGCAAACTGTCTGTGGGACAAGGAGAACTTCAGCCAACAATTAAAAGAAACAAACAAAAAAATGCGAAAACGAGCTAATTTTTTAAATCTAGCTCAGCAATTAGAAATATAGACTGTGAACTCAACTTCAGAATCAAATTCTTATGTCAAGCGATTTTTGTATACTCCCCAAAGTTTTTCCATACTGACATTTTATACTGAATTACACAACTTAATCAATGAAACAGCACAAAATATTTTTGGATAAGTATTTTGTACCTTATTCAAGAATTGAGTTCATATTTGTGCATTTTAAAATTCAAAATGATTCACACCCAATTTAAGATAATTCAAATGTTCTTCAAAATTTGAAAAACAAACTTGTATGTATTCTATCCATTTCCCTATCCTATATCATGCATTGTTTGTGGCTGTCTACAAAGATCTATCTACGGCAACTCAAAAATAAATTTTATGTGTATATAAAAATTTAATTTAATATTGACAATTTTGTGCTGAAGTCCAACATCAAGGACTTATAAAACAAATACATACTATTTTAGATAATCGTTAGGGCAGCTGCAATCAATTATATAAGCTTGATTTTAAATTAACAAATTTGTATAGGGTCTCATAAAACTGACACTTAATTAGTTAAACAAAGTTAAAAATAAGAAAAAAATTAACACAATTTTTGACCGATGGTGCCCATAATATTTGAAAGATTTAAAATCTAATTCACAAGCTTAGATTCAGAAGCGAGTAAAATCGCTCGCCAAAAAGATGGGACTGATAACATATGTTTATAAAGTTTGACGTTCTTCAATGCCCTGCAATTTTTGTTTATCACAGAGCTTTCCAAAGGTAAAGAAAGGAAAACCCAACTTTGTTTTTTTCAACTCTTGATTATAGTAATAAAATTGATTGAACGGACAAATTCTATGGACTCCTAGCTGTTTGATCCACACCAATACCATTGTTTGCCTAGAGAAATTACGCTTTTATAATTACATTGTTGGGCAGCTACTCATCAACTACAAGCAATTGTTAAGCGATGTAGGTCAGTGACGACTGTGGCTCTGACTAACTAAGGCCCACGCCCTCATAAGAATTTTACAAGTGCTTTGGTAGTAAATATTAATGTACTCGCTGTGCACATGACAAATACTCGCAGTTGAAATATTTCGTTGATTATATGTTTACCTTTTTGCAATTGTTTATCAGTTGAGCTGCGCGCAACAATTAAAGTCATTCAGCACAAAACGAGTGAATGACGCAAAATAAATACGAATAACCTGAAATGAGTGTGAAGTGAACAAAGCGAATCGTTTTTGAAAAGAATTTGAAAGAATTTCGAGCTAGAATTCAATAGAGGTAGGCGCGTGTCGGTTGCTCTCAACACGATACAATTGCAAATGTCACGCACAACTCTAACTTCGTTCTTAGATGATAGATAGATGGGGACTCTATTATGAAAAATAGCACACAATAATAAATGAAAAATTCTATAAACTAATACTTTCCTATAAGGCATACGCTTCAAGTGAGTTAAATAAACGAAAAACAAGTTGAATGCAACCCAAAGATATGAAAATCTTTTGGTTATAATCGAAATTTAGACATTCTTTTGTTTAGATTGATATTCATTCAGAATATACAAAATATTTTTTTATAATACAAACAATATTCTCTGATTTTAACAAATCAATTCAGAATATAACAAAACAGCGAATTGTCTACAAAAGTTATCGCTAGTTAAACAGAAAATGATTTTTTTATGTTTTGCATTACGAACTATAAGAGGTTTTAAAAATTAACTATGATATGTAAGAGATCGAAATGTATGGAAATTTTTAGAATTGACGAAGTTTTTTCAAGGGGCCAGCAGCTTGTTAAGTATTATTGGGGTTTTTGATTTATCGGGGTACTAAATATCGAGATCCGACTGTATTTACAATGTATATTCACTGTAGAAAAATGTCTAAAACTGTTATAAACACTTTTCATTTTTCATGACATTTTTTTCAATGCATTTTTTTAACAACAACTTTAGTCATATGATACAAAGTTCTTATTTCAATGATGGATAATAACAATACTACAAAGGCATTATATATTTTTATAAAATTTCCATTTAAACTTTGATCTAATGACAAATTTACGCAATGAAAATATCCATATTAAATTTGTTTTATACAAATATTTTCGTCGAATGGACTTTCAAAAAGACAAGAAATTATATCATATAAGTATGAATGATTACATCAAAATCTGTTTTTTTTTTTATTTTGTAATTGGCTAGTTGTGTTGCGTCGTGTTTTCATGTTATTAAACTTTATTTATTGTGCTTTGTTTTTTGTTGCTAGTCATGCGCGTTTCGTGTCACGAAGGCAAACACGACACGAGGCCTTCTCTAGTAGAAAATCCACTCGTCAGTGGGTGTTTAGGGGAAATGTGAACAATTGAAGCTGCCCGCTCAAATGGCCAAAAGAGCTAACTCATGCGGGTGGAATGATCAATTTCTAGTAAGAAATTTCTATTTGTTATTGTTGCTGCTGCTGTTGCATTTAACGAGGTCGCGCGCCTAGGCCAAAGTCTAAGTCTGGCCACGTTTTCGTTACCATTTCAATTTTTGGTGTCTGTCTTGAAAATCAATTAACATTCAAGTTTCCACGGTCTCGCGCTTTAAGTTTTGGGGCTCGAGTTGGAGCTCGGCGCTGCTGCTGGTGGTGCTCGGTGAACGCGTATATAGGCCATAGAGCTGACCGTAGCATTGAACGTGACTTGGCTTTAACTGTGTTCGGTCTTCGGTCTTTGGTCTGTTTTTTTTTCTTTTCTTTCAGTGTTGTGCCTGTTGCCCCCGTTTCAAGGTCGACCCGGCTCGCGGCTGTCGCGGAGTGCATTTTGTGGGCCACCCATGACTGGTTGGTTTTAGCCAGGTTTCCACAGTGGCTTTCCACTTAACTTAACTGTCAGCCATATATTTCAGCTCATAACTGTCCTACGTGTAATTGTTATTGTTGTTGTTGTTGTTGTTGTGTTTTTTCATATTAGTTTTTTTACCGCCTCGCTGAGAGATAGCAACCCCTGCCCTCCGCCAGCGGCCATAAAAACTTAAAAATATATATCATAATAATCGTAAATAAAATAAAAAAAATTATTTTACACACATTTGTGCGTTGTTGTTGCTGTTGTTGGTTTTCTTACTATTGTTGTCGAGTGCGCGCGGTTTATCATTTAATTTTTGTTGTTTGTCAGTCGCTTCACTTCGCGTTGTTGTTGTTGTTGTTGCTGTTGTTACCCCTCCCGCCGCTCTCGCCGCCCTCGCCCACCCACTTTTTGCTGGCCGGCATTTTTCAGTTAGGGCTTTTGCTTTGCTATTTAATCTGTCATGGCATAAAAAAGAAGAGTATTAACGCAACAACGATCCATTTCGGCACTTTCACTGCTTAATTGTCGCAAAATTTCTTTGCTCCGCCAGCTTCCAAACTGCCAATTTGCGAGACTCAACAATAAAACGCCAACAAGTACGAGTTACTTAAGTCTCCAACTAAAAGACCCAACTGAACATATGC
The DNA here is from genome assembly GCA_035041545.1 of Drosophila colorata. NCBI lineage: Eukaryota > Metazoa > Arthropoda > Insecta > Diptera > Drosophilidae > Drosophila > Drosophila colorata. Next base: position 1,547,438 of record JAWNLD010000490.1, on the reverse strand, counting down.
ACATACGTACATACATATGCATATATTTGTATATGGTTTATTGTATATGTACATGCATGCATGGCAAAAAGTTCTCAATAACAGGTAAGAAAATTGAGTCAGAGAACCCTGAATGGAGACAATATAATTTGTATAAAAAGTGGGGTAGTACTCAAAATAAGTACTCGGCTGGCCCTTAAATCGTTCTGCATTATAGAGTTATATGTTAATATGCAATATGATTCTGAATAAATCAAGATCAAGTTAAATGCTTCTTGTAACAAGTCAAGCTAAGATTTTTAAATTAAATTCGTTTATGTAATAACCTCATCTTAAATTAATGTGTAGCTTAAACTAAAGACACCCGATTTTAAAATTAAACAGACACACAACAAACACTTTTTATTTACTAGTAGTTATTAGTTGGCTTTGGTCGTGCAAAGTACTCAAATTATGGGAATATTAAAATGTATCCGTTCTATCTGGATCGTATCCGTCTCAAATCACAAATAAAGTCGATCGGATAACAAACAAAGGGATGCAAACCATTCTTCTTGTTTTTTAATTATTAGTTTGTTATTTTCTTACAAACAAATTGAAAGGCAGTCGGGTGAACATTTAACTGACGTTCATAAAACTGTGAACCCCTCTTTTTACCCAGGGCATTAAAGTTTCCGCTGAGTTTAAATCAATTGTTCAATACAGTTTATATATGTCGATAGTAGCCATATTAATTATTATTACTACTATAATTTTTATTTTTACTTTTAGTATAGTTATTATTGTAAAATTTGTTTTTTAAAGAATTACCAAAATCTATGTAGATGGCTTGCACTAGAATTTGGCATGAGTCGAGCTTTGTTTCGTTACACGAAAATAAATAATTCAGTTAAAATTTTAAATTCAACATGACTTGTCAATATGCAAATATATTTTTATTTCTATATTTTTATTGATAATTGTCTAAGGGTCAAAGTCGCACAATTTTAAAAATGCCATAAATTTATTTATTATTTTTTTACAATGTAATAAAATGTATGTATTTCGCAAATTACTTTTTATAGAAAGATTGAAGAGAATTGCCAATATCGCGTGGCATTGGTCAACTTTCGGACCTTGTTTTAAGCATATGGCAAGCAATTTTTTCAGCACTCGCTTTTTTCCGACTTATAAAACAATGCCAAATTTATAATTTTGATTAAGTTACAAAAGCTCAATATACATATTTTTATAAACTTCCTGGTGTTATGCACATCTTATAAATACTATATCTAAAACTATTTTCTTGTAGTACAAACACATTTTTGTTCAGAGCTCGTCTGCGTGCCCAGTCATGCATTTATCTTTTTCAGGCAATGAACATATAAATACTTTAGACAAATATAAGTAAACTATATTCTTCATTATTGTTTGGTTGGTAAGATTATTATTATTATTCATGAATTTAGAAAATAACCAACATTACCATCATTTTTAATTCAAGACTAAGTGCTGTTAATAACAATGTCACCAAATATCAAGTTGCCCCAAGGGGCACATATCAAAATTACCATTATAAATAATTTACTTTCTTCAGTGGTTTTAACGTCATCTCTAATCGCTCCCTGAAGCAGTTTTTAATGGCTCAAAAACGCATTCGCAATCGATTCGCTGAAAGTGAATTTCGCTGAAATCGAAACCGCATTGCCAATCTATTTCCCATTTTGTGACAATTACAGCCCCCCTCGGTGGAGCAGCAAGTGGTCTGCTCATAAATTTCGGCTTGTCCCAAAGTACTCACAGCCACATGGAAATCAACCAGCGATTTTAATCTAATCGCGTCGGCCAAGTGCAGTTGCTGCTAATAATGCAGCGAAAAATAATAATACAAAAAAAGAAAAACGAAACAAAAGTTTCACCCAAGCCCAAATTGCACATCCATCAATGGATGGATGGGTAGTGCGATGGGTACTCCTCTTCCTTCCCACAAACATACATATGGTAATGGCAATGGGATCGGCATCGGCATCGGCACATCCGGTGGCCAAAGTTTTTCCGCACTCGCTTTGTTACTGCCTTTTTGCCAACATGCTTGTTTTGTGCCTTTTCTTTTTTCTTTTTTTTTTTTTTATAGGTAATTTAAATATTTTCTTTACGAAACGAGTCTGGTAATTAAAAGTTCATTGTCGTGGTTGTTTGTGTAGTTGCTGTTGTTTTTGTTGTTGTTAGTTACCCAGCAGCCGGGGCGCATTATGTGGAAACGATTTTGCAACATGCCTGCCAAAAACGAACACAAAAAACAACAACAAAAACTTTGACAGCAACAACAACAAGAAACTAACGAAAAAACTGAAAAGACAACAAACAGAAAATGGAAACCCGCCCAGCAAACCAGTTGATGAGGCTTCGACTTTGGCTTCCACACAAAACGTTTTCAGATACACACAACAAATTTTCCCACTTGGAAATTATGACAAAATGTGCAGGAGGAGGCATCATCAAGTCATCGTCATCGTCACCGTCATCGTCGGCGTCGGCGTCGTCATCATGAGCTGCCGCGGCGACTGCAAGTGGCAGGAAAAGCATGTGCCAAGATCACGTACCAAGTTCCATGTTCACATAGTGAAAGTTGAAGCAGCTGCCCGGCTAGGCTCGGCGCGGCGCGGCGCGGCGCGGCGCGGCCTCGGCCTGGCCTGACTTGGCCATGGCCCGGCCTGCCCCCGGGCCGGTACCCGCTGCCGCTGCCACTGCCTGGCCAGCTCGGCCAATGGCTTGGCTGATGACAATTTGGCGTAATTGAACTTGAAGTTGAGACGAGGAAGCAATCGCGACGTTGCAGCTGCGGCGGCACCTGCAACAAAGATGCGCCGACAGCTCAGTCACGACATTTGCGCAATCAATGCGAATAGTTTTGAAGGAATTGCGGAATCGCGGAATTGCCTGCCAGTCTGGCCGAGTGGGGGCGTCGTCAGACGGGTGTGCCTTATCAGAAATGCCGAAGCGTTTTAATGGCCATAATCTGATTAGAGAAGCGGCCGCCTGTTCTCTCTATTATTGGTTGTGCAGAACATTTCACGCCAGACGAAAGTCGGTCTATTGTGGCTGCTCTTGCTAAACTTCGAAAGAAAGTGGCGCAACGCGGCACGGTTGACAATACGTAAAAAACAATAGGTAAGAACGTTGCAGTCGGGTATACCCGGGCAGCGCATTACTCCTTCACAGTGTAAGATCAACCAAAAAATGTACCCAAGCATTATGTGTACACATAAAAATTAATTCAGAAAAATTTTATTTTTTCATAAGTCAAAATGTTTTTTGTAAATTTCAATCTGTCTGCAACAATTTCGTCTGTCTAGCTTTAAAGAGGAGGTATCTAGATTTTTCGGATTTGTCGCGCCCTCAGTGGGCGTAATCAAAAAACCTTAACATTTTATCTGTTGCAGGTATACACGAGCATATATTCCAAGTTTCAAGTCTCAAGCTTCTAAAGCGGCGTACAAAATTGCGTTCATACGGGTAGACGGACGTACAGCAAGACGGACATTGGAGAAACCCAATAGACTCTTTTCACTTCGTGCACGGGTATAAAATTAACAACAAAAAAAAAACCGAAAAAATTGTTTAAAAAAAATACAGAATAATAAAGAGAAAAAAAAAACAGAAAAAAGTACGTGAACAAGGAACGCAACGTTAATGACAGACGGGTAAGAATGCAACATACGGGGCGTACATAAACTAGATCGTATCGCACTGATTGCTTACAAGACATCAAACGTGATAGATGCCGCATGCAACACGATGTTTTTACTGCTTCAACTGTAGTGAGATTTCGCCTGAAAACATAACATAGATTTCATACATCCAACGTTTCACTAATCATATGAGATTTTCTAGCTTTTTTCGTACAATTCGCCTTTTGTGTTGGCTTTTAATTCGGCGGGTTTAATAGTACATTTCGTGAAAGTATTAAATATATGCATTAGCTGGTAATATTTGGCTTTTTATTGGTTCAAGTCTACTTCTTTGGTTCTTTTGTGCACTTTCAGCATATTATTGAAGAATTGATTTTCACCCATTAAAGTGAATTTCATAAAATCTTTCATATACAGAGCTATGGAAATTACTTTTGTCTACTATTTGGTGTCCCATTTAGCGAAACCCAATCAAATGATTCGTTAGTTGCCTGAAAATTCTCCCAAAATTAATTTAAAAAATTATATTTTTAATTTATACTACGAGTTTCCACCTATTTTCCACACCTATGGGTGAAATTACATAAAACTCTATTTTAAAATTGCAATATTTATTTTAATATGGCAAAAAATGGTAGCTCAAAGGTCAATAAAATGGGTACATAGCATATATTATATAATATTTATTTTTCTCTAATAACCTTTAAAGTGTTGATTTATTTAAACTTTTTTTTTTTATATTTTGCAAAATTGATTTAATTTATATTTGTTGTTTCTATGATTAATAATTTATGCAGTGACCTCAATTTCTTGTTGTGAGTTTATAAATGAATATAAAATTCTGTTGAACTTTAAATTCAATGTAAAAAATAAATTTCTATTTCTTTAAATATAACGATTTAGCGTATTATTTATACTATAAAGCAGCTATTGCCACTGTAATAGTATTGAGTGTTCACTTTCGCACCACTGTGCAACCAATAGCGCTTAACGGCAATTTCGAATGCGAATCAGAATATCAAAGGAACGCACAATTTGGCCCAAAAAAATAAAATAAAAACAGAAAATGCATGAGCAAAAATCGACAAGAGTTTTGGATAATAAATCATAGATAGATCGTGGCAGCAGCAGCATCGCATCTATCGCAATTTTCGATCAGTAAAATGTGCGGCTGGAGAGCGCGTCGAACCGCAAAACGGGCCAGATGCAGATGCGTGGGGGCACATTGGCCAATCGGGCCATAGATGGCAAGACAGGTTAATTAACGATTTGTACTAATTAAGTTGCGCATCTTTGACAAGGGACAGCAGCTGCACAAAAGAGAGTGGGGGGAAGGGGAAGGGAGAGGGGGAGGGGGGTCAGTTAGCGATGTTGTCGCACGCCCGAATTGCTACAAATTGTGCAAAAACATTCGGAGCCAAGAGGCCAAATGTTGTTTGGGTTAATTGTTGGTGGTAGTAGCTGGCACAGTATTTGAAGTGAGTCAGTGAAGTAAGTGTAGTTAGTTAGTCGGTGGCTGGTTTGATTCGTTAGCATGCGACGTCAAACATTAAGAGCTCAACTCACCCATGAATTATCTCGGAATTGTGACATATTTCGCGTGGACATGGGCGGCCACTGCCTCCCAATAATATCTGCAGCTCGATTGTGCTTAACGGCGGCGCACTCGCTGTTGCCAACAGTTCGTTTAGTGTTTGGTTCAAATGACGGAGAAGAGAAATATTTATTTAGGTATGTGTGTATGTTTGCATGTATGTGTATATTTTGCATGGGTATTGGCGGGCGGCGCGGTTACTTTCAATTTCGATTGCAATTTCTCGTTTATTTTGTTTTTAGCAGTTTTCGTTTTCTTTTGCGCTGCTGCGGCGGCTTTTGGGCTTTCATCTAAGCATTTTGTAAGCTAAGCTGGACATACACACAAGTGCGCACACACACACACACACTCACTCACTTACACACTCACAGATTGCAGCTAAGCGTAACGCATGAAAATGAGCGCCAAAATGTACAACATAAAAAATTGAAAAGCAGCGCTCGAGATACTTTTGTATCTATATTTTTTTTTTTTGGTATTTTTTGCAAGCACTCAGCCGCAACTGTGCACAACGTTTATTATGTTTTACGTTAGGGCATATAGCCCGTATATATACATATAGACAACACAATGCGGACAAAAAACACACGAGAGACACAAATGCAATTGTATATTGTAGGGCTACTGCGGCGGCGACAGGTTCAGCTTGAGATACATTTGGACCGCACTTGAGCCCCAGCTACATACAGATGGGCCACAACCTTGCTGGCTTAAGTAATTCATTTACATTTGGCAGTTGCAGTTGCAGTTGCTCTTGCTTCTGCTGTTGCTGTTACCCGTTTCCAGTGGCAGTTCAGCAGTTATAAAAAAAAGCAAAAACAAAAACACGCCGAACGTTAGCAAATAATAAAAACAACAGTGAAAAACAAAAACAAAAAAAATCAGCAAAATAACCGCGATAAGCAATTAGCCGAGCGCGGGTTTTGCCCTCAAACGCGTCGAACCGAACTTGTTGACTCTGCGCCGCTTACTAAACAACGACTGCCCCAGTCCGATACTCAGCCCGATACTCAGTACCAGCACGCACCCTTGCCCCCCTGCCACCCCTGCTCAGACGGCTTCAACAACGAACTTTCTAAACGCTTTAGCGACGCTCATCGCTCATCGCTAGCTCGCTCGCCGCTCATCAGACTTGATTTTCTTTTAGCAAGTGCTCGTTCGGCCAACAGGTGGGCCAAAATGTAACCGGGTCTCGCCATCGTCGTCTGGTGGTGCATTTCCCCGCTTACCCAGTTCACGCACCATGCGCAGCCAACGAAGCTTTAAAGCTGCTGCGCATGCGTTCACTATTGTGGCATAAAGCTCAAATCGTTGCAAAGCGATTGCATGCATGTTCCGGGCACACGTGGTACAAATGTTCCAAAGTTGTTCCAAAACAGAAAAGTCCATACAATTGAATTAAATCAAACATATTTATAAAACGAACTTTATTTTTCACATATTCATTTCAAAATTAAATCAATAATAGAAAACAGACTTAAATTTAAATTTATTTATAAAAATCAAAAAAGCATAAACAAAATGTTTGATGTTAATCGAAAAAATAGGGCTCTACTGGAGTTTTGGCATAAAATAAGCAAAATGGAGCTTAGCTATTTCGGCATATTTGCCGTTAATAGAGACGGTCGTAAAACGAGTAATGGGTGTACTTTATCAATTCAATGGTACGCTGTACCGTTTTTCTACAAAATGGTACAATTTTGTCTTCCATTGCTTTTAATACCAAGTTAGTGTATTTATTTTGCCAACTATTTGTTTTTGCAATGTTTAACTAGCTTTAAAACTGAGGGAGATATATAGATTTTATCGAATTGCCACGCCCACGACGATCTAAAGATCTTTAAAGGGGGTAACCAGTTAAAATTCTGAGACTCTTGCTCTAACACTGTGGCAGATATGGACTTTCCTTTTTTCTGTGGCAGGAGTGTCAGGCTGTCTTCTAAATTGTAATCTGTCTTCTAAATTTTGAGATTCTAAATCTGTGGGTTTTTGCAATTCGTAGGCCGGGGTGGGCCGTGTGCTTTCTAGTGGACGTGGCCGGGATATCAAGGTTGCAATCTTTGGGGGAGATCACCAGCAATCTACATACCAAATTTGGTGACTCTAGCTTTTAAATTGTGGGAAATATTCACCTTTTATCGATTTGGGATTTGAGGTGAATCGACATGTTATTGATTGGCCAGTCTGTAAGTGGGCGTGGCACAACAATATTCACACTTTGGCTGAAGCAGATAAATACAAGTATAAATTCCAAGTTTCAAGAGTCTAGTTTCAAAAAAGTTGCGTTCATCCGGACAGACGAAAGGACAGCAAGACGGACATTGCACAAAACCAATATACTCTTTTCACTTCGTGAACGAGTATAAGAAGTAAAAAAAATTGCTTGATTTCTCAGAATGATTAATTTAAATACCTAAACGAATTCTTATTTTTTATCATCCCGTCAGATTGTCATACTTTGTCAAATTTATTAAATTTTTATAGGCTCAAAAATATATCTCTCTACTATATGGTTTGGTCTTCGTTTAATCAATAAAGAGTTTTCTTTGGGATGACGAATATTAAACATAAGGATGGCGTAAAGCAGAAGCGACTGTTATACACAAATTTCATTGTATTGAGCTATATCATATTAAAGTCAGATTTTGGTGACGCAAAAACTCAATTTTCGTCTGCTAATTCCTATGGCAGCTATATAGCTATATCCAATCCAGCCGACTAGGACATATGTACAGTGTCTGCAGAAAAAAGAAAAGTGTACAATAAAAAAGGATTGGCTACAATTGAACAACAAAACATACAAAGTCGTTTATTAGCGCGTTTTCTTCTATTTTCTTTTGTGTGCCTTTGCGTGTTGGCTTACACCCAAATTTGTTAAACAAAATCATTAACATTTAATACATTTGTTACATTGGCATTGAACTGGAAGCGACAAATTTCGATTCAAACATTTCTTTAGCTGCCCGAAACAAAGGGCCATATACACGTTTCGTGGCATTGTTTTTGTATTGTTATTTCTAATAAATAATTTCATAAATTTATTTCAGCTGCCAAACAATGATTTCAGTACATACACATACATACACATATATCGTATAGAGTAAGATAGGGAGAAAGACAAATAGCTAAAGAGAGAGAGAGAGAGAGACAGAGAATTGGAAGAGCATTGCTTTACTTGTGTTAATATGTAAATGCATAGTTTGGAATTGTTTGCGTTACTTATAAAAAATACAAGAGTACAATATACGATTCGTTATTTGGCAATATAATTAAAGATTGCCACGATTAATGAAACCATACACAAATACATATACACCAAATATTAAAAGCCTAAAGCCTGAAACCAACATTGCTGTTCGCATTTATTCAGTTTCATGTCGTTGTTGTTATTGCTTACAGTGCATTGTGCAAAAGAACAGATCGCAAACATTTGCTTGTTTTTGTGCCAGAAACTTGTGTGAAAGTAATGGATATTATTCTTAATATATGTAAGTGTATAATGCCCATCATGTTGGTTTCGATTTCACATATTCATTGAAAATTCCGAAAATATTCGTTTAGTCTGCTATATTCGTTGGCTCTAGGTACAATTAAGGTAATGTTCATATATCTATGCATATAAGTAGGCATGTACTTATGTATATGTTTGTTTGTTTGTTTGTTTATCGTTATATCGTTATGTTCTAAAGCTATTGTTGTAATCGCACAGTTGTTGTTACGTTGCTTTCGATTTGTTAACATTTGCGTTTCGAATTTTACATAAGATTAATACATTATACATATATCATAACACGTTCCATTACATATGTAAGTAAATATATATACGTTATATAGTAGTATAAGATGTGCTTTTGTATATGTATATAAAGTTTAAAGCTTCTTGTATGAAATGCCGCACAGCGCATTTGTTTACGTTTATCTTTTGTTATCTGTTTTCTCTATTATTTTTGTTATTTTTCTTTTGAACTTAAATAACATACGCAGTGCAATGTACAATATGTAATTGTTTTTGGGGTGTAGGTGAAGAGGGCATGCAGCAGGATATACACATAAAAATTAAATTAACCAAACTGTTGAACAGGTCAATAGTTTACATATGCTTACATACTATATACATATATATACATATACATATGTATATATATATACACTGCAATATACAATTAGTTAAAAAAACTTTTAAAATTTTTTAGAACATTTGGTGATGCATTTCTAAATTGTTCTCTTGTTGGCACTAATGTTTCGAGCAACGAAAAATGCATAAAAAAAATCATAATAATAAAAATATATATATATAATAATGAATTAAAAATAATTGTTTGTGTATATTTGAACTAAGTGCAACAAATATAGCTTTCTCCTCGTCGTCATCATCCGCCTCTTATCATGTTCATCTTGTTGTTGTTGCTGTTATTGTTGTTCTAACTGCAGATATTGTTATTGTTGTTGTAGTTGTAGTTGGGAATCGTGTCCACGTTTGTTACTTGTACAGCTAAAGGTGTTTCAGAAATGGCCGCCGTTGGAGTGCTCGCTTTCGGTGCAAAGTAAACCTCATAGTTGTAATATCAAAGCTCATCGCTGGTGACTGGATGCTCCTGCACGTACTCCTTGGGGAAATATCCAACCTGCGAATGAATAACTTGATAATATCCACTGTGCGACATTGAATTGTTTTTACGAACCGTATCACCAATTTTTCCGCGCCACCAGCCTTTGCTATCGCCATCCTTGCCGATCACAAGCACCTGGCAATCAGTGCGCAGCTGCAGCTGATTGCTGCCCGCCTTCGGGTCAAAGTCGTACAGCGCGGTGGCAATGACCTCGCGGAACGGCCACTGCAACGACTGATTGAGCCTGTCAAATGAAAAGAACACAAGTTAACGTTGTGACTGGGCCAGTCGTTTAAGGCATAACGTATACCCGGCAAAGTTTTCCCCCAGATCGTTGCGCTCATAATAGGAAACCAGCTCAACGATGGTCTTGAAATGGCGGCGCGAGGATAAACAATAGAGCATTGATTCGCCATCGTTTTCCTGATTGATTTTCATATGCTTAATGACATGATCATCGGTTCTGCATAGAGAAAAATATGTGATTCAATATTGTTGTATGGATATTGTTGAGTCTAAGTTGATCGGCACTCACTTCAAGCTGAGCGCATACATGGTCTCGTGCGGCGTGGAGGCACCCTGTGGACGAACGCGCAGCAAATAGGTGCCAATGCGTCGGTTTTCCAATCGATTAGCGGCCGTTTCGCGATCCATGTTCCCAACAAACCAATTGAACTCCGCCAACTGGCGATCGCACACGGGCGGCGGTATGCTGACCGGATTCTGTTTGCACCGTCCTGTCGAAGAGATGCAGCCCCTGTGCACACTTATCTGGCACACCTTGCAGCGATAGCCCTGATGAATGCGGCCCTTAAGAAACTTGGAGCAGTGCCGACACGTTGTCGGCGCATCGAAGGTGTAGATTTCCATTTTATGATCCGTATTGCGACAGCCGGGTGGATCGAGGCTCTCCCTGCAAAATGATAAAAACGTTGAAGCTTCACTGTACCACTGCCAGTGTCAGTGCATCACTTACATGGCCTCGGTCAGCGCCTTGCGCCACTTGTCCCGCTCGTGCTCCGACTTCAAGTAGAGTGTGAAAGCGGTTTTGGCCGATTTGCGTGCCAACAGCAGCTGATATTTGAAGCGCGTGTCGCGGCCGAGCGTGCGACGGGAGTGGCTCTGCTCGACGCGGTAGTCGGCGAGGTTGTGCGAGTCGCGATATGTGTACTGCATGTCGCCGGTTTTGATGTGCAGCGGCTTGACCAGTATGAGAATTTTGTCGAAGACGAACGCATAGCGCATCTTGGTCTTCTGATCCTCGTGCGCCTTTATGTGCAGATCACCGTCGAGGAGCAGGCGGCCGTACTGCAGCAGATCGTTGCCGTTCTGCGGCAAATTCAAGTCAAATATGCTGTCCTTGACCTTTTGTATAATGACAAGATGATCTGAGTCGCGCTTAACCTCGTTGATATACTGGGACACATCGATCATGGCATCCTTGGCCCGCTCGAGCGCACGATAGTCCTCGTGCAATGGCGACGTCTCCTTCACCAGCTTGTCGAGCAGCAAATGGTATTTGAGTATGCGCTGCATGGGCACGGAAAGTATGTCCCGCAGCTGCAGTTTGCCCACGTTGTATTCGCGCTCGCATTTCTGCACCAGTTGGTCTATGATTTGGTTTTTCTTGCACACATCGGCCAGGTAATCGATGGCGTTTAGCAGGCAGGAGCAGTACTCGCCGTAAATAAGAAACGGCTCACGAAACTCAAGGAAGACCTGTCCCATTTTGTGCTTCGTGTTGGGCACCAGCGATTCGCGCAGCTTCTCCAGAAACTTGGTGTGAATGTCAGCCAGTTCCTAAAAACACAAACATCTTAGATATGTGGACATTGTCCTTGTTGCTCAATGCTCACTCGTATGCGCGGAAAGATGAGACGCAGTTCGTCTTGGTTGAGATGACGCTCTAGCGGCAGCATGAACTTGGCGTTGAGTGCATTGAGCACGTCCAGATAGTTGGATTCCGTGTCGATGAGCTCGCGTATGACATAGTCGCGCTGCTCGAAGCTGGTCGCCGATGTGGTCTACGGGAACGGGAAGAGATGTGCAGCAGTTAGTCGATCTGAGCTGAGCTTAGGCAGCAGCCTCGTCACAGAGTCATGCAACTAAGCATAGCTAAACATTGTTTGGCAGGCTTTAGATAATGTACAAAGTTGAACCAAATTACTACCTGGCCTCTACTCGTTCTGTGCAGTGCGCACAAATCTTGATAGACCTCCTCTTCTTTTGTGTTGGTGTGATCATAAACGGTTCCATTGCATGCAATATTGTCGGTAGTACTGAATGAAACATAAAAACAGAAGAAACAAAATAAATCAAAACAAAAAATGGATAACCAACGCAAAACTATAAGCAAAATATATACATTGAAAATATTTCAAATTTAAATTAAAATAATTTGGCGCGCATAAGTTTACACAATTGCGATAGTTCCAATGCAAAAATCGTTTTTACTGCTATCACATACAGAAACGATTATCGATAGGTCGATACAAAACGATTGTGCCTCATCATCCGAGCACAACAGCAGTTTAACACACCAGCATTGTCAATAACATTGCGATGTTAGCTTAACAGACGGCGAGCAGAACCAGGGCAGCCAGCCAACAGCAGCAGCAACAGCAGCCCGAGCATCCAATTTCCATTTTTTTTTATTCGTTAATTTTACGCTGCACGTGCGTTGAAGGCATTTTTAAGCGCATACTGCGCAATGGAACATCACACTTATGCAAAAAGTGGCTCCAAAAAGTGTAAGTAATCAGAGTGCATTCGCCAAAGCGAGACACTGAGGCTGTTACTGCGCATCGTTGCAGGGTCCGTGGAGGAGAAGCGTCTGCTGGTCACCAAGCGCATCGAGGCCGAGGACTTGTTCTCCAAGTACTCGTCGAAACAGGCGGAGCCATGGAAGTAAGTGCGCTTTTTGTGTGAGCTCGTCGAACTTCTCTATTGTTATTGTTTGCGTTGCAGGAAGTTCAAGGACATGGCCCGCATTGGCGACTACAGCGAGCGTGCGCTGCGCAAGCAGTGGCTCACCATGGTGCAGCGCTACCGCGTGCAGAAGTCGAACGCGCGGGCGACGCCTATCAACAAGCAGTGTATCGAGGTGCTCAACGAGGAGTGGGAGTTCTTCGGCGAGATTCACGCGTACATGAACCAGAAGACCGCCGACCTGCACTCGTACGCGCTCAAGGAGCCCAACGTGCAGGACTCTTCGCACAGCAATGTGGCCATACGCGGTGTTGCCAATGATCACAACTTCTGTGCATCCGCAGCGGCGCCGATTAGCGGACTCAAATTGGCGCGGGCTCCGCTGCAGGATCCGGCTGACGTCGACGAGGAGCTGGATCGCTCGCTCGCCGAATCGGATGAGCAGCAGCTCGAGCTGGATAAGAGCTGCTGCGCCATTCTAATGAGCATGCATATCCCGCTTTCGAATGTGAACTACAATGAAGTGAATGCGGTCACAGCGGAGGGCTCACCGTCGGACATATACACGGACTCGGACTCGGAGGAGAGCTCCCAGCCATCCGACCCGGTGGCCGTCGAGGTTTCCGACCTGTCGGAGGCGGAGTCCATCATGGACTCACCTTTGCCCGCCAAACCGGCGGAGCAGTTGCCCACGCCCTTCGAGACAGCATCTGGGTCAATGCCGCCGGACGAACGGACGGACGATCAGCCAGCCAAGACGTCCAGCTGGTCCGGCTCAGCGTCGCTGGTTGAACAGGCAACTGCAGCCCGGCCGTTAAAGAGAAAGCGCAAGCCGATGAGCGAGAGGGAAAAGTATTACAGACATCGCCGCCGCTACGAGCACCGCATGGAGCTGCGCCTGGGCGGGCTGTGCAAGGTGGCTGGCCAGCTGTTGGAGCACTTGGTGCCGGGCGTGAATGTGGCGCCGCTCCTAATGAACATCTACAACAACGTCGACTACAACTGCAACAGCAGCTGCGACGACGATGAAGACGACACCGATGACGATGGCCAGCAATGAGCCGGGAGTTCGGATGGAAGCTTAAGATGCTAAACATCATATGTTCCTCTAACTAACAATCGTATATTGCTCTATTTACACACACACACTCCCACACACACACACACACACACACACACACAACTACAGACATACACACACACACACACACACACACACACATACACGAGATCAGGGCTGTTATTTTCGTAAGGTGTACAGAGACACAGGCACGACAGGTAGAAACACGAACTGTATTTAAAAGAAAAGACTTGAAAAGCATGAAACGCTAAGCTCTAGATAGTTCAAAGCATGATCTCTCTGGAAGATCACAAAGAATTATTGTAGATACTCGCTTATTGTTTATGGAAAGCAAATAAAATATAACACACACGGACACACTAGCAAAAAGGAAAACTATATATACAAACATATATGCGATGTAAATATTGGCAAAGGATCGAAAAAGCAGCACAAAGCAAAAGGATAAACTAATAACTTGTATATGCAAATCGGAGATGTTGTCGAAAGTTTAAGGACTACAATTGCAATGCTCTATTGCAAGTCTGGGCTATTACAATTATATCCAACAGATTGTATATCCGACCAATGTCAATAATCTACTGTTTCTTATATAAAATTGTTACATATCGTTTCAAAAGTTGCTGTCAGCTGTGTTTCAAGATCGAATCGGGTTTAAAAGTAGCTTGTTATTTGATGATGTTTGATCAATCAAAATAATTATGAATACGTATAAATTATAGTTATGAAAAATCAACCCAACTTGTTAATGTCATTGACTCAGCCTGGGGTTTCCTGAGTGGGGAGGATTCTTTCAAAATATCTTTAACTAAGCTCATGAAATTTGATGTGAAAGCTAATGGCCAAATGATTTGGAAAATAAGATATCAAATTCGGTCTATCATAACCTAATGGGATATAGCTTTATATATTACTGATTTAATAAGATTGGCGACAACTGGACAAAATTCGGAATGGGGAGCGCTTGCCAGCCAGATTTTAAGAGGTAATTTCATTTGACATTAGATATATGCATATAAAAGTACTTGATTTTCATCAATCAGGCTTCAAACTTTAACCCAAAGTGCAATTGATTAGCTTTATGTTCTAATTAAGTTGGGTTCAATCGAAAAACCCTGAAGCATCTCAAGTGAAAATGGGAAACAGGAGTTCCATTATCAGTTCACATTTGGATTTGCTTTAGCTGCAAACATAAACGAGGCCATGAGACGAGATAGGCGCGTATTATAGAAGCATGTTTGTTTTGGAGATACCCATTTGGGTGAGCTGTTATCAGAAAAGCTGGCAAATAAAAGGCCCCAAAAATGTGGATCGATATCAATTTTGTGTGTTTTCTGATTTGTTTTTTTCTACATAGCTGGCTGCATCGCTGTCGCGAGTCAGCAAATCGTGTCTGGCATATATCCGCGCTTTCATGGAAGCCCCAATCGAATGAGACTGGCGAATTCGGATGACAACGGTTTCGATTATTAAAGAGGAGAGAGCAAATAAGTACAGAGAGGTAAAAAACGTAGCCATTTCCGCTTGTGCCGGTTGCCATTTTTGCCCAACGGAATTGCGATTTGATGGTGCCCCCATGGGGTAGTCTGTTCAGAGAGCGGGGGGATCGAAGATAACGCAACAGCAACAGAAATATAATCAGAAACAGAAAGTATAAGCAAAAGCAAACAAAAGAATGCACAGACAAAATCTGACATAAATTGCAGTGCAGGTGGATTTGATAGTTGTGTGTATGTGGGTGTGGGTGTGTGTGTGTGTGGGCGTGTGTGGAGTGTAGTTGGTGATAGTTGTGAACGGTAGGCAGCTGTGAAGCAGATAGCCAGTTTGCATAAATACATACGAGTAGAGTCTAGGTGGGTTGCAAGTACAAACAAGCGGTGGTTCGGGTGGTTTGGTGGGTTGTGGTTGGTTGTTGGTGGTGTTGCACATGGTATTACAGAGAGTTTGAAACGAGCATGTGGAGTATGAAGGCGCACACCTCTGGTTTGACCGTGGACTGGAACGTGACGTAGCACAGATCCTCGTAGACCTTCTCGTCGTCCTCGCTGTAGATGTCGTTGATGTACGCGTACTCGTGCTCCGTGGACATCTGCATGGACGACCGATAGTTGTAGACGGCGGCAGCGGCGCGCTGCAGTCGCTGGCTCTCGCTGACAAACAGCGACGACGATGACGAGCCGGTGGACGCGCGCAGGTGTCGCTTCTCTGGGCCACAATGCTTTGACGGGATTGTGGCGGCCGTGGCCGCAGCAGCCGCTGATGTGCTCGCCATGGGCGGCTCCAGTTGGGGCGTGGGCGTGACGCAGTCAGCGCTGCCGCCGCTGGCCACGCTCAGGCTCAGGTCAAAGGAGAGTGCGCGCAGCTGGCCCTGGACGGATGGGTCGATGTCAACGCAGACGCTGACGCTGACGGCGTCATTGTCGATCGCCGCATCGCACATGTTCGACAGCGAGTCCTCGATGTAGTCGTCGATGTCCTCGGTGCCGTTCTCAATGGTTATGTCGCTGTTCTCGTCTTCCACAGAGAGCGAGCCGCTCTGCGAGGTGCGCTCGTAGTATTCCGAGGAGGAGGAGCCCGTGGCATCGATGCTGCCAGTTGTCTTCCATTCATTGCTGCCGGTAGAGGATCGTGCAGGCGTGGCAGGGTGCAAGGGGCATTGCGACACACACACACACACACACACAGATACACTCGAGCACACACAGAGAGCGCGGGCGTACAGGAAGGCATGGGAGTTAGGCGACATACAATGAACATTTGGGGCCAGCAGAAAGGCAGTGTTTAGAGGGAGAAAGCGAGAGAGCGAGAGTACGGAACAGACAGGCAGATAGGAAAAAGAAAGGAAAGAGAGAGAGAGAGAGAGAGAGAGAGAGAGAGAGAGAGAGAGAGAGAAAGAGCGTTAGATAAAGCTTGGGCATGGATATTCTTTTGTTTGGTTTTGTTACTGTTGTTGTTGTTGTTGTTCTTGCTGTTCTTGTCTTGATAAGCAGCCGGACAGGGGCTTAAGCGGGTCTCGGGTCTGTGCTCTGGCATCGGGACACCGCTTATGCTGGGCGCATAATGAGACTGCGCCCGAAAACAAACATCTCAGACGGGAAATGCAAACGAACAACGGATTGGCTTGGTTCCAGTGGCGGGTAGGGGGTGTATGAGGGGAAGGGGGGTGTTGGGGGAGGGCTGGTTTTGATGGTGGTGTGGGTAGGTGGAAAGGCGCAGAGCACGCACTAAAGATAACACACGGCGTTCAATGCTCGCTGTGACCAGCTAGAAAGGGGCAGCACTTACGTGGAATGCAAATCCTTGTAGATGGCCTCGTCCGAATGGGAACGCTCGCTGGGCGACAGCTGCAGATTGAAGCCGCTGCAAAAGCGAAGTAGAAATTTGCTGATTATTGCACAGCTCTCGGATATGATTGGGCGCGCGATGCGAGCGTCGCAGGCCGGAGCAATGAGCTCATCCCATTTGACCCCAACGACCAAAGGCGTGCTTATCAAGCCAAGCGCTTGACGACCGCATCGCGCGCCCAGATCGCGTGGGCAACTTACATCAGTTCCGGATGCATCTGCTGCACCTTGCGGCACTGCGACAGTTTGGCGAGCGTGATGAGCACGCGATGGAAGTTGGTGAGGTCGTAGAGCATCGTCGGTTCGAAGAGATCCGCGTCGCGAATGTTGAAATGATTGTGGCACACGTCCAGGAACAGCTTGATGTTCTGGCAGCACAGGAACTGAAAGCAGAACAAGGCATATTCGTACAAGCGGACGTGATTGCGGTTCGGGGTGCTCACCTGGGCCATTTGGGGCTTGCGATTGAATTCGCGAGCTTCCATGCTGCTGGCGTCCAGGTGTGTGACCAGGTTGCAGAGTAGGACGCCGTCGCGCAGCGTCATGGCCAGAATGCGTATCTCGGCGTCGGCCAGGGCGGCCTTGTGGTCGCTGGGTATGACCTTGCAGCGCACCAGCCAGGCGACGCATTCGCGCCACAAGTCCGCATTGGCCGCCGCCGCCGCCGCTGCTGCTGCGGCTGCTGCTGCCGCTGCCGAGGTCGAGGTCAGTGCAGCTGCAGCTGCGGCCCCGTTGCCAAAGCTATTCGAGGCCATTTGCCAGGCACTGGACTCCGTTTGGGAATTGCTGCTGGAGCGCGATCTTGGGCGTGTGTGCGGACAGCTGCTGCTGATGCTGCTACCAGGGTGACGGCTGGGGCGGATCGGGCGGGGCGTTATTCGGGGCGTGCGGCGCGCGCATCAATTTCTCGTTTCTTTCTTTACTTTTTTGTAATGTGTTGCGTTTAATGAAAACAATTGAAATTCATCAGTTGGCCGTTGCGCGTTGCCGTCAACAGATACACAGCAACAACAACAAATGCAACAACAACGCGAGCGAGAGCGAGAACAGCAACAACACCGACGGGAAATCGCACTGGAAAGAGCAACTTTTTGGGGCGAACGCCAGCGGTCGGACGCTCGTTTGATTTCTTCTCTATATTCAATTGATATTTGCTGTTCCACACTTAATAGATTGCACGGAGGCGCTGACAGACACAGACACAGAAACGGACACACAGACGCACACACACGCACACGCGCACCCACACATACACGCTCACACAGCTGAAGAGGATGCGTATTCGGCTGTTAACATCGATAGACCTCTGTCGCTATCGATATTCGTATATTACATTTTCTGTTATCCGCACAGTTGCTTCGAATGCACGCTCTGAGCGAAAATGCACCTCCTATTGAATTTATCGCTTGAAAAAACTGCGTGCGAATACGCTTGGTATTTGTTCAGTTTAGTTCCCGTATGTAAAAAAGGTAAAATCGAGGTTTTTGCTAAATCTATGAAGAAATTGCCAAAAAAAAATTTAAATATTCTAAAATAAAATTTGTGTTTCGGTGCCAAATAAGTAAATGTCAACTGAGTTTTAATATTAATTATATTATAATTAAAAAATGTTCTGCAAAATCAATACTTGAATTAAAATAAAATTTTCAAATCAAACATAAATTCAAATTAAAGATAGCTTTTGTGCTAAATAAATTCCGACACTCAATATGAAATGTCATCGATAGGAAAATACGATCATCTGACCATATTAAAGTATTACCGATAGTCTACAATTAGTTGACTCTCATCTCAATGAATTTACTTAGCACTGCTACACAAATTTAAATTTCTAATTATTTATATTTTAGGCTAGGCTTTACATTTAGATGCCGGAAATGCTTAGTTTTGTTTCAACTGCATAGATTTAGCAAAGCCCCCGATAAATTTGCACCTTCTGTACCTACGGGAACTAAAATATACCACCAAAGAATCAAATTAATTGATTCAATTTAAACAATTCACTAGCTGCTTGCGAATACATTTACCTGCACATTCGCTGTTAACCTTAAAATGGTACTGTTAGCTCAAAATGGTTGGTAGGGCACCTAATTTATCGATTTTTATATCGATTGAGATAGCAGGGCTGTGCACATGGATGCATTTATGCAATTAGCGCTTAATTTGAATTCAAATTCGAGCGGTGAGTATTGATTATTAAAGGACAACATTTGCAAGGTTGTATTATAGAAATAAGACGTAATGTTAATTTGCATTAAATGTATAATTTTCGGAAATTTGAACCACGAACTGCTGAAAGAAAATTGTAGATTATCGCAAAATCAAAATAATTGTTTTACATATAATGAAAATATTTTAATCTTCTTTAATGACTATTTACTATTGTAAAATATAATTTTTTGTTACAAGTTTAAAATGGAGGCTTATTCTGTTGGCTGCCTACGTCAAGTATTGTTTTATCTTGCCATTGCAAAATCTTAAAAATTGCACCAACCGTTCATGTATATTTTTCACATTAATCGGGTCAGCACGGCCAGTAAGCAAATTCTAAGCTGAACGTGAACAGCAGCTGCCTTAGCAACAATCCTTGGGTGCTCTCGATTTGGTGCGACCAGCACAGCTGTATTTTATAGTTGTCTGCAGTGGTCGTAAACAAAATATTAGTAGCAGCAACCCACCCAAAAAAAAAAAAAAAAACACGAAAAACAAAAAACCGTAAGCTTCGATAAACAAAAGCTAATCCGAAACGAGGTGGCGGCCATTGCCCGGGTACACCTTCCAATAACAATAACGCAAAATGCCGCGTGTGTTTCGCTCGGCTCTCGTTCTTTTTCAATTCGCAAATGCCAGCGAAATAAAAAAATATAAAAAGGAAGGCACAATAAATTATGAGCTTGAGATAAAACAAAAAGCGCAAATTGAACTGGGCGTAAATTAAAAAAAGGCAGCAGCGAGAATAAAAGAAGTAACGACCGCAGACGCGGCAGCACCTGAAGCGGATGCGGACGAATCACAGACGTTGTATAAACTTGACCAGGAGGCACAAACAAGTTGACGGCCTGGCGCGATGTCAGCTTGGAGCTGGCCGCCTGGGCTGCGTGCCGAAATCAAAGATAACGACTCATCAACGGCGTCATAAAAACGTGACATCAATTTTATTGCTGCGGGACGTCAGCAACAGCAACAGCAGCACCAGCAGCAGCAGCAAAGGCAACAAAAACGGCTGCGGCGGCGACGTCATCGTTCGCGCGTCGCGACGCAAAAGGTCACGTAAAAGGCAAAGCCAAAGGCGGCGACAAAGCGGCAGACGCAAAAGTATTGTGGCATAAACTGCGGGGCAAAAACTAAAATAACACCAGGAGAGCTTACCAGCAGCAGCCACGCTAAAAACAATCCTCTTCACTCGAATAGGGACACTACAATAATATTTCTGCAACATAGCATGATTATATATTTCAGATATTCTCAAAGTAAAGTATCCGGAACAACATTTATTTTTTATTGTTTCCAGTTTTGGGCTGGGAATTCAAGCTGGTGTATGGTTTTAGACGAAAGCCATTAAGGCCAGTGCTTTTAAAAGATTGGTTCATATTTTATAAGCATATTGTTTAAATAAAATTGTAAATCATTGGTAGCTCGGGAAGTGCAACCTCCAAAAACTCGAATTTACCGAAAATCCAAATCTTAGACGCCTTTAATTTAATATTGATAAATATTATTTTTTTAAAGAGATCATAAAATAATCGGTACAAATACCAATCATTATTTAAAATTTGTTCTAATTATTTTTTATTTTCACAAAATAAAAAAATAAAAATAAAATAAAAATTCCCGGCTAGAGCAGTCTTCTTTAATTTAATGTTTTATACTGTTTATTTACCAAATTAAATTTAAATCCAGCGATAATAACCAGCAACAAAATGTACGAAAATACATAGTATTATTTTAAGTATATGTATTCCCCTTGTATAAATTCCCATTGTTTCAAGCTACGTAATAATCACTACAAATTATTTAATAATAATTAATGTATATATCAAAAATAATATACTTTAAAATAAATAAAACATATACAATACATATACAACATATATATGGCACTTTTGGGGTATTTCTGGGGCACTGACCATATTCAAGTGCGGATCACTGTATTTTTACAATAAAAATCTTATTGCTATTTGTGTTTGTTACTGCGACTGCTGCTGCTTACGTTAAGAATTGCTGCGCAGCCGAAGCGGCGCCGCGTTACGCACAAAGGACAAGCCAATGGATAGGCGCAGGCGACAAATGCGTGGCAAACGTTAACTATTTTAAATACTGAAATTTTAAGAATTCATTCTTTGCCCATAGCAAAGCACAGCCCACGGATAGAGAGGAATATTAAAGTGTAAGCGAGCGGAAATTAATCATGTTTAATTAAGCTGTGTCAGGGTGCCTGCGTGGTTGTCCACTTGGAACAGGCTAATTGAATGCACACAGAGATCGAAGAACTTTGTATTAAAATCAAGCAAACATCTAAGTTGGAAATTTCTAAATTTGAGAACAACTTATTTACAACATATTTTTTATAATTCCAAAATTTTTAAACACAAATCTACAAAAATACAAAAAATAGTAATAAACAGTAATTTGAAATGAATTTAAGATCTCTGTTGTGATTTATGCAACATTTACGGTTTTGAATATATAAAGATATTTTGAATTCAATCTACGCATATTATTGTATTATTGTTATTTTTCAGTTTTCTTTTTGCGCTCACTAACCTAAGCCTTAAATTAAAACAATTTAAATATTCTCGATAATTTCGCATCTGGCCAATCTCAATCCTCGAGGTGTTTAAAGTAAATTATTTATTTATTGTATTTTAATTACAGCTTGTTTGGATAACTCATTAATCTATTGCTGCAAATATATACATATGTACATACACATATAACTAACAAAAACAATAGTCCATATAAATATAAGATCTACAACAACAACAACAACAACAATAACAACTGAGTAAGCAGAATATGAAACAACAGTTCATTATTCACTTTGTCCATTTGCCTGATTAATTATTGAACGTTCCCCTGGCGCGCATTAAAATTCATTTGATGTGTTTCTTGTCGCCTGTGCCAAAGTTTGTTGCTCTGTCACTTTCCGTTCCTTCTTATACCCTGCACCCTGGAATGGGTAAGAAAGGGTCAATGGAATTGTACAAATGCTCTATGTAACAAGCAAAGGCCGGTATCTGTGACCACATAAAGCGCAGATATTCTTGATCGGTATCAATAGACGAGTGAAGAAACATATTTGCAGAAGAAATATATTTGATCATGTTCAATGATCAGATGTGGCATCGTCTAACTTTCGCTTCGGCAGTTCAACTATCTGTCAACTCTCTGTACAAATATTTGGAGATGTTTTCCAGTTAGAGGGTATTCTCTCTTTGATAACGTTCAACTGGAGCATTTTTTCTTTATTTTTTATTTCTTGCGATTTTCTTTTGCCCGGCGCTGGGAGAATGAGCCGGTTGATGAAATGCTTGGAAATCGCTCAAATAAAACTGTGCACAGCGAATATTTCAAGTATTTAGACAAGTTTTTCGGTTGTTGCAACATAAATAAATAAATGAAATCAATTCGCAGCGCCAGTGCTGGGGGC
This sequence comes from Drosophila colorata, assembly GCA_035041545.1. NCBI lineage: Eukaryota > Metazoa > Arthropoda > Insecta > Diptera > Drosophilidae > Drosophila > Drosophila colorata. The sequence continues at coordinate 1,524,581 of JAWNLD010000490.1, read as the reverse complement.
TAGCCTGCCGTTGGTCAATTGGGTGTTGGTTGTTGAGTGTGGGGCGTGGGCTGCCTTGCAGGACCCATTGATGGTTGTCGCCCAGCGTCTGACTCGTTGGCTGTTATCGACCACCCCGTCACGCCTTCCACGCACGCACCAAGTTGATTAATTGTCATCGCTGTTGCCGCAACACAAATACAGCAACAACAAGTGCCTCAAATCACGTACACGTCGAGTAGTAGCGAATGTCGCAGGTGAAACGTTGTACAGAGGTCAATGGGTACGGCAAGGCAAGGGAGGTGGGGAGGGGAGGGGGAGGGGCGTCAATTCTCAGGTAGCTACTTAGATGTAGCTCGTTGTTGCTGCTGCTGCTGTTGTTGCTCGCATTAACATAAATAAATCACTTGGCGCCATCAATCAGTCTGTTTGCATTTGGCGCTCAGCCACAGAAAACCTCACACTACGCCACATTGCACACTTCACGCCCCACGCCGCATGCCGCATGCCCCCACAGTCCACGCAATTTCCCTTTGGCATTTTTCGTGCGCTTTGTAGTCGCCGCTTTGCTTTATGCTTACGCGCATATTTCTTTGATTTATCGATGTCTCGACTATTAAGCAATTAACTTTCGGCGCTGCCTTTGCGTGTCCTAGACAAAGACCATCTTTAAGGACTTCAAGAGCGCAAAAAACCGCAGCAAAAAGGAAGAGGAGAAAATAAAAATAAAAACAACAACAACAACAACAACAAAAAAACATTACGAAAACATACAGTAAAACTAAATAAATAATGTGGCAAAATGCAAAAAGTTTGTTGCCACCCTGCGGTACAAAGTGCAAACAAGCAATGGACGTTGCGGTCATTTTTATTCATTAAGAGACTGTGTGCGCGTGTGTGTGTGTGTGTGTGGGAGGGGAGGCATAAGTAACACCAGCAGCAAGGACAGCGCTTGCATGCAGCTCCAAAAGCAAGTAAATAGCGACCACTGAGCAAACTCTCTAAATAACCTTTATGCGAAATATGTTCGCATCAACAATTATGTCGCACAATGGAATTGAGAGTAAAAAACCTAAAAAAAAAAAGCCCATTAAATCATTTTTGCAGGGATGTTGAATATATAAGCCAAACGAAGTTAGGGCATGATTATGAAATAGCTAAATATTAACTAACTTTCGATTGGGTTCTTTAAAAATAAAATGTCTTCTAGAATAAAATGTCCTGCAATATACAATGCTGATTCATAAAATTGTGAAATTGTGTCACACTTATTTATTATTTTTTATTATCATACAGCTTACATTAAGTAAAAAATTTACTTCGATTAATAATTTTCACAGCTTTTTCAGGTTTCATCCATTAAAATGTTGGTTACAATTTTTTTTAAATTCTTAAATGAAATAACAATTATTTTCATAAGCTTGAACTACTGAAATAGTACCTGACATGATCTAACACTTTGGTATTATTGGCTTGGTTTATTTCAGGCAAATATTGTATTACTAATATCTATACTACTTTCACACCCAACAAAGAAGCTGATCTTGTTTTCGTTTTTTTTAAAAACTGACAAATAATTTTCACTTTTAAAGTTCTTGCTTATTAGAATTAAAAAAAGGAAAACTATTTCATTTAATTTATGTTATGCACTTATCATGTTCACTTGACACTACGCAAGATGACAGGAGCTCCATTTTACGTGCGCAGTAGTAGTAGAGACCTTAAAATTCCTTGGATAGAAGACCAAATTCTGACCCACAGCGTCAATTACAATCGGCGCCTAACGTCTCACGCCAACAGGCTCGCCAGAGCGCTCCAAACGGCTCGACCAATCAGGCGTTTAAAGAAAAGGTCTTTTAACCATCTACTTCCCCCATAATATTGATACATAATAACATAGTTTCCTCAATCCTGAGTGAAACCTGGCGAATTAATAACCTATTGTTCATAAGGCATTGTGACCTTGAAAAACAATAAATAATTATAATTTAAAAAAAAAAAAAAAAACTTATCATGTTTAACTCTAGATAAGGATGCATTTTTGTTTAATTTTTTAAATATATTATAGATAGTTATTATCTTATTGAGGTTGGGGAAAATGTAGAGAGTTGTCAAGACTTGCAATAATGAAAATCCTGCATATATTATAGGTTATAATACAAATAAACTAGCGCATGTTGAACCTAATTATATGTAGTATCCCCAGAAAGAAGAGTACAGAGCGCAGGCGATGCTGCTCAAGGTCTTGCATACGTAAATAAATACTTAATTATGTTAAAAAATGATGCCCACGGGATTGTGGGAACTATGTGAGCTCAGTTCGGGCAATGACTTCTTTCTCATTTGGCCGTTTAAGGATTCTTTTTGGCTCGCTCTTGTTGCCATTGCTGGGCAGATTTATTGACACGCGCCATCTAGTGGACGGCAGCAACAACAGGCTACAGCAAGTTTCGTGCTTATTACACATACGCCACGTGGAACCGCACACACGCAAACACACACACTTTGAACTTATGTGTGTGTGCAGAGATGCATAATTAAATGCCACAGAAATGAGCTTAATAATTACTTAGTTCAACCCAGCAAAAAAAGAGGAACAAAAAACCTAATAAATAATAATAAGCAACGCAAACAGCAACCAACAAGAAGAAAGAAAAAAATACAAAAAATTAAATAAATAAAAAACAAAACAGAAAAAAATGCTGAAAAAAGAATGTGAAAGCAAGGCGCAAATTAATTGAGGCAACTCACGTTCCATGTCTGTGTGCATGAGTGTGTGTATGTGTGTGTGTGTATGTTTGTGTGTGTATGTTGTAACTTGCGCCTGAACAAGTTTGGTAAAGTTTTTTGCTTTTTGTGCTTTTTAGTTTTGCTAAATTTTTAAAACATTTGAAAGGCAGCTTCGTGTTAGGCAACGACTACTAAGTACACATACAAACATACTTGAAATAGAAGCACATTTCACATTCTACACAAACACAAACACACACACACACACATGCACAAGTATCTGCAGCTAATGCGCTCATGTGTCGGCAGTGAAATGCTTTTAAAAAAATACATTTCTGCGTCTTTGAAAACGCAAGAAAAAAAGAAAAGCTAAGTAAAAAGTAAACAGTCTATGCAGAATGTATATAAAAGTATTGGTAATATTTGTATTTATTTATATTTCAAATAATACAAACAAATCGCGTTTCTAACTCCAAAACTCTATCTAAGAATCAAATATTATCGGAAGTACTTCAAACAACTATGGTAAACCATTTTAGCTTAAATTCGGGATGCTCAATTGCGTTCCTAAAAATTTTATATTTTAGGCTTAAAACAACAACAACAAATATGTAACAAACCTCGACATTTATTATTAAAATATCTTAAGGTTCTGTAAAATTCTTAATTGACTTGCAAGTTGTGGTAAATTATTATTAACAAGTATGATGGCTCTAGTCGGGTGTCCCCGACTAGGAGACACCCTGAACCCAGCGGCGAGCTGTCGTTACATACATTTAAAGCTCTTGCATTCATACACACATTCACAAAGTCACACACACACACAAACGCACGCAGCAAGCTGCGCACTTTACACACCGGCTGCGCTTGGCCCCACTATGGAAAATGAATCCTTGAATAGGTTCTAAACTAAGAGTATGATCGCTATGAAATTTTAATAAGAGCATCCAAATCTATGTACAAAACAAAGCGCAAGTCTGTAGTACTTGATTTGCTTTTTTTTTATATGGGGGCGAATGGGGGTAGGTATCCAAAATTCGAAATATCTGTTATCTGCGTATTCTTAACGAGCACATATTATATAATATAACTTTACAATTTGGTGTTTCTAGCTCTTATAGTTTTTGAGATATGCCCAGAAAACCGGATTAAAGAAACCGATAAATATCGATAGTAAGAAAACGGGGCGGGCTATCGATAATTTTAAATAGCCTTAATCTGCCTATGGTATACACGAACTTATAAAACTTAACTTTAATCCCTTGCTCTTATTGCAGCACTTGCTGCCAATTGGATTGTCAAATTGATCAAATTTACCACGCGTTTTCTTTAATAACTTCTATGATTCTTAACAGATATTGATGAATATTAATGCAATAGATTCTTCTAGTGCTAAAATATTCATAAATATTCATTCGAACCAAAAGTTGTATCTTTAGGTCTCATAATCTACGAAATAAGCTCAAAAAATTAGAGGTTGTTGTAGATTTTTATCGATTTTAGGTAAACGGTGTGGGTATCGATCATTTGAAATAAACTTGTTTTGCGCGTGCCATGGACGAGTCTATAGCCGAAAAGTTGATCTCTAACTCTTATAGTTTCCGAGATCGACGCGTTCAGACGGACGGACATGGCTAGATCGACTCGGCTAGTGATGCTGCTCAAGAATATATTTACTTTATGGGGTCGGAGATGCCTCCTTCTGTCTGTTACATACATTTGCACAAAGCCATTATACCCGTTTTACCCATTTTCAATGGGTTCAAGGTATAAAAATAGCGCCTTCTTTGCACATTTCTAAAGTAATAAATAATAGATATTTTTATCACATTTTAAACCATTATAAATATTGGATTTTTTTTTTCAAATACTTATTAAATTTGGATAACTTTTAAAACTAATTTGCACAAAAATTTGAATATCCTTTCTGCTTGAGAGGCTTACAAATATTTATTATAATAAAAGTTATGTAAGAAACAAATGAAGTTTCGGTAGGTCGTATACCAAACTTCCACAAACTGTGGCCATAGGCCAATGTTTGTGCAAGTTTGGTTTCAGTGCGAAAACGTAAACAACCAAAAATTTTTGCTAGACTTTGCAAGAGTTTCCAAAATAGACAATGGCCACTTTTTCAAAGCAAACGCGCCCCCAACAACTTATACGAAAGCGGTCAAAACAATAACGACAACAACAACAACGAACAGCAACAATACAACAAAGAATAGTGCAACATTTTCAAGGCAGGCAACAAAACGGAAACAAAGCCGAAAAATTGCCTTAGAGTCGACAAACACACAAAGAGAAGTCACTCGGCCAAAACGTGCAAAAACTATTTTCAAACTCTAGCAACTTGGAAGGGCAACAACGACAACACTAACACTGAGCCAGTTATAGAAGCCAGTTGTTGGCGACGAGGCTGCCAAAAGTATTTGCAAAGTGCGAGCCAGGCAAAAGTCAAGGGCAGCCAAAGGGACCAGAACCCCAGGCGAAAGAGCCCGAAACCTCAAGCTCTGGTCAGAGCGAATAAAAAAAGCCAATCAATAAATGCGAAAAATTGCCCCAAAAGCCAACACACATAACAAATTTAAAAAGCCGTAACAGAAATGCCACAACACAACTGCAGCAACAACGGCAATGCCAAAACCACAGCCAAGACCAAAAGAAAAGCTGCGTAAAATTTAATTTAAAAAATAAAAACAACAATAAAAAAATACCAAATGATACAAAATGTTTGTTGCTCTCCTTTTCACATATCACCGTAAACTCTATACATGCGTGCTAATACTCTATTTGAAAGGTGAAATCGGGTATATACAACTATTTTTATGCTAGACAGGTTTTAAAATTAATAACCATAGTTAATTTTTGTGTGTTTTTTTTTTAATTTTTAGAAAGGAAATTTTAGAATTTTTGTATATTTTATTATATGCAGTATTTTTATATATGCAGTAAATATATTTAAACTAAATATATTAGCTAATACTCTATTTGAAAGGTGAAATCGGGTGTATATAACTTTTTGTTTGTTGGATAACAGGTTTTAAAACTAATAACCATAATTCATTATTGTGTTTTTTTTTTTACTTTTTAGAAAGGAAATTGAAGAATTTTTGTATATACCTTAAAAAGTATTTTTATATATGCAGTAAATATATATATATATCTCCCAAATGAAAGTATTTTGCAGTTTAAGTGTTTGTTATACAATTTTGGGAGTTTAATTCTCATCTTTATTCCGCCCATTGATTGATTCTGTGAACAGCGTATTTTGTAGTCGAAAGCTGCTAACCACAAACGGATTCCATTTTATTGTTTTTAATTGAGCGCAAACTGCTTCAGCAGTTGGAAAGGCTTCCACTTTTGGGCTTGGCTGAGAGGAAGAATAAAAGAGACAAAAAAAAAGTAAGATGGCTCTAGTCGGGTGCCCCCGACAAGGAGATACCCTGAACCCAGCGGCGAGCTGTCGTTACATACATTTAAAGCTCTTGCATTCATTCACACATTCACAAAGTCACACATCTACACACACAAGCAGCAAGCTGCGCACTTAACACATCGGCTACGTTTGGCCCCACTATGGAAAGTTAATTCTTGTATAACTTCTAAATTAAGAGTATGATCGCTATGAAACTTTCAGTGTTTCATAGGAGCATCCAAATCCAATCTTCATAATCTGCGTGTCCTTTACGAACATACAATAAACCAAATTTGATGGCTCTAGCTCATACAGTCTCCGAGATACGTCACGAAAATTAAGTTTTAAAATCGATTTTTATCGATAATAATGAAACGGAGCAAGATGTCGAAGAAAAATGATAACCTTGTACTGCGTATTGATTAGGAGAATCTAAAGTCGAAAAGTTTAGGTCTCTAGCTTTTGTAGTTTCCTGGATCGCTGCGTTCATACAGAGGGACAAACGGACGGACGGACAGACGGACTCAGATCGTCGTCGTGATATATATACTTTATTGGGTCGGAGATGCTTCCTTCTTCCTGTTACATACATTTGCACAAACCCATTATACCCTTATTACCCATTTTCAATGGGTTAAGAGTATAAAAACAAAAACAAAAAAATACAAGCCGATTCCTATATCGGTAATACAGTTTACGCGTACGTTCAAATAAAGTTTTAACACCGAATTGCGCCTTTATTGGATTTCACTTTAGCAGCCTGCAGTGTTTTGGTCGAGAGTATTCGATGGCGATACTCAGTAGCTGCTATTTCTTATGTTTGTTCCTATGTAACTCATGTGTTTTTTACGAAAAATAAATATATGGGTACATTATCCATCCATAGTTAATTTTTCCAAAAAATTGCGTCAGAATCTAAGTTACCTAGAAACAGACTTTTTTTTTTATTAAATAGTGAATATGTTGTTAAACTAATTTTGATTGAAGTTTATTCTTTGAATTAAACTGGTAAAAAGTATAATTCGCTTTTTATACGATAGATATGTTCCCAAAAAAATCGTGTTGAAAAGATATTGGCTAAATGGAAAAATAGTCGATTGGTTCCAGACCTTAAAAAGAAACTGAAAGGTACAATAAACTATATTAAAATATTATTATTTTTAGAGAATTGAGAATTTATATTCCGTGCATTCATATTTTAATGCATTAAATATATTATAAGAAATAAATTTTGATTTGGGAAAACAAAAATTCATTAATATAAAAAAGCAAAAGTAAAATCAACTTTCTGATAATAAACGAGTTAGACAACAATATCACTGCTATCACTGCTACTGTTCACCATTTTGGGAAATTATTTCTCTTTTATTATAAATTTTCCAATTGTTGATAATTCAGTAGTTTTTAGAATGAAATCAGTTATAGAAGATTGTGTTTGCTTTCGTGATAAGCCAATAGAAAGTTTCCTGTAAGACTCCATTAACAATTTAAATTTCAGCAATAAAGATTGTTCTAGTCGGGAGCGCCCGACCAGGAGATACCCTGAACTCAGCTGCGCTCTGTCTTTACGTACATTTCAACCCCTTGCACTCATACATATTCCTACATACATACACAAAATCACACATAAACAAACAAAAACACACACCGGAACTTGCATACTTTACTCAAAGGCTACGCTTGGCTTCCACTATGGAAACTAATTTCTTTAACAACTTCTAAACTAAGCGTTATAGGATTTTCAGGACTTAAGAGGAGCATTCAAATCTATGTACAAACCAGAGACTTTTGTACTTGAATTGGGTTTTTTTTTTATTTTTTATTTTTATTTTTTTTTAATATATTTTGGGCGAGTGGGGGGAGGTATCCAAATTTTGTGGCTCTAGCTTTTATAGTTTCTGAGATTTGCTCAAAAGACGGACGAACTGGGCTGGTGATGCTGACCAAGAATATTTAATGGGAAGTTAAAATGTATAACTTGTGAAGAGAAATATGTAAATAAATTTAATGGAATATAAAAAAAAAAAAATGTATAAAAGGTATTCGTGGAATATTTAAAATCTTGTTGAAACAAAAAAAAAAGAGAGTAAAATGAGAAGAAGTGCAAGTTTTGTCAAAATCCGCCCAAGATAGAAACTTCTTAATTTCAGGACAAAATGCTTTTTACTTAATTTCCTCAATATAAGACATTAATGCAACCAACGAACTAACGAATCTTTGTACTTTCGTTGATTAAAAAAATCATGATTCATACTTAATTAAAGAACATTTAAGATCAAAATATTTGTGAGATTCAGTGAACAAAACAGTACAAATCTTATAAAATGCATCTGGTATTTTCTCTGGGTGTGTGGTAATTATAATCTTTTATCTCGACGATGAGACTTAGCTAAGAAGCTCTGCAACTATTTCTGAAACTATATTTCCTATTTATCATAATTTGTCCGCATTGTGTAAAGATGTTTTTCATAATCAATATAACCAAACGTTTTCTAACGGCACACACATGAAACTCAATTCCAATATACGAGTGTTGCCAGACACTAAGCACCAAAGTAAGTAAATAAGTCTAGGATCCAAAGTGATTAAACTTGATATGCATGACTAATAAACGCAGCTTAAAGTCCTCTACATACATCCCCATGTACTTATAAATGTGAGTGTTTGTGTGTGTGTGTATCTCTGTGTGCCTCAGTTGAGATGGCACATTGTCCAGTCTGATACAAGTGACAGCTGAACTTTATTCATGTTACTGCTACTGTTACTGGTCCTGTTAGCAGTCATGTCCATGTCCTGCTGCAGCTCCAGTGCCCACTTACAAATTGAGCAGCACCAAACCTGAGTGATGGATGTGGTGCCTGCTTTCCAATGCTGAAATGCGAAGCCACACAGGGCCCAAAAAGGCTGAGGGAAAGCATTGCGAGGAGTAGGTTGGGATGGGGAGGTAGTGCAAATGGTAGGGATTGAGAAACTGAGCTCAGATTTTAGCTCTTCATCAGTTGCTGCTGCCGACAGCAGCCACAAAACTTTTGGCACAGTCAATTGCGGCAAAATGTCACTCAATTTAAAGTTGCCACTAACTGACTACCTGGTTACCTGACAGCCTGACTAGTTGGCTGCCGTTGCTCAGCCCCCAGCCCCCACTCTCCGCCACCCACACACCTGCCTCTATTGAGAACACTTGCAACTGTTATTTGCTGCAAGTTTGCCCATTGAAATGTTGAAAAGTTCCTATCCGATGCGTTGCACAATGGTTGAAATGGTCAATTATAAAATGTTTGCGATTTGGAATTGATGAAAAAATAAAAATAAATATTTTAAAATTCGAGTCAAATCGATCGATCGAATATCTTTGGTACGTATATCTTTATATCATATATTTATACATAATTCAACGTTCAGTACTATCTATGTAAAATAATAATAAAATGATTGCGGTATGGAATTGATGAAATAATAAAAAAAAAATGTTTTAAAATTCGAGTCAAATCGATCGATCGTATATCTTTGGTACGTATATCTTTATATCATATATTTATACATAATTCAACGTTCAGTACTATCTATATGTCTTGTGATATATAGTCTTAGGCTGTAAGGGCGATGGCTTAAATTTATCAACAAATGTTTGCAGCTTCACCAAATAAAATTATCATTAATATGTTTTACGTATTATTTTTTTTTTGAAAAATTAATTTTTGCAATAAACCAGAGAATATAATATTATTGCTTTTTCTCCTATTGGCATTAAATTAAATTAAATTTAATTTAAAGAATAATGTTTAAATAATTTAAAGTATTTAAAGACACACGCTCGGAAAGTTCGTACAAAACTTGTGCATATAATTATTTTTCGTTCATCTCAAGGACCTCAAAAAAAATTTTAAACGAATATTTATTATATTTATTGCATATTGCATATTATGTAAAAATACGATTCAACCGATTGGTCTTGCATTTACTTTTTTAGGAAAAGACATCTCTATTTTTCATTACTTTGTTTTTGTTTTTTGACGTAGCAAGCATTATATTCGATTTTGATATTAATATTTTTTGTGTAAAGCAAGGTGAATATTGCAATCAAAACAGAAAATAAAGAGCATCAATAACCCAAATGAAATATTTGTGGGCAATGAAAAAACAATGCGCTGTAACGTTAAATTCATCCACTGTGCATAGATGGCAGCCCACGAAATCGAAATTGAAACCAAAATCAAGCGTAAAATTCATTTAAAATGTTCGCACCATCCGTTCACCCACCTTGCCTAGAAACTCACGCCCCATGCTTTCTCTATTTCTGCCCGTCAACGCACCGCAGTAACTGCTAAAAATAAAAAAAAAAAAACTTCTTGACTGGCCAGGGCTGATAGAATTCAATCACCAGTACCCGCTTGGTGCCCGGTGCTCTTTTACAGTACTTGCAGAAGGTCATCGACTAACTTAAATCAGTAAAAACTTGGGATTTTAAAAACTTGGATTACAACTATTATTTTCAGTAAAGGATATAGTTATAAGCTATCAACCTTTAGCTAAGACACAATGATATCCATATAATAGCTTGGGATTCGCACCCGGATGTCAATTGTCTTATTCAATAAATCTCTTTTTGTATCTACAAAAACTTTAATTTACCATTCCTAATTATTAATTATTATTAATTTCTAATACTTTTAAGTCCTCTGACCTGGATTGCTAACGGGCTTCAGGATTATGCTCTGCTACTGTGAATCGATCCAGTTGCTTAGAAATCAACGAAACCTTAATCAGTACCAAACCAACATTTTTATTACGTGACTTGTTTGAATCCAAAATTTGAATGGATCGGGAAAACTAGCTTCATAAAATGTGGTTCCTTAGGCGACTTGCAGTTACTATTCAAAGTATATTTATATAGCACATTGCTGTTGGTATTTTTCGCATACAAACCGATTTTTCGAAACAGGCTTAGATCGTCGTGCAGCAAATCTAATTTGCGGTCTGGAAAAAAAAATATGTTTCAATTGCAAAGTATTTTCATGGAATCTAATTTTAGTTCTTAGTGTTAAATGGAGTTCCATTTGGAGTTAAATCGGATTACGCCAAACACTTAAGGGATAATGTATTTCCTTTGAGACCTATTTGCAGCCCTGTATTTGGGAATTTAACCTTCATTTGATACAGTTAAATGCGTGGGCGTTTGTTGGAGGGTTCGCACCGGCTGGGTGGTGCGGGACGTGGCACGTGTGTGGGTAATTGTTGGCGCGCTTGATTTGATTGAAAGTCGTGGCAAGTGCCAGGCACTAAAGACGGTAGAGAGACATCGGGCGACAGTATGTGTGTGCAAGCGGGGTTTTTTTAAGGGCGTGGCGCAGTGCTTGGCATATGATTGTGTAATTGATTTTATCAATAGAAAAGCAAACCAAAAACAAAGGATGCGCGTAGGTGGCTCAGGGTGTATGTGTGGGTGTTGCTAAAGTTGCTGCCTCGGCTAAAGTTAAGTATTTGCTAGCCAAACGAAAACCAATTACCAGCAGCGCGATGTGCGTGGGGTGCAGTCGGGGGCGTTGGGGGATGTCTTGAAGCGACACGCACGTACGCATTGTAATTTTCTATTTTTACACTTCCTTTTCTATTTTTAGGACCTTGCGTTGGCGCCATTAAAAACCATCAGCCAAGCTGACCAATGCTCGCCCAGCGACTTTCGTTGTAGTCCTTCCGCCGTTTCTTTTCACTTTTGGTCAACTCCTTCTCTTTTTTAAAGCCCCACTTCTCGTGTAATTTGTTCTAGCACAATTTCGCTATTCAAAAAAAAAAAAAAAAATTGCAAATAAAGGCAGCCCAAAAAATTGCGGCCAAGTGCAAAGTAAAGCAAAGCAATCTTTGGCCCCATCAACCTCATTGGCATCGGCATTGGCATCCACATCGATTTTCGCCTTGAAAGTGGATTGCCGGATAGGATAGAAAAATCCGCATTGAAAATGTGCCGCGCATCTATTTCCATATAAATTGGCTGTCGTGGAGCATCCAGCGCTTTCGGCCGTATCGCGACGAGCAACTTTGCCAATAATAAAGCGCCATTAGTGTTGCTACATAAAATGGAGTCGGGAATGGGAATGGGTAACTTTGTGGGCATGGGTAGTGGGGAACTGGGATACCGCGATGCTGGGGTATTCGTGTAGCTGGTCGGGGTTGCCTGCCAAGGGGCAGGCAGATAAGCTACTCCAGAGGTGTGCCAACAACACGCGCAGGTTTTCAAAACAAAAACAAGTAGGAACGTTGCAGTCGGGTGTAGCCGAATGCGCAGTACTCGTTTTCAGTATAATAACCGCTTAAGACAGTCGAAAAAGGTCTTAATTATTATTGTTATTTTGGAAAAATATAGATTTTTGAAAAAACTCAACACTTTATTATAAGCGGTACAAATACATATAAATTTAAAATGGCGTTCATACAAACCCAATATACTCTTTTCACTTCGCGAACGAGTATAACAACTGCCGCAAACAAACTGCAAATTTAAATAATGAAAATCGCAATGTTGATGCTCTTGAAAATATGATTTTTTGTAAGCATAATTCTGTGTTATTGTTATAAAGGGAATACAAATATGGACGTTTTTTATTATGTAAAATATAAGTTTTTAGCGTAAATCTTATATTCACATCGGGCAATCTCATTCGATAGAGTGCATTTTTAGATTTTTATTTTTAAAAAGGGATATATGTGTATATATTTTTTATTTACGAATAAACATAAATTGTTGTGCATAATATAAGTATATATTATTTAGTATTTTAAACTTTTTCTTTTATTATTTTTAAATTCATCTTTCAACTTAATTGTAACAAGTACGAAATACAAAGAATGGCAATACTTATAAAATACATTAAACTTTTGAAATTTGTTTCAGGGTTTGCATTAATTAAGGATTCAGATTATGCAGAAAATGTCTTAAGCAGAGCAGATAAAACTAGCTTTAGTTTGCATTAAAAATTTAAAGCACTTGAAAAAATATAACAAATTATGGTGAATATGAATTCTTATATTTACAAAATTTTGCTTGCATACATTCTTTATTTTTGACTAACGCAGATTATTTTTAATATTTTTCGAAACTTGTTATTTCTATTTTAATGCTTATATTTTTTTTAAGGAGAAAATGGCTTTAATGAATGCTGAACTTGAGTTGAGCTTACAGTTGAAAAATCAACTGATCAATGGGACCAAGAGTGCAAAGAAATAAAATAAATACAAATATTATTTTAAATTATAAAACTCTTGGCCTGTCAAACTCGATGTGTGGTGTAATGCTAAAACAGAAGTGCAAAGAACAAAAGACAATTGAAGGGGATGCGAGTACCGCAACAATTTATGAGGAATATTGTTTATGTATCCGGCTTGTATCGGATCTTTACATACACACACTGACACACACACATACACATACACACACACATACACATACACACACACAGATAGAAAAGCGCGTGCTTTGGGCTTTGTAACATACTTTTTTGCACGCCCAGCGCTGCGGCTGCTGATAAGCAAAATCGTCGTCGTCGTCGACGTCATTGGGCGTCTGGAGTACGCAGGAGTTTGTTATGGTTAAAGTTTTAGTTGTTGTTGTTAATGTTGTTATTGGTGGTGGTGCGGCTGTGGCAGCAACTGCCGAATATTTTATAGCTGTCCACTTCCGCATGTAGCACAGTGGGTCGGGCAGCTGCTCGAGGGTCTTTGCAATTGGTTGGGGTGAAAACATGCCAGGGGGAGCATCACCACTGGCACATTAGAACGCCGGTTATACTCACACAACATTTGCCCAGGGGCTGTTGGTTCTGGTTCTGGTGCTGTTGCTGTGGCTGTTACGGCAATCAAGGAAAGTGTTGCGATTTTTATGGGTGGTCATATGAAATCATTTTGCACGCAAAAGTCCTAGCTTCAGTGCTCCTAGATCGGGCACATAGGGTACTCTAGAAGGCCACAAATACTTTATAGTGTTCGTCCACGCAATTTTTCCTTTTTCGTTTCATTTATGTTTAGGTATATACATACACATGTGTATGTGCGTATATTGTATATACTTGCGCACTTTTCAGACTGCTTTTTAACAAAAACAAAAAAACACAAATTAGAACCGACTGCGCAATACACAGTATAATTAAAGATTAAAACAGTCGAAAACAGTTTTAATAATTATTGTTTTGGAAAATTAATAATTTTTTCGGTTTGATCTTTATAGGAGATCATCAGAAAACTGTCTAAATTTGGTGACTCAAGCTTTAAAACTGAGGGGATATATCGATTTTATCATTTTCCACGCCCTCAATGGGCATGTCCAAAATTTGGTATTCAATCTTTAGAGGACGTCATCAGTAATCTGTCTGAAAAATTTTATGTATCTAGCTTTAAAACGGACAGACGGACGGGCAGACCGACGGACAGCAAGAAGGACACTGCAGAAACCCAAAATACTCATTTCACTTCGTGAACGAGTATAAAAACATTGTATATGGTAATTTTGTCATGAAGTATTTAATCATAATTAAAGCTGTTCACACGTCAGTTGACAATTAGTTGGCTTTGACATTATTATTAAATTCTGTGTGCTACGCCTCGTTACATAAAGTATATGTATTTACTGTGACAGAAAACAAAAGCTAAAGTAACATAACATCAGTTATGTCCTGAATTTAAATTCGAAACAATTTTACATGTATATAATTATAAAACTATAATTATTTATTATAAAATTAGTAATATGAATGTAATTCAACCACGATATTATTGGTTGTCCGTTTAAAATGTATAAGTATATCATATCAACTATGTCTTATACTAGAATTACCTTTTTTTAGCAGCTTATATACAGAACAATTACAATACTTTTAAATAAAACACTACTATTTACTAAGATATTTAAATAATTGTAAATAATTTAAGTAAGATTTGGTGAGGCTTGCACAAATTTTATTTCATTGCTATTTTAATACCCTGAACCCATTGAAAATGGGTAAAAAGGGTATAATGGTTTTGTGCAAATGTATGTAACAGATAGATGCATCTCCGACCCCATAAAGTATATATATTCCTGATCAGGACAACGAGCTGAGTCGATTTAGCCATGTTCGTCCGTCCGTCTGCCCGTCTGTATGAACGCAGCGATCTCGGAAACTCTCGGAAAGCTAGAAACCTTAACCAAACGACTATGGATTCTCCTAATCCATACGCAGTACAAGTTTATAATTTTTTTTTCGATATCTTGCTCCATTTCATTATTATCGATAAAAATCAATTTTAAGACTTTTTTCATGGCATATCTCGGAGACTATAGGAGCTAGAGCCATCAAATTAGGTTTAATATGTGCTCGTAAAGGATACGCAGATTATGAATATTTCGGATTTTGGATACCTCCCCCATTCGCCCCCATATCCAAAACGCAAATCAAATACTACAGACTTGCGCTTTGGTTTGTACATAGATTTGGATGCTATTATTAAGCACTGAAATATGATTTCATAACGATCATACTGTTAGTGTAGAAGTGGTTCAAGAATTTATTTTCCATAGTGGGGCAAGCGCAACCGATGTGTAAAATGCGGAGCTTGCTGCGTGTGTTTGTGTGTATGTGTGTATCTGTGACTTTGTGAATGTGTGTATGAATGCAAAGAGTTTTAAATGTATATAACGACAGCTCGCCGCTGGGTTCAGGGTATCTCCTAGTCGGGGGCACCCAACTAGAACCATCTTACTTGTTTCTTTATCTGAAAGATGCAGAAAATGTTTGCGAATTGTATAAAACTGGTCTTTGTAAATATTCGATCAAAAATGAGTATTGGGCACGGCAAAGGCACAATGAAAAGTTCGAAACAAAAGAGCAGAAACCCCTTTTTAAGCTGCTTATAATGTTGGCTCTTCAATAAACTTGGTAACAACATTTTGGTTATAAATTTGGCCATTCTTGAAAAGTTTGCGAAGGGCGCTTTAAACTTAACTTAAACACATAATGTCATCATATAAATTAGTGAGTATATATGTACGCGTGTGGGGCTATAATGGTTATCAGAAATTTGCATTATCATAAGGCAAACTTTGATTTTTGCTGCTCACATCTTGAGCACTTCAATCACCCAGAGGGGATGTGTGGGGCGTGTGCGGGGTCTAAAGTAATCATTGAGCAGTGCCCTGCGGCCAATGATGCGGCACTTTCGAGTGAGACGCACACACACACACACACACACACGCGCCCACACACACACACACACGCACACAGATACAAGTTGTGCGTCGGCGAGGCAAACGTTTTACACATAATACAAACTCAATTAATAAAGTTTACGACCGCAGCCAGCGGAAAAGTGCGTTGATGAGGCGTAAAAGAGCTTAACCCTTAACGCGCTGGCCGTGCACCTTGATGTAAATGGTATTTGTGGAGCGTGTAATCGACGCCAGGGGGCGCCACAAATGGTCAACCTTAAAAACGGCTTGATATTTGATTACATTGCCCATTGATGAGGCACTCAGCCGAAACGCGCAGCAAGCACAACACACAACACACACACACACACACACAAGCGTAACAAAATTGCGTAAAAATTATGTAAATAACGGCAGTTCAAGCTGAAGTTTCTGTTGGAATCCACAGCTGAGGATCTGCTAACGAGCCGCTGTCGCCGTCGCCGTCGTCGTCGCTGTCGCTGTCGTTGTCGCTGGGCACAAAACAAAAGCAACAATGCAAATCCTCAAAAAACAACAATTCACTGATGATAATCTAAGTCAGGTAACGAGCCAGCCCAAGCTTCCGTCACGCACCCGGAGCTACTGCTGTTGTCCCCGCCCACCCGTTGTGTTTTATGTTAATGAATTTATTTATTATTATTTCATTTTTTCGTCCTCGTCGTCCTGTTACATTTTTATGGAGCTCTTGGCTCACCCGCGCTGGCGCCCGTCCCCTCGCCCGCGTCCGCTTCACCCCTACAGCCATCTCCATTTCCATCCCCATTCATATTATGCTGAAAATTAATTTTGTGTAGCACCCGAGTAAGACCAAAAATGTAAGCCATAAAAGCCAACATGCGGCAAACAATGCGCATACGCCATGTGAGCCGCCTTATCGGCCATGAAATACACACACACACACACAGAAATATAAAAAATATACATATACAAATACATATACATATATACAACGGCTCAGGGCTGCGACATCGCTTTATTTTACAGTTTTAACGCTCTTTCAATCAACTGAAATTGGGAAATTTGCGAGTCGCGTAGCCTGAGGAAAGTTCTTAAATTAGTTTCGATTGGAAGGTTCGATTAAGATGCGGGAGTTAATTAACCGATCGACAGCCCTGGTACTAACTCTTTTTAATTTGTTGTTCCGAAGACAACAGCAACAATAACATTGGCAACATTAACAAATGTCTCCCTTTGGACGCCACCGAGCTAATTACAGCCACTGTGCACGTCGCCACGCCTCCGTGCCGCCCACATTAGCTAATTATTTAAAATGCTCACAGACATTAAAAAGCACTTTCGCCGAAAAACTGGAATGCTTATCGCCCAGCCCACCCATTCTCCCGCTAGCTCGCCCTTCTCCATCTCAGCTGTTGTTATTGTTTTTGCGCTTGTTCAGCTCCTGTTGTTGCTTTTGTGGCTTTTTTGATAATGACGCTGATTAGTCAGCGCTTACGACGACTCTACGACGTCTTCTTATTTTCATTTCGTTCCTTTTCAGCGCGCGACCCTCCCGTCCAGCAAATGTTACCGCCTCTGTAGGGGCTGTTTCTTATCTATGATGGTAGCGCTTGTCGCCTGTTAACGGGACGCCACCAGTGGCGGGGACAGCTATCAAAAAAACTTTAAAACCTCCCATCCGGATGACGCAATCCAATCCTCTGGCTTACTATTACATACATAAGTATGAATAGTGGCTTGTGCAAAATAAAAAGGCTCGGCTGGGCGACGTTTTGCCAATTCGCACAATTTGTCCACCCATCAAATTACCACTCTCTAACTTTTAAAATATTTGCCTTAATATAACAAATAGAATTCTTGGAATTCACCTGCCATCAACATGTTTCATAGCAGTCATAAAAGACTCTCAACCATACCTCTAATTTAAAGAGATCGAAGTTTATTTTAAAACGAAAATATAACTTTAAGAAAAGCACTTTTTCATATACACGCAATTTCCTTAAAGTCTGTGAACTTTACATGAATTCATGAGAATCGCAGAAAGGGCCACATTTAAAAGGCCAGAGTCAAAGGGCAAGAGTGGGACGGAGAGTAATTGTGTCAGTTTACAATGTTGTTAAACAAAACTTTTAATTCATAAATATAAATTAAACGGTAGGCTGATAAGCCTAAGGCCATGCCAATTTCATAGAAAGGCAATATTTATTTATTTATTATTAATTTATTGTTTAATTTGCGACAAAGCGACGAGGTTTCAAAGGGCAATTTTTAATTAATAATTTAATTTTGGAGGCGTATGATAAAACTTTGTTTGTCACAGTTTTCAAAAATTGTAGTATTTGTTGTACTTTTATATAGCTTGATTTGGGTATTTAATTTGGGCTCTTTATGCTTTTCGTACCATAGTTCAAAAAATGGTTGACAAATCGAGTAAGCTTAACTAAACCTGACGGTTCTAACATATGTTGCTATCATATAGCTCCCACTGCATATTTGTTGTAATTATCCAAACTACTTTCTGGTTAGTCAGTTTTTTTTTTGGTTTCCGTGTGTATAGGGATTAGTAATACAGATATAATCGAATGACTATGCTTACATGCAGGCAAAAAAACTTTGTTTTCAAAGTGGTATTACATACGTTTAGCAGGTAATTATTATAATTTCATTATTTTTTTTTATAAAAATTAAATTGCTATTAGGTTTTTTCTTTTCCAATATTAAATGAAAACATAATAATAAAACATTCACTCAATAAATTCACTTATCAAATTTAGCATTTTAAGTTTTTTTTTCTGTTTTATACCGTTATTGGGGTATTATATTTTAAGCACACAATTTGCCACGCATCGAGATATGTATAATCTTGTTCAAGAAGTATACTGAGGCAATAAAACAAGTTTCCAGTGGAACAATCATTCAAGACTTGAGTTTCTGTATAAAGAGTATATTTTATTGGGCATATCGTCAGCAAGCCTTGGCCTTATACATGAGACCAATTCGAAGGGCATTTATCAATCTGCATTAATATAACTATTTTTTTCTTCAATAATTTATCTTCTCACCTAATCATCTGCGTCCATAGCTAAAATGTTCGTCTATTTCGATTGACAGCACTGGAATGCTTGGCTAAAAAATGTTTGTTTTGAGAACATGATATACGATAAGCAGTACAAAAAAAACCAAAAAAAAAAAATTTGGAAAAAACTTGGCTAGCGTTATGCGTTGGCTATAACTTATGTGAACTCTCGACTATTTTTATGTCTAGGCATAAACATTTCCATCATTTCAGATATTTTGTTTTGTTTTTTTTTGCCATCACCGAGCAAAGCAGGCAAAATAAAAGCAAGTAGACAGGCAAACAATTTTGAGCTAATTTCAATTACCTAATTGCTAGCAAATTGAAATCAGTCTTAAATTCAAATTTGATAAATTGTAATTAATTTCGGGGTAAACATAAATGCAAAATAAACAAAGCCAAGTCGAAAAAAAACTGAATACGAAGATAATAAATAATGATTTCTGTTATATTTCTCTTTTAACAAAACGCGACTAACAAAGTTTGGATTTGCATTTAAGACATTTTAAGGTCTTTGGATAAGTTCGACCATTTCATATAGGATTATTACTCTGAGAAATATATATTATTTCACGAAAAATATTTAGATATATATATATATATATATATATATATATAAATTATAAATTAAATTATAAATTATATTCCGGGGCTTTAGGGGGGTCTCAAAATGAAGTCGATTAGAAACTATTCAAAAATTAATTATTTTTAAATGGACATTTTTTTTATTTATCAATAGTATTAAATATAACAACAACAAAAAATAACACAAATATAATCGTGTTTATTTTTATAGTTTGACTATTAGGGAGGTGCGTGCTGACGTTCGATGAAATTAGTAAACAAATAATTATAGTACGTTACATGACGGAAAATATAAGTAGTTTCGTCGGTATCTATTGAAACGCTAAAACCCCTGATAAGCGCTTTAGCTTTTAATGAAATTCTTTTTGATGTTATCTAGAATAATGTTGCTTTAAATAAATAATGTTGTCGCTGTAATGCAAGATATTAGTTTTTTATATCATGCTGCCAATAAAAATGAGTACAAGGGATTTGCATAAAAAAATGAAACAGGCAAAAGGCTCCATCTTCGATCCCATAAAGCAAATATATTCTTGGCAAGCAACCGCGACGATCCAGCCATGTCCATCTTTTAATCTGATAAAGTTTTCCTGAAAATATTGATCACTCTGCCTATTCTCAGTCGCTGTTTTTGAGCATAGATCTTTGGTTATAAGGGCTAACCTAGTGTGTGACCGAGTATAGGGCATCTTCTAGTCGATCACTCTCGACTAACGCATTGTTTAACTTAATTTTAAAACCTTTTATGGGTTTTTGGTGCTTTGGTTAAGATGAAAATGTATTAAAATGATTTTATCTATATAACTTGTTTGCATTCATTTGGCTCATTAAACGTGCCGTTTCCACCTGTAACCTCCAGTTTTTGGTAGTTAAAAAAAATCCCTTAAGACCATTTTTGATTTTCATAAAATCTTTATAGACTTTGCATGCAGATCATAATGCTTTAGTTATCAATATGAAGTCTAAGTCCTTTTCCTGTCTTCCTTTGTCTCTTTCCTTTTTTTTTCTCAGCCCATCTCCCTCAAATTAACACCTTATGGCTGTTTGAGCCCAGGCGCTATAAAAACTGACGCCGCGGCCACTGGGCAATTAACAAGCGTGCAAGAAAAACACCAAGAAGAAGAAAAACAACAACATCAACAACAACAACAACAACAACTTTGGATATGTAAATGTAAACTCTTAACTGGGCGAACTCTCAATGAAGGCCACATTCGTTGGCCAGGGAGCCCACCCACGTGGCGGAGCAAACAGTTGAAAAATTCTATGGTCCGTTATGTGCTCGGTGCGCGGTGCTCGGTGCTCGGTGCTCGGTGCTGGTTGTGCTGGTGGTGCTGGTGGTGCTGCTGGTGCCGGTGGTTACGTCATTTGAAGACACGCAACTTGGCAAAAGGCGAATGTTTTCATTATTGTGAAATGGTGTGTGTGTGTGTCTGTGCTTGTTGTTGTTGTTGTTGTAATTGTTATTGTTGTTGTTGTTATTGTTACTGTTGTGTTGTTTGTTTGTTTGTTTGATTGTTTGACTGACAGGAGCGCGTACGTCAGCCCAAGTGCCGAATGCTTGACGCACGTGGAATTCATTCGGTGAATTTGACATGCATTGACATAAGTTTCGAATATATTTTTTATTCTAATTTACTTTTATTTTCTGATCATGTTGTTATTGCTGCTGCCCATCGAAGGTGCGTTCTGCTTGGTGTTTTTGAACGCCCAGCATTAGGCAATGGTTATTTTCTATAATTCAAGTTCTTGTCGCGCTGCAGCTTTTAACACGCATACAGACGCGCCTAACACGCACACAACAGCAGCAGGGCCGCTCTCAGCTGTGTGAGTGTGTGTGTGTGTGGTGAAAAGCTTGTGCTGGTGGCTCGCCTGCTGCGTTACGTCTCCGCGTGCTGTCTGCTGTCTGCTGTGTGGTGAGCTGTGGTGAGTTTTGCGTCTGGCTGCGCTAGTGTGCGTTATATAAGTCGGTTATGAACCGCAGCCCGCTGCTCCACATGTGACATACGCAACGACAACGGCAATTCACCACGGGTCGAGTTGGCAGCTCCGTGCAGTCATTCATACATGCCAGTACTTGTCTATATGTATGTGTGTATGCGAGTTCTAGCTTTTGTTGTTAATGTTGGACGCTTGTAGTCGTCATCATAGACACACACACACACACACACACACACACACACACACACACACACACACACACACACACACACACACATACACACACACAAACAGGGCAGGACGGGGATTGAGAGACTGGGAACTGAGACACGGCTCTCATCTGGCACACCATTAAATGTTTGTCGGTTGGCTCGTTCGCTCGTGGAACGTGGCAACGCTTTCAGTCGTTGATTTGACCGCCAAACAAACGCAACGCAAGCGCGCGTGCCACGTTGAACGCACACAAACAACAAGAGCAGCAAGCGCAGCCATCGCAGCCAATAACAAACAACAACAAGCCAAACACCAACAATATATATATATATATATATATATATATATTTAATACAAACGTTTTTTTTTAAATATTTTTTTGAAGTTTACATTTTTTGCACAATAAATGCCTTAAAAGAAAACAAATTCCATAAGCGCCATAAAGTTTTAAATGTAAGCAAAACAAGTGCAAACTAAAAATACGATAAAAAAAACAAAAACAAACAGATAAATATTAAAATGACAACAAAAACAATAAACGAGCAAAAACAATCTTCTAATGAAAACATAAAACATAAAACACGTTGAGCAGCGGCCATTAGCATAATAAAAATAACAATAATAATAACAATAACAATAAGAAACAAAACAAAAGTGCAGCCAAGCAGGCAATGATAAAGCTGAGAGACAAAACAAAAGGACAGAATATCAAGTGTTTATTTTATACCTATTCACAAACATATATATATATATATATATATATATATATAAGTGTTGCATACTTCTGGGCAAAGCCTAAGGCAAATTTTATATGTGTTTTTATATATATACAAATTATTATATATACAATATATTTTTTTTTGTTTTTTGTTTTATATGTATATATATCAGAGGGGGTCTGGCATTCGTAACGCTTACAAAACTTGACCCAAATTAACGTTATGCGGTCTAGCAGTTGCCGCTTTGAATAGCAGCTCGAACTGGCTGCAGGTGGAAGCTGCGATTTGACTTGCACACACAGGGGCAGAAACCACACACACATACACACACACACAGAGCACTCACACAGACAACACACATTTACAGACACAAAGAGACAACGTGCAAGGATTATGTAAACAAAAATAAGTTGATTCGCTTCCACTATAGCAGCTGCTGCTATGGTCTGTCTGTCTGTCTGTCCGCCCGCTTGTCACACTGCCAGTTTGTCATTTTATAAGTCAGTCACTCTGATGAGATGTCTTTTCTTTGACCCCGCACACCCGCAGCTCGCTATGCCTCAATGGGTGCAATCACCCACACACAAATGTCATCTATTCATAATAAATACAACGCGAAAAAAGTCTACACAACTGAAGGAGTCCATGTCCAGAAGAGGTGGGGTGGGCTGTGCGTGTGTGAGCCTGGCAGTAGGTGTCCTAATGCAACTCAATCTGTGACTGCGTTATATTTTGCTTGCGTGCCGAGCCTTAATCGAGGTGCTGCTTGCTCTGTCCCACAACTGACAACAACAACTGCCATAAACTGCTTTTTAATTTACAGCAATTTTTTGATAATTGGCCATGCAACGAATCTGTTTGCATTAGCGCACAAAACGCGACACAATCTCGCTGGCCGCTCGCCGATCAGCTAATTGGGCTGGGGCTAATTGGCAAGCCCTCAGACCCTTTGCCATTTACAGAAATTGTCGTTCTCATGTTTTGCTGATTGAGTGCCAATTCCCGAATTTGAGCACTAAAAAACTTTATGCGCAGAGATATTATTATGATGAGACACCTAAATGATAACTTATGATAACTAAAGTTTAAATCCACTGATTCAGAAATTGTGTTTTGTCGATCGGCGTCTTGCTGCCGCAACTATTTTATGTGTATTTGAAAAACATAACGTGTGTTTCATATTAAATATTAAGCATAATTGCAAAAAAAAAATAAAAAATTAAAAATGTCAGTTGTTCTTAAGGTTTGGTTCATGAATCTAGTTTTCGACATACATTAATAAAGCAAGTTTTTGGTTCGAATCATGGTTCATCGCATTATTTCAAATTTAAATACTATTAATATACATATACATTGTTTTATTTTACGTTTTTGCGGTTGAAATTCTTTGTTGCACTAAAAAAACCAAATAATAAAAAAAACATTGTTTCGCTTTAGTTTAGGTTTAACTGATTTTTTAAGGAACTGGTTCCATTCAATGTGCATAGCTTACAAAATATTTGGAATTCCGAATTGAACAGGGTCAGCTCAAAAAAAACTTGCAGCCGTTTTGTTGGCAATTTCCATATAAATTTAAATGATTTTCCGATTAAACTATGCACATTTGTTGCCATAACTGTCCAATTAACGATGTTGACAACAAAATAAATTTGATATAAAAATATAAGCGAAAAATTATATAGTTGCGAATGAAGGTATATGAAACGCTTTTTCGTTACGCTTGATCGGGCAAATCGCTCACTATGCACGGGGGTCATTATTCTAAATTCTTTGTATTTCATATAAAGCTTTGAAAATGAGTTTGAAGGTCATTGGATGAAAAAACCAACATGTTCCCACAGTTTACCCATCTTCCGATTTGTAGCGGATTTTCAAAAATTTTAAAATCATGCTTTCAACATTTGTATATCCTGAACCCAATGAAAATGGGTAAAATGGGAATAATGGTTTTGTGCAAATGTATGTAACATGCAGGAGGAAGCATCTCCGACCCCGTAAAGCATATATATTCTTGGTCACCATTACTAGCTGAGTGGATCTAGCCATGTCCGTCTGTCCATCCGTCTGTACGAACGCGTCGATCTCAGAGCCTACAAGAGCTAGAGAGCTAAACTTTGACTTTTTAAGAAACTATAAGAGCTAGAGCCTTCAAATTTGGTTTAATATGTTCTTGTAAAGGATACATAGATTAAGAATATTTTGGATTTTGGATACTTCCACCATTCGCCCCAAATAGGAAATACTCAATTCAAGTACTATGCTTGTGCTTTGGTTTGTACATAGATTTTAATGCTCTTTTTAAACACTGAAAATTTCATAAAGATCATACTCTTAGTTAAGAAGGTTTTTCCATAGTAGGGCCAAGCGCAGCTGCTGAGAGTAAAGTGCGCAGCAAGCGGCGTGCGTTCGTGTTTGTGTATGTGTGATTATTATTACTAGATTCAGGGTATCTCCTAGTCTAACATTTCCGACTAGCGCAATCTTAGTTGTTTTATGTGGATCTCCAAAAATGATTTGAAATCGCGCGAAATTAAATAATTTCCGAAAAAAGTGAATACCGTTTTTATGCAATTTCTGTAACGATCTGTGAAAATGATGAAATTAAATTAAATGAAAATGATCTTTGAGTCCGATCGAATGGAAAACAAGAAAGTTTCTGTTTGCACTCATTTTCTGTTATTTTACCGACGGATTTTCAAAAATTTTAATATCAAGTTGCTCATATTTTGTTCTGTGAAACTTTAAAACGTTTTTGAAAGATATCGCAAGAAAATAAAACTTTCGCCCATGCAACCACTAGTTTTTTACTCAAGTGGGTGAATTTTTAAAGAAATTGGTATGCAGTTATTGTCGGATTTTCATATTGATCTTTGAAATTGATTTTGAACCTGATCGGAAGAATAACAGAAAAGTTGCATTCAGCGGTTTTCCCCATTTTGCGGGCATTTTGATAAAATTTTCTAAAACCGTGTCCTAGTGCTTAGGTCCTAATGAAAAAGTTTCAGCTTTCTGGCTCTTATGGTTTGGGCACTGCTTTGATTGCCAATTCCCAATCGCCATCACCAATGGGGACAAATACATTTATATAGTATATAGATATATATGTATATGTTAAAGGACTAGCAATGCCTCATTCAGCTTGTTATATTTTGTGCCATTTTTATGTGTGCTGGCTATAAAAATTAATGTCGCAAGCACTTGAATACTCGTATTCGTATTCGCATTCGCATTCATATGAGTATTTGTTATGACTGACCTGTCATTTGAGTGCTACAGAAATGTAATTTACAATCCATTTAATACAAATAACTCGCTGAGTTATGGGCTTAACGGCAACAGCGGCATTGCGACAAAGTTGCCAAAGCCAGAGATTTGTTGGCAAGTGTAGTAGATATAAGCAACAGCAGCAACAAAAACAAATACAACAAAATAAAAAAAAAACAGAAAAGTGTTGCATACGCGCAGGCTGCATCTTTTTAGGTGCAGCCGCCGCCGTGAGGCTAAAGCAAAGCAAAAGATGAACACGAAAATGCAGCAATAAAGCTGCAACAGCATGAGAAATAAACGTTGCAGAAACAACAAAGCTAACACACGCACACACACACACAAATTTAGAGAGACATTCATTCAGATAAAAAGAGTCGAGTTACACCTACAAGTCAGCTAGAGGCTTGGATTGCCGCACGTAGGTGGGGTGGCTGAGGAGCGAACGGGGTGTGTGTGTGCGTGTGTATGTGTGTGTGTGTGTGCGTGTGTGCTGGTGCGACTATGGCTGCCACTATCTGCATCCCTGTCTGGCACTGCATTAGCAGCCAGCTGTGAACGAAATAAACGTAAAAATATTTTTAGTGTGAACAATTTCGCAAAGCGAGAAGCGAAAACTGAAACACTGAGAAAACTTTTCGCAAGGCATTACACACGAACGCACATAGAAACATACATTGGCACACACGCGTACAGTCACCTGACAAGATAACGGATAGTCACACACACACACACACGCACACACACACACACAGACACACAAGTAAGTCGTGTTTAGTTAGGAAATGCCAATAGTTTATGTGCCACAAAAAATAAAAAAATAGATGCATGTGTGTGCGTGTGTTGGCGTCTGCCAGTGGGTGTGCGCTGGTTGTGCTGTGCGTTTCAGTCACTTTTGTAAACAAACAAGGACAAAAGGGACTTTCAAAATAATAGCCAAGCAATGCAATTTCAACAGATCGAATATTTAATGCTATTGTTTCCGTAATGCAGCTAATATATTCAGAGATTAAGCACAGCAATAAAAATAAAATAAAATAAAATAAAATGTAAAAAAGCTCAAACAAGAGCGTCTTGGTGAGAATGCTCTGCACCTAGCTCAGCATTGCCGTTACACACAGTCTCACTTAACACACTTAAGCACATTACATTAAAGTATACACACGTCTCAAGCTGCGCACTTTTGGCACTGACTGTGCTTCTTCCTTTCACACTGGGGTAAATTTATTCTTGAATAAGTTTTGTGTTTGCTCTCCGATGGTTATGAAATTATAGTTGCATAGTTGGGTATGCATATACCAAAAATTTTGTTTTAACATGCAATAAAAAGTTTTGTTATTAGGTTTTTTATATCATGTGCAATCAAGTTTTTATAGTAGTATGTGCATTATTGATATTGTCGAACATTTGTCAGTACAATAAAGTACGAGATAGGTAAGCATAGTATGCCTATATCTTATGGTTCTGTAAAGGTAGCCGATTTTCAACCAGGGTCCATGAACTAGTTAGCTAAAAATCCAACTCACTGTCTTGACTTCAGCTAATGTAAACTATAATATTATATTTGAAAAATGGATTCAAAGAAATATATTTAAGAATTAAAGGTAGTGTTCACATATTTAAAGTTACACCAGCTACGAATGCTATTCCTAAAAGAAATCAGTTAAGTGTTTGTTTTACGTTCGTTCTGATGGCCGTATAAGTTATATACGATATAAACTGTTCATGGCACACAAAAAGCGTTGCATACTTTTGTGGGCTGGTTCTGTGTGTGGTTTTGATTTTGGCTGCTGGACCGCACTTGACACTTTTGCTACTGTTTTACGGCCATTTTGCATGCCACAACTGGGTGGCAGCCTTGTAAAATAGTTTTAGTTGTTGTTGTGTGCGTCTGAAATTAACAGCATTTATTTCATTGCATTTTTATACGCCTCATTGCGGGCGACATTGTCAACGTCGCGGTCCTTGTCGTTGTTGTCACTTATGTCTGTGCCTGGAAAGACAAAGGCAACTTATTTTTATGCTGTGCGCGTCAGCCGCAGAGGCAACACA
Organism: Drosophila colorata; assembly: GCA_035041545.1. Lineage (NCBI taxonomy): Eukaryota > Metazoa > Arthropoda > Insecta > Diptera > Drosophilidae > Drosophila > Drosophila colorata. Next base: position 1,496,433 of record JAWNLD010000490.1, on the reverse strand, counting down.
CACACACACAGATAGAATGGGGCGAGATAGAGGGAGAGAGCGAGAGAGAGAGGCCAACTTCGCCCACATATGCAGGGTTAAGTTTTTTTATGCGCTTTTGTTAGCAGCAGCTTCTCGTTTTGGCCATTTTTAGTTGTTGCCGTTGCTGTTGCTGCTGCTATTGTTGTTGTTGCCATTGCCATTGGCAATGGTTGTCATGAAAAGTTCGAGTCTGGAGTTGACCTGAAATGTGAAAAGTGTGAGCTGTTTGGCTGATGAGTGTGTGTGTGTGTGTGTGTGTGTGTTTGTGTGTATGTTGTGTTGTGTTGTATTCATTACTCGTTGTCAGCTATGTGAGGGCGGTTTCTTAAATTGAACCGTCAGCTGACCCCGCCCACAGCCCCGTGCAGCTATCAAGCTTGCCAGAGCCATCAAAATGCCTACTGTCGGCTTAGAGTTGGATATCATGCAAATTGCATAGCTGCTGCACATCTATCCATAGCAAATGAATTGTCAACAGAGCGAAACGTGATCCATTATGCCCAGTGGACGCATGTACAACGGATCAATCTGTGAGCGCTGTCAGTCTGTCAATCTAGCTGGCTTTTCGTGTGGCATAAATATAAACTGCATTCAGCACTTGTGATTTTCTTTAAATTTAAGCTTGCTGTTTATTTCTTGTGGGTGTATTATCTTAAATCGGTAAAACACGATTTGATTATTTTTGTTTGAACTTTTGAACGTACATCTTTGATAAGTAAATAGTCCGACAAGTGTAAAGTATGCATTTGAATTTTCTTAAAAATATTTGAAAATGTGTTTAAATATAAATAATAAATAAGCTTTGCAGTAGGAATTCTCCAAAAGCCTCTTCTTATTATTCACTAATATGTCAGAAGGTAATTATCGTGAAATACTTTGCTGCCTCCTTCGTAGCGATTTGAGCTGTGCGTTGATAAGTTGGTCAGTCAGAGGCAAACCGATTTAAGATAAATATAAATAATTTAAAAAACTCTTCTTTTATCTGTTTTTATTTGTATATAGTTTGTAAGATGCCCATGCTCCTTCAACTCATATCATATTTGCAAAACCTATCTGTAGTAATTGGGATTCATAGTTCCCCCAACTCCTACTGCCAAATATGTAAACTTTAACACAGTATTTAATCTAAGAATCGTTGTACTTTCATTAACAACGTTTTACGCCTATTTTAAATACTTTTATTCCTATAATGAGTATTTTTTATACTAACTTCAGGAATTTTCTGTTTAGACTTGTAACATTAGAATTTAAAAATGTTTCTAAATAAAATCGTGTTGAAATCCCGCTCGTACTTAATTCTAAACCAGCTTAGTATATATTATAAATTTAAGCGGAAAAGCAATAGCGGCAGCATAAAATGTGCTTGGTACCAAATTTGTATAAGGACTCCCTTTTGTGTATTGTGAGCCTTGGCAACACTCTACCAGTTGCTAACCAACATTTCTATAGGAAAGTTATATGATTAGACATATTTCACCATGAAACGTATGCAAAGTCTTTTAGGATAATATTTTAAATGACATTTCCAATAATAACTTACAGATTTTCGAAATTTGAGTACCTAAAAGAACACAACAGGCAACTTTCGCAGTAGGCTTAGTGCAATTGCTTTTCCAATCATTTGACTATTAAAACCCATTCAATACCTGACAAGGGGCAAATCAACAATCTCAACGGCTGGCAGCTCCAAAGAGTTGTCATAAATAATTTAAGAATTCGAGTAGCCAGAAATTAAAAATAATATTTAATGAAATCAATATTGTTTGTGAAAATTTGTGCATTTTTTCGTTATACTTGTTATAGTTGTATATTTTTTTTCCAAGAAAAATTATAAAGCTTATTAAAAAACTTATGGAAAAGTTTTAAAAAAAACTCGCAAAAGTTGAAAGTTTGGCACTTAAAAGCAATAGCAGTCAAGTGTAGCCAAAAGGTGCAGCTCCGGTAGTAACAACAGCAGTAAAAAAGAAGCGACAGAAACAACAACAACAGCAACAACTACCGCAGCTTTAGGAGCAACAACAACGAAAACATGGGAAAAAAGAGCTCGAAATTGAAACAGGATACCATCGATCGCTTAACAACCGACACATACTGTGAGTACCCATCCATCAATAATATTCATAATATTGAAATATGTTTGAGGCAAGATTATAATTATTTGATATGCTTTTTATTTAGCTTGAATTAATAGCTCACATCAATCACAACTCAGACGAGCCTTTTGGCACTTTAAAAAAATATATATATTTTTTTTAATCAAGATTACAGAATTTTTCAATAGTGAAAAATTTAATTGCCCTGCATTTAATAATCATTAAATACTTTATTTATTAGGTTGCAAGTTTGTCCTTAATCCTGACAATGTTGACCCAGCTGAGGTGCCTGCCCTTTACCCTTTGGCCTTTGTCCTGTGTTTAGTGCTTGTTTTGTATTTGTTGCTGCCACTTAAGCGCAACAATGCTTTTGTTGCACAATCGTTCGAGGTAATTAAACGCGACTCACTTATCAATTAGCCCAGGACACGGGTCACCCTTTCGCTAAGCCACAAAGCCAATGGGATAAACAAAGGACACGCACCGCTATGCATTATGCAAAAGCGTTGAATCGACACAGCTGATGGCGAGATAACGTCAGAACAACAACAACGACAACAATTCAAACACGCAATGCAAATTGTGCAGTGTACGCGCTTATAATTCACAATTGGTTTAAGCGCCGACTTAGTCAAGCTAATGCAGAGGGCAGTTTGAGGGATGCATAAAAAACAGCTGTATAAACAGTCTTTCCATAGATAATGCCAATCCTACTCAACGTAATATGCTAATGAGCCCTGTTGATCTGACGGTTTCGCGGGTAACTAGGGTCTAGCATTTATCAAAACCTTGATACCCTGTCAACGGAAATTGAATAAATTTGAGTATGTAGTAACAAAATCTTATTTTATCTATCGTCAAATGTTGGGACCGTTGTTAAGTGTAAAGTCATCAAATTAGTTTGTTATTAATTTTAAAAACAACAACATTTTGTTTAGTTTTCTTTCATTAAATTTTGGCAAAATTTGTAAAGTTTTACGAAACTTGAAATTTCAAAACTTGGATGAAATTAATAAAATTAATTTATTTAAAATTTAGAACTCATAATTACGATATGTGTAAATAAAATAAGCAACCTGATCATATCTATGGCTTTGAGCTTAAAACTAGATTCGGAATATAGAAATATCTTTATCAGAACAGATAATATATATGTGTATATATAAATGCACAAAGTATCTTGACATTTCGTTATATTTCTTATTTGCAGAGGATATACCATAGCCGAGCAGCACTTTTTAATATAGCCAACTTGCCTGTAATATTTCTTTATAAGTATTTCTTATTTCTATTTCTTTTTTCTTTGTGGGTTGCTTAAAAATGCAAGTCACCAACTTTGCGCCTAAAAACTTTGTTGACTAATTGCTTTTTAAAGTATTTTCGCATTTTGTGCTCCGCTTCAGCTTTCTGCGGTCGAAACGGGGAGGGCGACAGACGGGAATATAAATAATTACGCCGCTGGGGGGCATTCGGTGCACCTGGTCGAAGGGGTTGGCCCTGAAAGTGTTGACAGATTGCTGCCAAGTTGCCAGTTCTTAATGCCTTGGTCCAAGCAATTTGTCTTGCGTCTCTTGGGTCGTGCTTGCCCATTCGCGCCTGCGTCCACCCCACCCAGTTTGGCTATTGGCTCTGAAAAACATTTCCTTGAAATTCATGTTACGCTTTGCTATGCAACTCAATAATCAACCCAAAGCTTTGTATAAATATTCTCAAATTGGGTATAATAGGCTATAGGGCTATCATGCCTTATATTAAGCTAATTCAAAAGAAGTTTCAGCCATGCTTAGTGCTTTTCTCTTGTGTTCAGTAAACTTAAATGCAACCAGATGCAATTTGGACAAATTTCTTGAAACACAACTTTCCCATAAGCTGGCGCGCGCTCGGCTTAAAGTTTGCTGCGGAAAACTTTGGCCTAGAGCCGTAATTTGAAAATTTGAAATTACTGTCTGTACCTGATAGCAGCTGCAGCAATAACAACGACAATAACGGCGAATTCAATTTTGTTTATTCGGCAAACAAATACACTGAAATTCAATTTATGAGCTCAGCGAGACAGCGGGTCGTATGAGCAATATGGAAAAGTTTTAGCCCCGGAACACCTTATCCCGACACAATATTTATGCTGTTCATTGCGCAATCAATTGGGAATTACATAAAGATCCCGTTTATATTGTATACGTGTACATATTTTTCTGCATATCTTTGGGTGCACTCCCCCTGTGCAATTCGTGGTGGCAGCCCAAGCAATGAATAAATAAATAGCTACGAATTTGATTAGTTTCGGATGAGTTTCGAAAATCGAATGACCCAAGCAATAAAATGCAAATCCCCAAACTGTGTGTACATCAAATAGATACAAATTACGGTCAACGTTGGGCCGGACAGCGCAGTAATCGGGAAGGGGTCATCGTTAGGTCATTCGTAGCCACAATCTTCTATAAATAAACGGGCTTTCAAATGTGTGCTGTGCGTGTGTGTGCGCGTGTGTGTTTGTCGGTCTTTCTACCTGTCTGTCTGTCTGTTTGTCCGCTCGGGTGTTTCGGCCCACAGGTGTTTGCCTTAGGCCATGTTTTACAAGCCGGCGAATTAGCAAGTTTAATTGATTTTAAAATTGTTCAACAAACAGAGCGAAAGGCACACACAAACACACACTCGCACGCATTGGTACACAACACGCACATACACACACGTACACACACACACCTCAAGATTTGTCCAATTTGTCAAGCCATAAAACAACATGGTCATTAGTTGGCTAAAGTGAAAGATAATCTATGTTGGGCATTAGTAAAATGATTGTCATCGCTTTTTTGGATTGAAGTTAAATCTAGATTGGGCGCCTGATAGCCAGGGTAAGTCAATGGATTACAAGCTCAACGCAGGATGAAAACGATAACATGGCCAGGTAACTTGTCCAAGTTACATGTGATTTGTTTTGAGCCCATCATAGGGAGCTCCAACTTTCCTTGCTGGGTCCACATTTTTATACTCGCTCACAAAGTGAAAAAAGTATATTGAATTTATGCAATGTCCGTCTTGCTGTCCGTCTATCCGTTTGTCCGTATGAACGCATTTTTTTTGTTGCTATCGAAACTGAAATTTTGAATATAATGTCATATATACCCGAGTCAGAGAAAGTGTTAAGATTTGTCGCGCCCACTGGGGCGTGGCAGTTTGATAAAATCGATATATCAGCCGCAGTTTTAAAGCTAGATACATAAATGTTCTTAAGACAAATAACTGGTGACCGTCTCCAAAGATGGCACAAATATTTATTGGCTAGTACCACTGGGGGCGTGGCAATTCGATAAAACCCATATATTTTTTTTATTTATTTAAAGCTAGATCTATAAATTTAGACAGATTACTGATGGCTTCCTGTAAAGAGCGCACGAAAAATTGTTTGAATACGCCCACTGGTGGCGTGAAAAATAAATAATATCTGTATCTTTCACAATATCTATATCTTTCACAATTTTAGAGCGGGAGTCACCAAATTTGAGAGGCATTTTCTTATGAGCTCTTCTAAATGTGGAGCCGAAAAACTAAGCCTACGCCCACAACTTCTCCCACAAATTACAAATATCAATATTTTTTCCAAAATACCTATAATAATGAAGACCGTTTTCGTCTGTTTTAAATTGTTATTATACGAGTATTGCTCAGTCAGTTACACCCGAGTGCAATATTTTTACTTGTTTTCTTTAAGTTTAAATCTATGTTAAATTTAAATAGGCTGCCTGACAGCCAGGAAAATATGATAAAATGCATGTTTAAGTTTTAATTGACTCATTCTTTTATTGGCTAAACAATTTGCTTCATGTTTTGATTTCCAAACTTTGTTGGCAATGATATCACAGGTGTTTCTTTAATATTCACTCTTCAATATCAAAAATATTGCAGATTTTAATCCTTTTTAAACTTTGTAAGACAATTTTAAATATCGATGTAAGCTAAGCTGTGTAAAAATCAAATGAGAAAACATATAAAACAGAAAAGTGCGTAAGGGTATAACGATTTAAAATGAATATAAAATAACAAATTTAACTTTTCATACCCTGTACCCATTAAAAAACGGCAAACAAGCAGATACTTATCCTCATCATATTTTTTCGAAAATATATTTTTAAAAAATGTTTTTTTTTTTACCACATCTCGGCGATTATAAGAGCTAGAGCCACAAAATTGTTTACGTATATTCAGTACTATATTCAGCCTACAACAATGTGTGACTTTTTGTATACCTTCCTTATTCGCCCCAAAATTATGAAATCGCAATCCAATCTTGCGCATTGTATTATAATTCATTTGGACGTTCGGACAGTAAACTTAATGGGGCCTGCAAGGCAACTCGAATATACAACTACATACAGGGTATATCTGAGTCGGGCATGCCATGCACTTATCTGAAATTCCGAAATGAATACATTGAATGTATTTAATGGATTCATTTTCCTGAGTTTTATAGTAAGTAATATTGCACATCTGTTTGTTCTACATCGCTTAATTGCATTTTAATTGTTTACGCATTTTAATGGCGCACATTACCTCAATATGCCTAAATTTAAGGTATACTTAAATACTTTCCACATTGTTAGATTTTCTAGTAAAATAAGTTAAATAGTGGCAAGTAGTAGAGCTGATGCTGAGAAGATATATTAATAGATCGATGAATAGTTCTGCAGCTTTTTATATTACAAATATACTGTTCAACCAATTATGTTTAAACCGCCTTAATTTATAGTAATAACATTATGTTAGAACTTTAAAAAAATTTGCAGTGGCCATGAGATTTTTTTGTTAAAGTTGAACGTACTGTACCCTAAGTACTGTAATGTACTTATCCTAAAAACAAGTAAGTTTGTGGACGTTGTCAAAACTCAGCTAAGGTGTCAATTTAAAAAAACCGAGAACAAATTTCTTTGCTCAATAACTTTTTTATTTATTTTTTTCATTATTTATATTTGTTATTATTCCAAACAACAAAATATTTGTAATAATTTTTGCAATTTTAAATTTTTTTCAATTATTTTAAGAATCAGACCTAGTGACTTAAAGGTTATTTAACATGATTCAAGATCGAAATGTCTTTGAAATTTTAAGAAAAAAACCGGTACGAATTCTTTGTACTTGGATTATACTACACTAAACTCTGGCTATGGTTGTTATTTACCCAAAAAATGTGCTCAGTGTAGATGACACCTACCGAACCGGTTAAAGTGTTAACACCGCACTTTTTTCGACATGGCCCAGCTGCAAATGTTGCCCAACTGAAAATGCAAGTAAAATGAAATGAATATCAAAAATAAAATAAAAGGCGAAAATCGAATCGGAAACGTTTCGAGTCTTCACGTTGCACACAGACAAAATGCAATTAAAATCGCGTTGTAAACACACATATTGATGGCAGCGATTACACAAATATTTCATGTAGCCGTAGCCAGAACCGGAGAGAGCCCGTATTATGGCCCGGACTCGTACATCTCGCACATGATACAAGCCCGTACAAATATGCGATAGATATGTATGACCGAATGCCCAGGAGACTCGCACATGTGTGCGTGTGTGTACATGTGTGTGTGTGTGTCTCTGTGGGCGTGTGTATTACGGGGCATGGAAATCAGAAATGCAACGCGGCTCACAGTTTCGCATGGGCCGCGGTTCCATTTGAATGCCAGCGACAATTGGCGCGGGATTCTCAATGCCCCATCAACTGAACAATATGGGGATGTTTGGATTCCGCCAGGCAGGGAGGAAGGAAGGGAGGTAGGCTCACGTACTGAATGGGTATTGCGACGGCAACGGCAAAATTTGAGCTCTGCCAGTCAGACAATATGCATGATTATTAATCGAGAGAGTTACTTCAACTTAGCGACAACACGAGCCACTTTTATCATGGAAAATAATCATATATTCGTAGTGAAGACACTGATAGATATATGAGCTAAAAAGATGTTGAACTGAGCATTATAAACATGCTATACACAATAGAAAAATCGTGACTAGCCGGAATTGGCAGTTGATCCCTAATATTACGCTTTATATAAAAAAACACTTTTCTTTACTCTATATTCAATATAGCTTATAAGATCAAGTTTTTGCTTTCAAGTTCAAAACTTAAAAAAATAACGTTTGAAAAGCCATAGCATTTTGAACAAGAGCTTTATAATTTGTTTGGGACAGAAAAGACTTAAAAGGAATGAAGGTAATATAATGTACTTATTTTTTGGTGCTATATATATATATATAATATATATAATATATACAGGTAGATGAGTTGTCTATGTGATATTTATTCATGCGATAGAAAATATCACGTTTTCACGTGGTGTTGGAGAAAATTGAGACTCTATTTATAAACCCATGTCCGTCTTTTATTTTCTGTGTTAAACTTATGCTTCAGTTATACATATATATCGGTCATATGTCTTGCAAGTATTTGTAAGATATGGGATCTCTAAAAGAGCAGTGGGCTTAATTTATACGCGAATGCCTGACTCTCTGCAACAGAATTTGTTTCTCGTTGACGAAGTAAGTATATTGGGTTTGTACAATGTCTGTCTACAGTATACCCGAGTCACATAAAGTGTTAATGTTTTTTCTGCGCCCACTGGGCAATTCGATTTGATCTAAATAAGTATCTCCCTCAGTTTTAGCAAGATACATCAAATTTTTTCAGACAATCTGTCTGATGACCATCTCTAAAGATCAAGAAAAAATTACTTAGGCTAAACAGCAAAAATCCGTATCTTCCACAATTTTAGAGCGAGCATCACCAAATTTGGCAGACAGTTACTCACTCACTTGTTTTCCTCCCACTCTATCGACTCTGTATCTCTCTCTCTCTATATATTATTCTCTTTCCTTTGCTGGTCTTGAAGAAAAAAGAAAAAAGCTGCCAAATGCGGCTAATTCCAATGTAAAACGTGATTTTGAAGTTAAAAGCGTACTCAAAAAATGAAAACTCGTCTTGGGAAGCGTTTACAAATGGCAGTGCATGGCAACAACCTGGCAGTGACAGTCGCTCTGCGTTATCGACTGCCAGCGCCACTCGGCGACGGCAACAAGTCGTATGAGCAATCTGCTCTTTATTTACAATCCATACAACGCACACATTGCCGTGGCCAGTAAATGCCGTTGTATTTCACATGCCACACGTCAATAATACAAGGCAATACAAGCGGACACAAAGGCTGGTGGGATGGAATGGGATGATTGCGAACGAGTTGCGGGTGTCTTGCCCGCTTACTCCTTAGTGGCCTCTCTCTCCCTCTCTCGTACGGAGGCTCTCTGTCTGCCTGCCCGCCTGCCCGCCTGGCTGTCTGTATGACGTGCTATCGATTACCAATCAATTCAGTATCAGCTTTAGCAATTGTTGACTTTATTGAGTTGACGTCGTCCGTGGGCTACATACATAAAAGTCGTTGGCAGCGGGGGAAGTGGGTGTTTAGGTAGCTGAATAACTAATTAAAATACAGAAATACAAATCTGCCGCTGCAATCACAATGGAAAACGATAAGGTGAGCAGAGAGTGGCGAGCAACGAGAGGACGAGCCGAAGATAGTCACAGATGCGGCATTAAAGATGTAAGATGTGCCATAACTGTTTGAAAAATGGCAGTGGTCGGCTTTTGGGCAGCCAGTTGAGCGTGCAAAGCAGTCAATACTGTAAGCCTCTGCTGCGCTGCTCTGTTTTGGTGGTGATGCTCGGCTCGGCTCTGCTCTGCTCTGGTGGTGCTGCTGGTACCCTTGGGAATCGAGCTTTGGCCATTGGCCCGGCGCTTAACAGCAATTCCAATGTGTGTAATTTTGCGTGAATTTATGTTTTGGTCTCAAACTTTGTTGCCGCAAGATCCCCTCCCATTTGCCCCCACTCCCCCAATCCTTGTGGGCGGGTCGGCGTAACATGTGCGCCATTCACACGCCCATAACGGTCACAATGGGAACAGGCGCCCGGCCTGGGATCGGGAGACCGTAGCTTAAACGTTTTGTAAACGGCCATTAGGCCACGGCGATGGCAGCCATGACCAAAAATAATAATAATAATAAAAAAGAAGTAGAAGCGCTCCAGTTGGGAGTGAACGACTAGTAGATACCCCGTACGCAGCTCTGAGCTTTTATTACTGACATTCCACCTTCCACTTCAAATTGGTTGAAGTGAAATTGAAGGGAAACCATGAATCGATATTTAGAAAATGAGCACGCTATCCAAAAAAGAGCTTCCCTGAAGATCAGGATCGGCGCGTTCATAAAGTCAAACAGACAGTCCGCCATGCTTAGATCGGCTCAGTATATATAAGTATATACTTCTTTCCGCCTGCTACTTACATGTGCACCAAACCGGTTTCCTTTTTAACAGGGTATTAAAACAAGCCAGTATATAGAAAATGAAATACATGAGGCAAAAATTGGCTGGTCCTGGGCGTGGCCACAAGACAATGAGAAAAAAGTAAGTACAAACGCTTGCAGCAGCTCTTCGGGTACGGCCCCTGGGTTAGGGGCTAACGGGCGAGGTTGTTGGAAGGAAAAACACAAGTGGCTTTTTCCAAATTGTATATGTGTGGTGTCTTTATAAAGAAGAAGCCGGCCCAGGTCAGTTCTATTTATTTAGGTTTTATTTCTAGCAAATGAAGACTAACGCACATACGCATAGACAAAAAAAGGCAAAAGCGGAAAAAATTGGAGCAATATTTGTAAAATAAGCAACTCGTTGGTTGAGTTCGTTGACTAAAGAGGCACTTTCTCGCATGTGAACTTTGTAGGAATTGTTGTTGTTCAAACTAATAGCAGCAGCAATCGAACTCATGACCTTTTGCTTGCTAGGCGGGCGCCTGACCTCTGGTCGACGGCCAACAGTCCAAACAAAGATACAGTAATTACATCGGAGTCGGTTGAATTCGGACATCATATCATATAGCTGCTTTAGAAAGAACGATATTTTGTGCAAGTATTAGTATGAGAATAGATTTGATAGAATTTTCTACAGTTTTGCAATTGTTATTATGGAATATATAATATAATATAATATAATATAATATAATATAATATAATATAATATAATATAATATAATATAATATAATATAATATAATATAATATAATATAATATATTATAATATAATATATTATAATATAATATTTATGAAAATATAGATTTTGAAATTTGTGAGGGCGGCAGTGGGTGTGACCGAAATTTTTTGGCTCGATCTTTAGAAGAGGTCATCAGAGAACTATCTGCCAAATTTCGTGACTGGTCTAAAATGGTTTGATTGCCACACCCCCAGTAGGCGTATCGAAACAAATTTTTATGCGATCTCTAGAAGAGGTTATCTGTAATCTGGCTAAGAAATTTGATGTACTTAGCTTTAAAACTGAGGGAGAATATATATAAATCGATTTCCCACGCGCCCAGTCTTAAAATTTTATCTGACGCGATTGAACACGAGTTTATATTCCATGTTTGAAGTTTGAAAAAATTAAGTTTGTACGGACAGACAAATGGACAGCAAAGCGAACATTGTACAAAATTTTATATAAAAGAAAACGTTATATCTGAAAGCTTATTTTGTATAATATGTACAAAGACCAAAGTGTCCTTTCTTGTTCTAAATTTTTTACAAATTTAAAATTCGCGGTTAGATGGTCATATATGGCTTACGCACTCTATACTTGCTACCAAGAATTCACCATTTATTAATTAATTTTCTTTTCGTTTGTTTTGCATACATCTAAAATATTTGCGCTTTGTTTCCCAATTGCTTGATTACATTTGAATGCATTTTAATAGACATTCTTTCCCCTTTTCGCTTTCAGTTACAGAAAAAGAAATACGTCAATGGTGAGTATGGAAATTGAAATGAGGAGAAAAACTAAAATAAAAATAAATAATGCATTTTAATTGTAAACATTTGCTATTCACAAATACAGGCACAAAGGATTTCTTAAAGACTGTCCGAATGGTTTACTCACAGAGCAAGTACGTAGCAAGTCCTCACACACACGCACACACAGACACACACACACGCACATATCATGTTAGTTGAGTAAAGCATATGTTTAAGCTGATTCAATTCATTCAAGTCATACAGTTAATTAAGTTAATCTTCTCAATATGTGAACACTAATTTCTCGAAACAGCAACGGAGCCAACGAGAAGAACAACAAAAACAGCAACAACAACAGTAGCTGCGAAATGTATACGTTCGCCTTTTCCTTAAGGCCACAGCACATCCTGCTACCATAATGAATGACAGGCCATTTCCAATGTGTTGACGGCAACGGTTGCTGTGGCCGCGGCTGCTGTTGTTGCTGTTGTTGCTGTTGCTGCTGTTGCTGGTGTTGCTGCTGTTGACTGCTGTTGATATTGAAATTTATTAATGCGCGCCTCATTGGAACACAACTTGAAACACTTACACACACACACACACATATATACACCCATACTTTATTAAGCCACACCCGCATCGCCCTAATTGTCTCCCATCTCTTTGCCAGGGTTTTATCAAAATCTACAAACAATTCTTTCCACAAGGCGATCCCAGTAAATTTGCATCGCTTGTGTTTCGTGTCTTCGACGAGAACAATGTGAGTATTAAGGCCATCAGCTTATGTCCTTGTTGCTGCTCAACTACCACCCTGTCATCCCTACGCCTCGTCGCCCCTTCCCCGTCGCCCAAAACGACAGTCAGCGAGTCACTTGCCAAGCAGCCGCTTTGACATTGACGAATTTGTACGCAGCTCGAGCGCAAAAGTTGACGATTTAGGCCAATTAGCTAAAAATGGTTTAATAGAGTGAGACAGGAAATATTAGGCCTATGCATGAATACCCTTAAAGCTGTTGTAGCGTTCAGCGCCAAAAAGCTACATTCAAATATTTTAAATATATAATCGACTCAACATAAAATTTAATGATTTGAAATGAGAATATTGAATTTTAAAAAAATTTTAAATATTGTATATATTTTATTTTATTTAAACTGATAAATTGGGACCAAAAGTGCAGATTCGGCATACAAGTATACGTTTTTTCAATTGTTTGAGATTTTTAGATTTTTATAAGGAACAAACTTTTAAAATTTTTTCAGAAATTCGTAAACATATGTATAATGAAATTTTGAAATTATACTGAGACAAAATTTTCAAAACTAATTATTTACCCCCATTAACAAAATCAATCAAACTTTTAATTTGTTTTACATATTTGGGAAAACTCGTTACTGGAATTTGTAATTAAAAAAGTTAAAAATTGAAATATTGGTAATCTTGTATAATATTAAAAATATATATAAAAAAAAAAAAAATCACAACGGCTTCCAATGTGTTTAGAAAAAATTATGTTACCCAAATATAACGATTTATTTAGGAAAAAACAAAAATATCTATTTTTGAAAAGATAAAAAAAATTAAGAAAAAATAAACGGGTTGAGCTTAAAGTCGCGTCGATTAGATCTAAAGAACGGCTGTGGCTGGCATCAACTATGAGAGGAGGTCTTTTATGGAACTCATTAGCAAGCTACTTGTAATGCCCCCTTTTGAGGGCAGGCCCTCCCAGGGGACTCGTAAAGTTGCGTTCATTTTATTATTTATGACTTGTGGTGGAGACGGGTGCGGGGGCGGTGACGGTGGCGGTGGCGGTGGCTGTGGCGACAGAGGCGTCGACGATGGCGCCCTAAACTTGTCAGCTGTCTGGGGTCTGCACTGATTTGCCCTGCTGTTGTTTTCTCCTTCTGTTTTGCTTCTTCTTTTGTGCTGCTTTATTGTGCTCGCCAGGATGGGTCAATCGAGTTCGAAGAGTTCATACGCGCCTTATCCGTCACATCGAAGGGTAACCTGGACGAGAAATTGCAATGTAAGTTTCTGCTTTTGCTCCATCAAATAATGAGCCCACTCATTGTGATGGCCGCCGTCATGGACTGTACACGCGGCCTCCAATTAATGTCGATTGGCTCTTTATTCATGCAGGGGCATTCCGTCTGTACGATGTGGACAACGATGGCTACATAACGCGCGAGGAGATGTACAACATTGTGGATGCAATCTATCAGATGGTGGTAAGTAGAATACCTTCTTCTTTGCTCCCAACTACCCCCAACCATTGTCGTTGCTATTGTCAGTTATTGAGCAATTTGATGGTATTATTATTTATGTAGGGCCAGCAGCCGCAGTCGGAGGATGAGAACACGCCGCAGAAGCGGGTGGACAAGATATTCGATCAGATGGATAAGAATCATGACGGCAAATTAACATTAGAAGAATTTCGTGAGGGTAGTAAAGCTGATCCACGTATAGTTCAGGCGTTAAGTTTAGGTGGTGGTTAAAAAATTAATCGAAACGCGCAACAACTACTGTTACAACAAAAACAACAACAAAAAATTTAAATAATACAGCAAAAACGCAGCTAAAAGTTTCTTGACAAACACAAAGACAACAAAAACAACGCTTTTGGTTTTTAGTTACCATCTTACACTCTTCTACACAGAAACAATCTATATAATATATATAGTATATAAAAACAATGGATTACTTAAAAATACAAAACCTTTAAAGCAATCAGAAATCAAAGTCGCCCAACAAAAGTTGAAATTTTTCGACAATAGGGAAATGCAAAAACTAATTCTTTTCTCAATTTCGCGCGTCGATTAACATTCAAACTGATAATAATTTTTTGATATATAAGAGAAAAAAAGTAAAATTCAATTTAAAACATATATGTATATAATAAAACATATACATGTGTATTTACATATGTATGTAGGGATATGTATGCATATACGTATTTACAAGATATGGCTAAATCCAAGCCGTGGCGTAAGTAGAACAAGGAAGTTCATAGCAATAAAAAATAAAAAAATTAAATTAAAACAAAACAACTAATTGAATTAAAAATGCGAGTAACGTAAATCAATTTTTGAGCATACGCCAATTATAAGCAAAGAACATAAAATTCATTGCATATTGAAAAAAATAAAATAAGCTCACCCAAATGGAAACGACAAAAATAAACGAACAGCAGCAGCCTTCGAGACATTTATATAAATTATAAATAATAACAATAATACAATTTAAAAGTAACACCTAAGCATTGTTGATATACAAAAGCGAAAAACAAAATGGATTAAATATAATACTATACATACTTATACATATATATATATATATATATATATATATATATATATAATATATACATATGTATATGGCATATACATATATACGCATATATAGGTATATATATGTATATATATATATATATATATATGTATATATATATATATATATATATATATATATATATATATATGTATTTATTTACCTGACATGGATATGCAGCGATAACAGAAACTTCAGCTACAATAAGGAACACAGCAAACGTAATTAATTAATTGTTTAATTAACAAAACCAGGCATTAATCAATGACAAGTGCAAAAGCCGCGCAAAACTTAACGATATATTTTCAATTAGGCATACACTCAAACACACGCACACACATATATACACACCCACACATATATACACGCACACACTACATCACATCCATGCGCAGAGATGAGATCGCAGAAATTACAGCGAGCGCAATTGTGTTTAATTTTTTGGAAATTGTTTTTTTGCGCAATTATAATTAAGTTAACAAACATTTGACAATAGCCACCAAAATTACAAATATAAAGTTTACTATAACAAAATAAATAAAAACTTGAAACAAAACAAACCAACGCACATCTTCAACAAACAATAACAAATATTTAAAGCAAGGTTAATGCAACTGCTAAGTTAAACGAAGACAAAAACCACATAGTCAGCTACAACAACAACAACAACAACAACAAGAACCACAGCTACAAGAACAACAACAATATCAACTCTCTCTCTCTCTATCTCTATCTTTTCTGTGTGACTAAAAGCCCCGTTTGAGAGCCCAAAACAGATCCATCATACGATTTAATTTCTATTCTATATGCGGTTCAGCTTTATTATTGCATTGATTTACTAACCCAGTTAATATTTTATTACAATCTATTTATATATACTTATATACATGTATATATATATCTATATACTTGAATACATATTTGCTACTTCTTATGGCTACTCATGCACATGGACAGTACACAGAGACACACACACACACTCACAATCTCACACACCCCATAACTTTTATATAAATTTTAATGACTTACGCAATATATACAATTCTCTATGTAAGCAAATATATTTATAGTGAAATATATACATGCTTAGGAACTAAATGCAAACCAATATGCCCGTATTCATACCTATATGCTCATATTCATACCCATAAAACATATATACCACAATTATCATACCAACATTTTGGACATGGTTCGCACGCATTTTATTTTTGTTTTTGCATATTTTGCTACTTTGTCTACTTTAATGAGTGGCCTTGACTTACAATTTGTCCAATCGCTTCGAAATTTTTATCGGCACCAGCATCGAATATAAATATATACATTTATAATACAGTCGTATATGCTTGTGAGCATAAATAATCGTATAAACTTTTCTATGCAATTTCTGCAATACCTTTTTTTTTGTTTTTTTGTTTCAAAACTCTTTCAACTTACTAAGCGCACGCCAAAAAAAACAAAAAAAATTGACAAAAAAAAAAATTATAAAAAATACCGAAAACAAAAAAAAGAAAAAGCAAAAAAAAACTGTCGCCTAAACTCAAAAACATAAAACTCAAATCAAAAAAATGGCATAGATATACATATACACATATATATATGCATATAGCTATATACCTACAAACTATATACTGACACGCTAAAATATACTTATTATAGTAAGCACAACAATCTTAAAAAAGTCAAACAACAAACACATACAAACGCTTCTAAGAACCTCACTGAAATTCTTCGAGAAACAAGAAATAATTATATACTAATATACTAACATTTAAATAAATACAATACACAACAAACACACGAGTATATTAATTAACAAGAATGGAAAAATGGAAAAACCTTAATCAATAATTAAATAATTCGAAAGTGATATAGCTGACAAAAACAAATGTGTCTGTAGTTTAGTAGTTAAACATAAAAAAAAACTAAAATAACTAAAAAATTAACAAATATTATATGAAAAGAAATAACAGCTTTTCAAAAACTTTTTTTCAAAACAGAGACGCATACAGATTAAACCAGCTGTAAATATCACTTAAGAACATCAACAAACACAATCACTGTCAAACACACACACACCCTACATACATAAACACACGCACACTCACACACAGATAAACCGAGGCTTATGCCCACAACTACAACATAAGTTTGTTAACACCAAATATGACGGGTTTTAAGTAAACAGTAAGTAAGTTGATACATTTTTTGGTCGCCATGCAGCTATCCCGATTTTGGCATCAAGCAAGGCATTAAAGTCAATTGTAATACAAAGAATGAGTAAAACATAGTTACCATATAAAAAAATATACTTATATTAAAACATAGAAAAACCTTAATAATAATTTTGCAATGAGCGGCGAGAGATTTCGGCCGCCGTTGACAACACACGAATGTCAAGTTAAACGTTTCACAAGCAATATTTTACAAAAATTTATTAATATATGTATATATACATTAACATATATACAAACATATATATATATATATATATATATATATATATATATATATATATATATATATATATATATATACATATATATATATATATAAATATGAATGAATTCATTATATTTGTGAATGTGTGTATACATATACATGAGAAATTACGATATATACATATATACAAAGAATGCATAACAAAATAGTATATATATATACAGACGAGTTCATAAAGTCGAAATCATGTTTGGCATAATAAATCAAATATTGTAATAATTATTTTATGTGCAATGTCTGAGCAACGCAACATTTACATTAAACAGTAAAAATATAAAAAAAATATACATAAATATATATTCACATATATTTAATTGAAAAAAAAGAAGAACAAGAAGTAAAGCATACAACACATCTTTAGTGATACTCTTTAGCAAAACTCAAATCTGATTTCTTTGCTAAGAAACGTTAAAAAAACAAAACTAGAAATTTAAATAAACATAAAGAAGAAGCAGTAGTAGAAGAAAATGAAGAGATGAAAAACAATAAAACAATTTCCCCTTTGTTCTAATTTGATTTTTTTTTTAACTATAAACTGTTATTTATTATTACGATGAGGATGATGATGATGTTTATTATGTATACACATACTTATATACATTCTTACCTTTGAACCACAACAAAGAAAATGCAAATTCTTTTACCATATTTTTTTTAAAGTAATAAAAAAACAAAAAAACAAAACAAAACAAAACTAAAACGAAAAGGGAAAATTTATCTTGTTACTGTCAGAAATATTACTTACTTCAAATAAACATTTTAAAACGATATGCCAAATTGGTGTCGAGTACTTTCTAACAGTCCAACAGTTCTACAGTAATTAACTTAAGTGCCCAACCACTATCAGGTCATAAAAAATGCAGAAAAGGTAAGTCCATCTGAGTACATATATGCAGTACCGTACCACAAATAGTAAGTACTTACCACAAACCACCGCTGCGAACTAAACAGCTGCTTGGGGCCCACTTACGAGTTGAGTCCCAGTTTGGGCCCAAGTGCGTCGTGCGAATTATACGTCATTTAATAGGTACGACAAGTAAAGCAACTTTCAGCAGCTGTCTGGTTGTCCGGATGTCTGTGCGCTTTTTGTAACGACCATTACGAGCAATAAAACATACAATTTTCGTTAATTGCAGTCAGAATTGTATAAGATTTGCCAAATAAAATCAGAAATACAATAATAATTGGTGCTGACTGGCAATAACACAAGCCCAACTTAATAAGGCCAATTTCTGCAAAGCATTAGTTGAGCCAGCTATACAATTAAATCTTAATAAAGAAGAATTTTCAAGCCTTTATTCAAATTACTCGAATAATTCTTATCTCTAAAAACTTTTTCGTATTACCATATGCAAGAAATAAAATGGAATGGTTCTATTATATTTTATGTGATGATTGATTGCTATTTTTAACACATAAAATGTTGGTTGAAGTAGCTTGTGACTATTTTTATTTATATTTTGCTTTTTCCTGAATTATTTTAAATGCTTTTTATGTTGCTCAAAGCAACATCTAGAAAATATCGAACAATTATATAAAATTTTTTTTTTAGTTTTAATAGTCACGTAATTAAGATGTGTATTTGTAAGCAATTAGATGATTGATAAAAAGAATAAAACAAAAATTTTCTTATCAAAATCAAAATTTGGTTTTTTTTATCTCAAAATTCTTATATGTACATTAATAAGACCCAAATATTTGGGAGTATATACTCCATAAACTAAGAAATACTGTATTTCCATGGTCCTCTTTTTCTCTAAACCAAAATTTTCTACTTAATTTATGTAACAATCTTGTTTATGTAACATTATCAATCAAATAGATAATTTAAAAATATTCAAAAATTATATTCCACTCGTACTTTAATTTGGGTTCGGCGCTTTTCACTAAGTGTGCAATTTTAATGTAGGAGAAAAAAATTTTGTTCTACACTTTGTGATCATACGATTTGGTTTATGAAGACTTGCTGACAGCTGCTCTTACAGGATGCTTGTGCTGCTTAAGTGGAAACTTAATTTAAATGATATGAAGTCAGGATGTGAGTGCCTGTTGTATTTACTTCACTTCAGTTTTCAAATAATGTTTAGGAATCTTAAATTTGCAACTACAGTAACTAACCAAATGCTTTAACTCAAGGCTTGTGCTATAAAATGCGATGGGCTCATTCATTTTTAACATTTTGCTGTGGTTTTTGTGTCGAAAGGAAATTAACAGGCGGCCAAATTGCGGCCGACTTCACATCGGTCTCTTGTCATTTGCGGTTAGGTCCAGCTTGGCACTCTTCAGTTCAGTTCAGTTCACTTGGCACATCCAGAGTTCATTCGCTGGCCAGTCACTTAAATGGCTCAGCTCAGTTCATTTCTGTTTTCGGTTTTGCAGTTGATTTGATTATGCTTTCTGTTCTTTGCAAATTTTTAGCTCACATGGTTGGGGGCTGTTGGGTCGATGGGGCGGATATGGATATGGATATGCTGGCCCTAGCCCTGAATTTTCGTTCCCGCCGTCAGCCTGCTGGTGGAGCGTGGGTCTGTGCGGTTGAGTAGGTGTAGCGAAATGGTGACATTTGTATGTGGTCGGCTTTGGTGTGGGTGGCTTAATTACCGTTTGCTTTTGCGGTTTTGAAGTTGGAGCTGGAGCGAATTGAACATGAAATAATAATGGAATCGGAGCGTCAGTTTGGGCAATGAGGTGTGGCATTTTGCATGAACGCCGCGGACACCACGTGTATAATTCATGAACTACTACACTGCAACAAAAGTGGCTTCCAGATACTTTTGCTGTGCACAGCAGCATCTCAGTGTGTGTGCTTTATGTGTGTGTGTGTGTGTAATTGTGCTGGCAGCATTCTACGTCTGTTTATCTAGGCAGCCCAACTATTTATAATGAAAAGGCTGCCAAATAAAAATGAAAATAGCTTTTGTATCTTTTTTGTATTTGTATCTATAAAATTGGCGCTGCCACAGCTCTGCCGTCGCCGCTGCCAACGCCGCTGCCGCCGTCGCTGCCGCCAGCATTGAGCTAATAAGCAAATAAACGAACCCGATAAATGTTGCTACATTGCAAAACAATGCCACGTACATGAATTTCTCTAGATGAACAAATTCAAATTAACAAATTTACAGCACAGCATTTTCCGCATTGCCTGCAAAGCACCTCATTCCACGGCACTCCTCCCCTCCCCCTCCCCTCCCCTCTCCATCGCGCCCATATGAACGCGCCCCGATCAGCCCAACTAAAACAAATAAACAATAATTGGCTGCGTTCAATTCCTCAGTATTTCGTTTATGCGTTCCGTTTATTGCCACCGCGAAGCGTCGTTTCAGACGCTGCTGCTGTTGCGTCGACGTCGCCGTCGGCGTCGATGACGCGCTCGTTTTGGCCAGCAACAGCAGCAACAGCGGCAGCAGCATTAGCCAGCAACCTAGTCCGTATCCGAGTCTGCGTCTGCGACTGCGTCCGCTTAGGTGCGTCGATTGCGGCCCATTAAATGCGCCTCTTACGTACGCAATTCCCAAATTATTCTTTGCGCGTTTGAATTTTGGAGGCGCTACACAAAAGTCGAGGTGTCTAGTGAAGTTCCGAGTCATCCCACTGTAGCTTTAAGCTTGCGCTCCCTAACTACAAATTGCTTATTAAGTAATATTTATACTAAAAAAAAAATGCTGAGCAAAAGGAATTCTCACTTTCATTACGCATTCTAAACGTATACATAATATTTTAATAAAGCTTACGTGTTAAAGTTTGTGTTTGAACTCTTTAGTGTTATTAGACAAGCATGTACATATAATTTATTAAGCTGTTGACAACAAATTCGATTTCATCTTTAAGTTTTAATTTTAATTTTAAATTTTAAAGAAAATTTTCTAAACAACTAAACTTACAAAACTTTAATTTTTGTAGTATAATTTATATTCATTTATATTCATAATTTATGGCATTAGTTATCATGCTTTCTACCTTTTTTATTTTAGAAATTCTTTATTCCTATCATTATGTTTGGATTTATGCAAAATACGTAAATATATCAAGTTTTTAATATTTTTTTTCTTAAATTTCGAGGCGCTTCTTTGTTTGTCTCTTCTGTGTAAAGAAACATCGGAAAATCGTTGATAACATTCTACTAGAAACTAAATGAGAAATCGTTTAGAATTGACTATTTACATCACAATTTTCTTTTTTGAGCAAATTAGGTTTGTTGATGCATTTCACAACTTAAGGCACACTTAAAACAATTTTTTAGCTATGCCCATTAATGCGACTCTGCGAGTTCATTTAAGCGTATGTCCACAGCGCCACCTGTTGTGGGGTAGCGTCTACAGAATTCGTCGTACTGGCATTGAAGAGGTGAGCGGAGTGGCCTTATGGCTAACAAATTTACGCTTTGCCGTATCTGTTGCGCCTAATTGTTTATTTGCTGTTGTGCCTTTTGGCTTTATGCTCCGTAGATGGGCGGCTCGTACGGTTATTATTTGAATTTTTATGTTTCATTTTATTTTTATTTACTATATTTAGGCAGCGAGCCCGATAGAAACAGACAAACACAGACGATAGCATTGCGATCATTGGGCATTGTTGTGGCGAGTTTATCCCAATTAGTCAGCAACAGCAACAGCAGCAGCAATAGCAGCAGCAGCAGCAACAATTGTCGGCACCTGCACAAAAATGCAAAGTAAATGCTCAACTCTTAATTCTCAAATCCCAATCTACAATTTCTTATTGTAGTTCCGCCTACGTCGGCACTGTGGCAGCTCTTCCGCTGCTGCTGTTGCTGCTGTCGACGCCGCTGTTGGCTGCCACCGGGCGGACTGCCCGCATTGGGGGCCACTCGGCTGCCGTTTGCCATTCGCACAAGTTGCATGTTGGGCGCGTTTTTTTGGCTGCCTTTGCCGTTGCCGTTGCCTTCTCATTGTTATTTTATTTTCGGCTCGCGTGCGTTGTGCATATTTTAAAGTACTCTTTACTGTTCTTTTCACTATTTTTATTTTATTCTATATATTGTACTTTCCGGCTCTCTCGCCAAGTGGTTTTGACTTGGCGTTGCTGTTATTTTATTTTAATTTAAATTTTTTTCATTGTTTTTTTTGTGGTGCCGTGCAAATTCCTTAATGTTCGTTTAGTTATTTCGCGCCTCGTGGCTTCTCTAATTAAATGTGCGCGCAAGCCTGTTAAATGGTTTTGGCCCGTTTATTCTTTTTAAGCCACCAATCTGATAACTGTGAACTGTGAGCTCTCAACTCCGAGCGGATTTTGTAGTGTCTATGTGAATTGCTTTTCATTATAATTGCATCATTTTAATGCGAATAATTATTATTGTTTCATATTCAACTGCTCAACAACAGCAACCGCATCAAAAGCGTTGACCGCAGTTGCGTGTGGGCGTGGCCGCAAGTGCACACAGGTACGTTAATACGCTTTCTAATTAGGCATATTGCGACATTTGCTCATGATATCCCTTACCTTAATTTTACCTGCGCTCCCTCGTGCCACCTCTCTTGGCCTCAGTGTGTGTGTGTGTGTGTATATTTGGTGGTGCTAGAAATCAGGCGTATTTAATAGTTAATTATTGATGAGAATTGATTGCTATATCATTTTACTAATCGAGAACTTAGACCGCTTTCCTAACAATTAACAATTCACACAATTTAAACAGAATGGGAGAAGGATTGTGTGTGTGAGGGGGAGAGTGCGAGAGACAGAAATATATTACTGAAAGATACTCTGAATTAAGATAGTTTTCCATTTTTGGCAATTGCGAAAAAATTTGGCTTGAGAAAGTAGGATAAATTCCAATATTATCATAACAAAGTAGTGTATTTAAATTTTTTTTAAAATGTATTATTTAATATTAATTGTGAATTTTTAAAGTTTTTTCTTACTAATTTAAATGAAAATGAATATTTTTTCGGTACCATGCATGATGATTTTCTTAAAGCAGAATTAAATTCTCTACTTGGGTATGGAGCAAGAATGAGATTGATTTCCTTCGATGTATGTATATAATATAAATATAAAATATATGTATATATATACATATATAAATATATATATATATATTCATTGTATATATTGATTGTTTGCATTGCTTGGAAAATGTTCTTTCGATAACTTCAGGATCGATACTTGTAATTAGTCCCAGAGTCCACTTTATACTGTTAGGTACTTCGACTGATTGGTTTTTTATATACCATTTAGCCCAATTCCAGATGTTTTAATTGATTAAATATATTCCGGGTCCGCTTGTTCATTTACTAGCTTGAATTATGGGATTGTGGCATAAAACTGGGCACATAAAACCATATACAAAATTGAAAATTCTGGTGAAACCTCACCGCCTGCTTTGTGGCTCTCAATCAGATAATTGGGTGCTGAACGGGAGAATGAACATGAAGCAATCTCGGCGAGATTGGCGGATACGTTAATTTTGGCTAGTCTGGGACTTGGACGGATGACGTTTGCGCTGCCTGCGCGGCGCTGCATTCGTTTCGGGCAGTTGACCCAGCAGCAGAAAATCAATTGCCAAACGCCATTTGGCAGCTGCATGAGTTGGTTAACACAGTGGGTGAGCTGGTGGTTAAGACTGGACTGGCTTACCTGCATCCTCAACGGCTAGCAGGAACCACGATAACGAGGCCACCAGGCGCACAAAGCAGAAAGCATCGTTAATCAGCCAAGTGGAAAGTCCGGGACAGTAGTGGAATATGAATCTTGCCCACGTCCATCTGGAATGGCCCAGTGCGTGCAGCGCCTGATCGAATATGTTAAAAAATGGCTGCCAAATGGAGAGCAGCACATAATCAACCACAAAGAGCATTACGAACAGCTCAACCAGCAGCAAGAGCTTCCGCACCACTGGCGCGCACCGCTTAAACCGTTGGGGTCGGCACTGGGCCAAGGTCAGCAGCAGGCCGCTGGCAAAGAATATGGTTGACCAGTTGAGGGCCTGCGGCTCGGACAGCTCATCGGGCAGTCGCTTCGCGTTCAGCATGCGCACCACATGCCACTGGTTCCACTGCAGCAGCAGACCCACCGTCAGCATCAGCATCGACTCGTGGAATTCGCGCACCAGCTCCTTGGCTCGCATCTGCATCCTGCGCACGCGTGACTGCGTCATGGCACTGGAATGGTTTCCTTGAATTTGGAATACGGAATGGGGAACTCAGAGTACGGAAGACGTTATTGTGGTTTTGTGTTTGTGTGTGTGTTTGTGTTAGTGTCGAAAGTTTGTGTGTGATTTGCTGGAGTCTACATAAATGAGTACATTTCAGAATCGAAAGTCAGACTTTAATGTACGGTTGACAGCTCCGGCAGTGCTATTGTACTTTCTCATCTCCCAACTTTTATAAGGGGGAAAAAACTGACTATCGAGTAAAACTTGAGTTGGTAAAAGATAACAATTTTAAAGAAACGACTAACTCGTTAACATAACTAATAATAGTCATAAATAGCTCAAATTATTATCTTACACCTAAGATAATTTCTCAAGTTTGAACTTAACTGTTGTCAACAAAAACTAAGGTTTTAGCAAAAAAAACCATCAAAAATCCCATATTGGCGGTTGTTAGGGTGAAAGGCCGAAGCCCTTTTTTGTTTTGCGCGCTTTTCTGCTGTTTTTTCGTTTTTTGGACAGTAATTCGCGACAAGTTCAAGCTTCGAGCCGGGAGGTTCTTGAAATAGCTATACAGACAACCTGCTCACTTTTTGGTGCTTTATACCTTGTTGTTATTATTAGTTCAATAAACCAATAACTGACCTCGAGCCTGCCAAACTCACGAAAAAAAAATCCATAAATACGTTCGTTTATATGTTATAAAGGATAAGTTAATAACTGATTATCGTTATTACATAAGCTGTTGGCTTCCGACTGTGTGGATCGAGTTTTGACATTCGATTGGTTGAAAAGAAAAACCAACACCTATTAAATGCCACTTCAGTTGAAGCTTCAAAAACTGCTGACAGCTGCAAGAGCATGCGGCACTTAAATATAACTATTTGCATCTATTCAATATAACAGGGAATCAGAATTTTTGATAAGAACGTTGACAGCTCAAGAGCTATGGCTCACTTGTTAGTGTCGGCTTCAGTTGAAGCAACTTTTGTGCAATCGGAGAGTTTTTCAATTTACTTTGCTTTGACCTGCGCTGTGTATCTATGGATATGTGTTTCTTAGCAAGTAAAAATTTAGAGAGAAAGTTAACTCAAATCATTTGAACTTGACTTGGAACTACATTTAACACCTTTGATGATACCATGACCTTTTTTTGTACTTACAATAATTTGAAAGTATTTTGTATACCAACTTGATGGGTACCTTAGTTTATAGAGACTGATTGAGGGGCTGTACAAAGTCTGCAAATAAAATCTAAATCTAAAACTGACAACTACAACAGAAGTTGTAAGAATCGTGTACAATGCATAAGATCACTTAAGCTGAAAGTTGACGAACTATTTTTAATAAGAATTGGACGTATTAAGAGCCCATAAACACCAGATTTAATAACCTAAAATTCCATAGATTCAAGTATTCACCCGTTCAAACCGGCAGATTGATTTGCTTTGCACGTTTTATATTTTCACAGAATTCGTTCATTAATTCGCCCTATATACTATTTGTGGGTACAGGCCGTAATATATATTGCATGGAGAAAATGTATGGAGTTTTCTTTAAATTTTGACTTTAGCAATTTTTTTGCTTCCGCAAAAATTTAAAAAAAAATTACGCATGCAGTTTGCCCGTACGTGCTGGTTCGAAGCGCATACTTGGAGCTGGCCACGAAATCAATTTCTTTGTCAAATCAGCAGACAGCATGAATAGGGCGCCCATATTTGGCTTCACATTCTATTCTTCGTTTTTGCAACCCCCAGGCAAAGCTGTCATTACACATGCTCATTGGAAAAGGAGCAGAAAGAACACCCTAATCCCCCTTCTTTTAGACAAAAACTACAATTTCTGACTTGCCGTTGGTTTGCTGGCCGTTCCAGTAAGACTAGTAGTTGATATACCCTGTATTCATAAAATGCATAAGATGGAGAATACCATATTGTGTAGTGTCGAAGATTCTCACTTACGACACGAAAATCTAAAACTTTAAATTAAAGCTGCTGAGCTTATCCCTTGATAAACAAAAAACTCATTACAGCCACAAAATCTTTTTAAAGCTTATTCTTTAACATTTAATTATGGATACGGGGTACCTGCCAGTCGAGCCCCTTGGACGTGCCCACTTTAGCTCATTGTTGTTGTTGCTGTTTCGCATTCAGTGCGCCACATAAACGGTGGACCTAAAAGTCACCGGCGTCAAGCCAACAAAGCTGCCACCGACTGCAAAAATGTCTGTGGCAACCGTTCCTACTGCTGCCCACACAGGAACGGCGCACCACACAAACTATTTTTTTTATTGTTTCTTTAAAGGTAGTATTACTTTAGAAATAAAATTATAGTAAAATTATAATATACAAAAAGCTTGACTCTGTTCACTGTAATGAAAAAGAAACAAATATATATGTATATTTATAATTTTTTTTAAAGCTAAGAAAGAATTTACACTTTTATTTAAATGAATTCTGTGCAACTTTAACTGTAAATTATTATTTAAAGTATGGGTATATTCACGTGATAATTTTTTGTAAATGTAACATTCCTTGAATTCTCATAATGTAATGGTTTTTAAAGATTCAAAACTACTTTTTTTTTTGGTAGGATAAAAAAAAATTTTAATATTTTTCACATAAATATTTTATGTCTAGGGATTTAGCCATTTGATCCATTTTTCTCTCATTTGAACATTAATTGTTGACCTTTTAGGTAGCATTTGAAGTAGAAATCGACACTTTTGTCGCCTGTCAACTATCGCCTGATGAGTGCGAGTGTGTGCGTGCGAACTTCTGTGGTTGCTATTGAACCTTCGCATTGGCTTCAGCTTGGGCTTGCCTGGCTCCTTGCATTTGGTCCTGGTCGTCGTCATATTGTGTTTGGCAAATCGTTTGCGATAAAGCCAACTACATAATGTCTCTTTAGGCCAGGGTGAGGGCGATGTGTAATCGTGGTCGGGGCACATAAAAATGCTAAACCAGCGCTATGCTGGCGTCGCCCAACTCATATGACCAAATAGTAATATGTGTGTGTGTGTGTGTGTGTGGGGAGGGATGCGGAGGCGGTTGGACGCAGTATAATGCGCGTTATCCTTGATTGCCTGCTTCGATACGAGGATATGAGGCGGCTGCAAACAAGCCGCTCAACGTTTCTTCTTATTTTATTTTGTTATTGTTTTTTTTCTTTTTTGTAGTGAGACTATCGTGATTTTGCCATTTTCTTGGTCTTGTTCTTTTCTTTTGGCCTTTGGCTTGTCTGCTTTGTGCTGTTCCTACACTCATCATCATTTGCCAAAAGGCCAAACAAAGAACTCATTGAGATTTCATTGGTGTAACACACGGCTCCCAAGTTGCCAACAGGCCCAGTTACATTGTTGCTGGCCATGCCCGGGGCTAATTGATTCCAAACTGCAGACTGTCAATGAGGTTGGCCAAAAGGCAACTTGTGGACATGGCCAACTAAGCAACTAGACAACAATTTTTAATTGTGCCCGGGCTAAGTTGCCGTCATCGTCGCCATCATTGCCGAGACTGCGACTGCGGCTGAGACTGAGGCTGAGGCAGAGTCTGAGGCCAAAGGCAAATGAGCGAGCGCCCCGAGAAATATGAACGAGGTCAATGATTGTTTACAGTACACGCGAATGCTGTTTACTCGCAGCAATCCAGCGAACGACGCAGAGCTAAAGATTGGGTGCGACGGCGAGACGGCAATGGGGCGACGGAGCGACTGGGTGACGAGGGTGTGATGGGGTGACGGGGTGACTGGGTGAGTACGGTGGCTGACTGGCCGGGCGTATGTGGGAGTAAATGCCATCAGACACCTTGCGGAGCTAAGGCCTCTGGTTCAGCGAGAGGCTCCCACCTTTGGTTGGGGCCACTCGGCTCGCATGTTGTTAACTGACTCTCGCTGGCGGCACATTATGCCCAGCAGCACGTGTGTGTGTACACAACAAGCACATACATGCACATAAACATACACACACTTGCACACACACATACTTTGCTTGTATAGATTTTGCTGTTGCATCAAGCAAACTCGCGCCGCGACGCGGCTTTAAATAAGTAGCCTGATTACTGCCACAATTGACTGAATCAGGTGGCATCTGATCTTTTAAAGGATACCAGCTGTAAGATGGCTGCTAAGCAATGTGCTCAATATACATATATGCATGCATGTACAAGCAGACTTATCCGTGGACTGGAATCTGCAGCAGATGACAGATTTTATTTTATTTGACATTTTTTTTATTTACACCTTGTCCCAACGTCAATTTGGTTAGCTATATTTAAATATTAATAGGAATGCACAGTTTCCAGTGAAACCTACCATTATATTAGATGACAAATGAAATTCTAATTTTAATACGTACGTCGGTTAAAGCGAGGAATTATTACTCAGATACAAATGTGTTTTAATTTAAATATCTAGGCATTCCCAGCAAATGCACTGTTCCAAATCCAAATACGTATTGAATTCGTAGCGTTTTATTTGAAGAATTTTGTTTGAAAATAGTTTTAAATAAAACATGAATCTATCTTGATATCATAATCCAACTGTATTGTTGCACAAATAAACACAAAATGCTCATTACAAAAACTATTACTTCCCTAACCGAAGTACAATATTTCTTGAATTAAGTACTGTCTTTGAGTTTTATATTTAGGAATTTTGACATTAAACTTTGCAAAAGTTTTATCTTTGGTTCAATAAACTTCTGTGTATTCATAGTTTTCATGAAATTTGTAAGGATTTGTAGATCTCCATTTTAATAATTATAAAATGATATGTTTCAAAAATTGCAGAGACTTTGTTAATGTGAATCAATTCAAAATTGTTCAAAAACAAGTAAGAACGTTGCTGTCGGGTGTAACCGACAGCGCATTACTTGTTCACAAAAAAGTTTTAATTATTATTGTTATTTTAAAAAATGTCTGTTTTTGTAATTTATAGAGGCGGTAGTGGGTGAGAGATCAGAAACAGTCTGCCAAATTTTGTGACCTCTTTCTAAAATTGTGGGAGTTTTGAGTATTCGGGGCTTACCCGCCCCCAAGTGGGCATGCCAAAGAAACTGTTTCTTGATTTTTGGAGGAGGTCATCAGTAAGATGTCTGCAAAATTTGATGCATCTAGCGATAAAATAGCGGGAGACATATAGATTAAATCAGTGTGTATGATAATATATCTTCGCTACCTTCTTCCGCTTTCTCACTTAGCACATGGTGGTCAGTGAACTGCAACAGCGGTCACTTGAATTGAATAGCCAACCGATCTCAATTGAGAGATCTCGAGAGTGTGCAAGTGAGTGCATTCGAGTTGCAGCATTGAAAGGGGTCGCTCTAATTGGGGGCTTGACAATGGAAAACATTTGAGACTGTAAAAAAAAAAACAGCGGGGCTGGCAAATGGCGCAATCCCCTTGTGGCCTGTCTCTCACTCTTGTTTCTATCTCTCGCTCGAATAGTACGTATACGCCATGTTGAACGCTGCTCTGTTAAGCTCATCGCTTGAGTTTGACACTAAAGTGCTGCTTGTGCTGGCGCCGGCATTTGCCAAGTGTCTGAGCTGTCGCCCCGTGGGCAGTCCATGCCCATTCGTTGGCCACTTTACACCCGTTCACATCCAACTACCTCCCGCCAGCCCCCGCTTGGCTGTGTCCAAATGTGTCCGCATACGAAGCGTTTTGGTGTGTGTGTGTGTGTGTTATCATCGCTTAAAACCACTTTGCAGTGCGTCCATTCATTTATTTTCATTTCGCGGGCATATCTCAATAATTATGCTTTGTGGGCTAATGCGGCCACGCCCATAGTGTTCGTTTGCGCTGCCGTCAAGCCATTTGCTAAATTCCCGTGCCGCACGCAACAAATTAAATAATTATGCGCTTAATTATTTTCGGCGCGTAATTTTTACGTGCATTTTGGGCAAGGCAAAACGAGATTGGACAGCGGCTGGTGGGTGGCGTGGGTTGGCTGAGTTTTAGCCATCTTTAATTGCTTTTTAATTTGAATTTCATAAAATTCAAAATGCCAGATAAACAGACAGCTGTTCAGGCATTAAATTCTACCCAGTATTAGTTCTCAGCAATTGTATAAAATGAATCAGAAGCTCTGCGAGAAAGAAGAGAGAGAGAGAGAGAGAGAGAGAGACGGGGATGGAGGCAAAGGGAGCGCAAGATTTGCCGTGTAGAAAACGGATAGAATGAAAGCAAGCCATATAAATCCACTTAAGCCTCTTGCGGCCTTGAGTTCTGTGCTAAAATATTAACGCACAAACACACAAAATGATTATAATTTCAATGAGGCCGATGATGATGATGACGATGATGATAAACGTACTTGTATATATGTCTACTTATATCGTTTAAATTGAACAAGTATCTGTTGGCTGATGTGCTACAATTTCATTCTGCATATTGTTTGTGTCTCTGCGTTTTTTTTATTAACTTATGTTTTTCTTTTTCCAATTTATGTGTTTTCACCTTTGCTGTGGAGAGATGAAGTAGCATATAAAGCGCTGCAAAATGTGAATTGTGCTTTATGACACGACTCAATTTTGTTGGGAAAAAAGAAAAGAACAAAAAAAAAAAACAATTTCAGTTGATGCACTTACCAAGTGTGGTCTAAATAAAAAGTGGCTAACGGAGTGGGGGGAGCTGTTGCATTCGATTTTCTCTCGGTAAAAGTAAATGTGAGACTAAAACAACACACACATGCCAAGTCGGAAACAGTCTGACATTTATGCATTTATCGTGTTTGTTGTTTATTGTTGTTTTGTGTGGACTGACCATATTCCTGACAGCATACATTTTTTATTTTTATTTTTTTTTGCTACACACTTTGCCTGAGTCGATGCATTAACGATGCAAAAGTCGATGAAAACCAAAAAGGGTTGTTATCTTCGCAAAGCCAAATATTAAATATTCTTCAAAGCCATTTGCCAGATCTAATCAATGCGAACACATTGTTATGCAGTTTTATAAACAACAGATTTAAATCGATTCCTTGATGAGAGGTTGTGTTTTTTTTTATAGATGACGGAATATGCATACATAAAATAAAAAAATAAAAAATACTTATATGTATACATGTGCAAATAACTTTTATTATATATAATTTTTCATTTTGAATAGCTTTGCATATAACAGATAATAAGAATATAGCTAAATCGACCTGACTGAGAATACATATATGTATCTTATGTATATACTGCATGTGATTGAGGACGCCATTTTCAATGGGTTAAACACATCGTAAGATTTGTTAATACCCTAATACGCAACTTCCGGTTGAATTCATGAATTTTCACCCATTTGTTTTAAAACTTGAACACCAAAATTTGGCATTACTTGTATTTCAACTCCGTCAGTTTGTTGGCACACCTAAGAAAAACAGTAAGAACGTTGGAGTCGGGTGCAACCGACTGTGCAAAAAAGAAAAAAATACGAAAAAATGAAATCTTTATTATTGCCGGTTTGAATCCTAGGCCAGGCCCAGGCCCCTATCGTTACAAACTGCAAGCAAATTCGAATTAAAATGCACTCGTACACAAAATATGATTGCCCTTGCTGCTTTGATGTTGGGAAAATATCCATTTTTGCCAATTTTGATTTTTGACAAACAAATTGGATATCCTCAGAATCACTTTTAAACTTGTTTTATATGCTAATTGTGATAACCACAATCGATTAAAAATATTATTTTGCAATTATACATTTTTTCGAAAATAAGTAAGGAAGAACGTATTTTTTTTTTTACCAAAAAATTAAAGAAAATTCAGTTTTCAATAAATAAATATTCACTTTTAACAAAGTTATGGGAATTTGAAATTTGGGAGCTATGGTTCCGAGAGCAGCTTTAATCTCTCTGCCAAAAATTTGGTCTATATTTACAACTGATATATAAATTTAGGCGAATTGCCACGCCCCCAGTATATAGACGGACATCAAGACGGAAATTGTACAAACCCTATATACACTTTTCACTGCGTGAACGAGTAATATAAAAACAAGTAATATGGCTCGGGTCGGGTGTGCCCGACTAGGAGATACCATGAACCCAGCGGCGAGCTGTAGTTATATACATTTAAAGCTATTTGCATTTATACACACATTCACAAAGTCACACATACAGACACACACACACAAACGCACGCAGTAAGCTGCGCATTTTACACATCGGCTGCGCTTGGCCCCACTATGGAAAATAAATTCTTGAATAACTTCTACACTAAGAGTAAGAGCATCCAAATCTATGTACAAACCAAAGCGCATGTCTGTAGTATTGATTTTTTTTTATATGGGGGGCGAATTCATAACCTGCGTATTACTTTTTTATCGATAATATTGAAACGGAGCAAGATGTCGAAAAAAACATGATAAACTTGTACTCCGTATGGATTAGGAGAATCTATAGTCGTTTAGTTTAGGTTTCTAGCTTTTGTAGTTTCCGAGATCGCTGCTTTCATACAGACGGACGAACGAACAGACGGATAGACGGACATGGCTATCGACTCAGCTCGTCGTGTTGATCAAGAATATGTATACTTTATGGGGTCGGATATGCTTCCTTCTGCCTGTTACATACATTTGCACGAAACCATTATACCCTTTTTACCCATTTTCAATGGATTCAGGGTATACAAATAGAAGCAAAAACTGCATTAGCGCTTTTCGATGCTCGCCTTTTACAGATGCAGCAGCAGAGCTCGAAATGGCATCGTATTACTTATGTCAGCACTTCGACTTTAACTGGCTCTTGAGGAGCTGCAGCCATGTTTCTCTGTGCTCATTAGACCGTTTTAGCAACTGTCCCGACTTGGCTGGGGCACATGCACATGCACTGGCAGTGACAGTGGCAGTGGCACTGGCACATTGGCCAACATTCGCTTACATTAGCCAAGCCAAAATTGCATTGCCTTAGAGTAAGCTGCTCGTCTGCGCTTAATGCAAAACTTATTATGCGAATTTGCGGGCTTACGAGCTGAGCCCAGCAACATTAGCGACACCACCAGGAGCGCCCCGCCAGCTCCACCAGCACCAGCAGTCGCTGCCACCAGTTACATCAACATGAACACCATTACCAACACCTAACATTTTGGTGTCCCATCACAGTCGTCGCCGGCGGCGTTTGCCATAAACTCAACGGAAATTTTGCCGGCTTGTTCGCTGGGGCCACGATGAGGGCCGAGATCTGCCTGTGGGCCATGTGCGGGGAGGGGCGCAGTGTGCAATGTGCGCACTAATTACGACAAGGTCGGTGCACTAATTAACAATGGCTTTGAGGCAGCTAAACGATATGGCGCCCAAGCGACCAGGCGAACGCTACTCGAGTACAGCGCAAATATGGCCCGGCGACCGTCAGCCAGAGCCCAAAGCCCAGATACCAGAGACCAGCGACCACGGACAAGGGACCAGCCACCATAGAGTAGAGGCCAGACCCCAATGCCGACTAACACGTGCCCATACTCTATAAGTCAGTGCACCTGCACTCAACAATTCATTTATGAGTATTATTAAATGTGTGTGGGATGTTTGATTGCAGGCAAAAATTCCTTTGTGCTGGGCGAAGGGTGGCATTTCTCGCTGTACACAGACTTAACTTAACGCGAATCGTGTTAGCAGAAGTGTATTTTCTTACCCTTTCAGAGGGTAAATGTGTAACATTAAATAAATAAAACTAAGTAAATAAAGTAGATATCCCAACTAAGCTTGGAAATTGTGAGCATTCCTGACAAATAAGCATAATATCACCAATATCGGATTATTAACGTCGCTTCAAAATTGTATGAAAACATATAAGTTAATTGTTCTATCTTGTTCAAAATCATTTTTCCATTTTATATTCAACGGAGTCTCTTTAAAGATTTTGTATTGAAAAATATTTTTTTTAAATATCATTTAGCCCATTTACTGTTGGAAATGTAATCTTATATTTTCTGTTTAATTTTTAATTTTTGTTTTATTTTTTAAACTGAAGTTGCATTTTTCTCCAAATAGATATTTTCTAATTCGTAGTTTAACGAAATCTTTTGTTAACTAAACAAAGTTCAAAGATAAACGTACTCAATAAAAGTTTTAATCCTAAAAATTGATTAAATAAACATGTATGTTTTATTTTATTTTATGAAATAGTCAGATCAAGCAATAGTTTCTTCTGCATAACTTATTTGTTCAATTCCAATTGTATCTAAAGCAGCTATATGGTACAGTAGTCTGATTTTTAAAAGTCGTTCCAACTTTGCAGTCCTTAGTCGATGAGTTGTCTAAGTGCTCAGGCATTTAGGCAACTGAACAACGAGGATCCGGGTTCGAATTCCATGCTAGTGCTTGGATGTAGGTTTGTCTTAGCCGAAGGCCACATCCTATACTTCAAATAATTAAATCTTATTGAAGCAATAAAAATAAGATTCCACGTCAAGTTTCATCAGGGAAGATTTAAAAACTGACAGATAAAAGATGAGGCAGGAAGGCAGGAGGCGGCAACAAACGGACCTAGTTGAGCTGAACTGTCGCCACTGACCAATAATTGAGTGTTAAAATTATAAAGGCCCTCTTAGGGGAATAGAAAAACGATTTATAAAACAAATATCGATAAAAAGGTATTCTAAACCCCGATAACTTAATAAATCAAATAAAAAAATTTTTAAAAAAGAACAAATATTGTGTGTGGAAGTGGTGTTTGGGACTCTGGTCTCCGACTTCTAATAGTATATGACATTGTGACTTAAAGAAACATCTCTGCGTATTCTGCTCCCCATACTAAACTTAACCAAATAAGCCGCTGGCTATCGGCCCACAGTGGACTTTCCCGGAATTAAGTCAACTGTTAACAGCTTTTATTGGTTCAAATCAAATGCTTTCCCACGCTGCGCCATGATAAATATTTTGCCAGCTGTAACTGCTGCTCCAATCGCCGTTTTAGCTGTTGTTATTATTGTTGTTCCCGTGGAAGACACAAGTTGGCTTCTAGGAGTGAGAGTTGCTGATTAGATGCGATTAGATAGATGAGATTTGGGTTTTCTATTTTTTCGCTTGGCGTTTGGCCGCGGGCAGGCGCCAAAATTGATGCCGCTCTGTTAATGGACAAGAGCTTAAAGCTTTCGATTCAACGAAAGCTTGTGGTGAGTAAAATGCAAAGAAGAGAGCGCGAGAGCACAAAAGCTGCGAAAAGGGCTGTAAGCTTGAGGAGCCACGGAGTGTGCGGCTGGGGACAGGGGGTGGGATTGCACGCGTGGGAGCTAGCGCTTGTAATGTCAATTGCTTGTGTTCTAAGTCTGTGTGCAGTATTTTTAAGCCTGTGCCTTTTCTTAGCGTTCGCGTATATCCCAGACAAAAGAGCGCACACACACATCAACACTATACACGCACACTTACACACAAACACATACTGGCGTACTATGTTAATGCGATAATAACGCATACGCCGCTTGGGCTGCTGGCAGATTTATCTTCTTTTTTAATTTTGTATTATTTTTAGGGTCAGGTAGGTGAGTAAAAATAATAAAAATGATAAATGAAAATAACAAATTTCCCCACATAATTAAAAACCATTGTCAGGTCGGGGCTGAGGGGACGTGCTTATTTAATACAGCCCTAAATCAAATGGATTGAAATAAATGACTGACAATTGAAGCCCCAGCCAGACAGGTTGGAGCCGCCAATGGACCGGGCTAACTCGTGCAAATGTCCAGATAAATTTTTAGTTGCATTTCCATTTGCCAACCAATAAAAAATTTAAGAGTTGAAAAACAATTTCATGATTTATAACAGCTCAAAGTCTGTTCAACATTTCTAGTTACCGCAGTTCAGTCTCTACCCTAGGTGAAGTTTATTACAATTTTTTACAGAGTCTCAAAATAAGTTTACAGCCTGCAAATATATTTCTTTTTTGAACAAGCTATGCAAATTTTTTGTATAAGCCAAACAGATAAGAATAAGTTTTCGAATTTGAGATTTTATTCCAATTAATGGAAACAGCTTAAAAAAAATAATAATAGCATAGAATCAGTCATTATTATTATTCAAAAAGAATTTTAAATTTAAAGGTACAATTAATGGAATGTGTTTTAATTTTACATTAATTTTCTTACATTCTCGGCCTACTTTAAATAATTATCTTAAGCAATCAAAAGTCATTTACATTTATATACATTTTATAAAAATGGAACTCGAATTTTTGAGACAAATATATGTTGGGCATAATATATATGAATTGATTATAGCTGACGTGTTTAGTAAAAAAAATATCAGCAAATAAAAACTACCATACACTTCTATTAATTAGTATTACTTTATGGCAAGCATAATTATATCCATTTTAATCTTAAGTTAACCCCAAGTTAGGCTTTAAAGAATTTGTTTGAAAAGAGAGAATTAGTTTAGAACAATTTTGATATAAAAAAATCCAGTGCAAAATGTTTTCCGTTGATTATTATGGTATATTAAAAAACAAAAATTTTTGGAATCGAAATTCAAAGAGCTTATGTAGAGCACATTTGAACGGCCTTTAAAAGCCGCCATTGACTTCCTGGACATTTTTTGTCCTGACTGTGCACACACGCTCATTTGTATGCAGTGCGACCAGGCGCATGGCTGAATTTGCATAGCATACTTATGGGCTGGGCTGCAGATTGTGGCATTAAAATAATTCGCGCATTTATTTATTTATTTAAACTATTCTGGCAATGTCAGTGTTGATTTAGCTAACACATCGACCACGATGGCGACTGAGACGGCGACGGCAACAGCGACGCCGGCAGCGACTGCGGCTGCTGTGCCCCGAGCGAGGCTAGGCTTTTTTCGGCTATCGTTAGAAAGCTCGCTCCAGGAGCATGTCCGCCTGTAACGACGTGCGTCTCTTCAACTTCAGAGTGTACCAGAGTGTGTGTGTGAGCGTGTGTGTGTGTTGTGTGCGTGTGTATTGGTGTTGAGCTTCCTCGTCGTTTGTCGTCCTCGTCGGTGGTATCAACAAGGACATTCGACCTACTGTTGATTGCGCACCGAAGCTTTTCAGTTGATTTTCAGACCGTGCCACGTACGGAACACGAGTGCTGCGATTCGCCGGAGTCAAGAGCGAGCGCCCAAGCAGCATGCAGCGTGTTTCTTAAGTCTAAAACATTTTGGCCATTTTTATCATAATTGTGTTTGTGTGTGTTTTCGTCCGGCTCGTTGCGAGGCTATAAGGTATATATTTCCAGCAATTGCTGACTCTTGTGTATTTTTTTTATTTTTATTCATGTTTTTCATAAATGTTGCCGTTGTTGTTTTTGTTCTGTTTTTTTTCTGGTGACATGTGCAAAATAAAGTTGGTCAGTCAAGTGTGTAAGCAAAAATACAGACGTCAGTCAAAAGAACGCGGCTGCTTTATTGATAAAGCCACACACACACACAAAACTTTACAAAATACACACACACACACATATAGAGAGACAGCCGTGCAGACAGGCGGACAAATAGATAGACAGACAGACAGACAAAGGGACGGACTAGCGTGCGGAGACCGCACTGAAAAACGAGTCTGACAACTTAACGACTTACTTAGTCAAATAGAGAGGTACGACGACACAAAATAACATTGCCCAAATATAACGAGTGGGTGACAGAGCGAGTGGGTGCCCGGGCGTGAGACTGAGACAGAGACTGAGACAGAGACAGAGCGAACTCTGCATAAGTAGAGTAAAGCGATGGCCTAATAGACTGCCCAAGCAGGCCATAAAGGGTAACAGCCACACACACACACACACACACAGCCATCTACACACTGACAGCGGTGTCTGATAAAATATTCAATTTTTCTCTATTTCACTTTTTTCTTGTTAGTTTTTGTTCATGGCAAAAGGTGTGCGAAAACGCGATGCTGTCTTTTGGGCCTTTTGCTCTTTACGCTTTGCTTTCGCTGCTGTTGCGCTTTGTCGCCGTCTACGCTGTTGTTGTTGTTGCTGCTGCTGCGTTGGTCGCTGGGTTCGCGTGGCTTACGAAATTGAATGAATATAATCAAATCAGAATGAAAGAGGTTATGTAAATGTTTCGGCGCTCACGTGTGTCGGCTCCAAAGCTGCTCTCATTCGCGCCGCCTCCTCCCGATTCTGTGTTCTCCCGCTGTTGTCCTCCTGACCAGCCAACTGACAGACATACATACATATTCATTCCTACATATATGTAATGTGTGTATATAGCGGAAACTTGTATCTGCTGCTGGAGTTGGCGTTGTTTTTTGAGCCAAGTTGCTGTTGTTGGAATTTGCATAATTTACAGCGCAAGTTAATAGCCAAACACATGTGCTGAAACATTTCGGGCCCTGTGCAGGGGGCGGTGCTGGGTGTTGTCAGTAAACGGCTTTGGGTTTATCTACGACTCGGGCGGTGGTCATGTGTGTCCTGGGGAATTCACTTGGAACGTTTGAACTTTGGACAAGAGCGTAAAGTTTTTGCTGTCGCCTATGAAAGACTATTAGCTGGACTTTATTTTGAGTATAAATAATATGCTGGGGTCAGAATACTTAGTCAGTGAGAAAATTATATACGATTTAAGATATGTTAAACATACAGACAGACACACACTCGCACACACACACACACACACACTCACCAATTCACACACAATGAGGCACAATCAGTGAATGACAAACAGAGTCCGAACGAGTCTGGAATTTGCAATTTGGCTCTGAGGCAAAAGGGAAACTGAAAAACTTAATAAAAACTGAAAAGTGCAATCACAGCTAAAAATTGCACCAAGTCGGCGCAGTAAAAAGGCGGAGGTGCAGCAACATCAACAGGCGCGGGACTGTATACGGAGTTTGCTTTTTGGCTGCCAGTTGGCTTAGACCATTGGATTAGACCTTTCACCCAAGACCTTTGGCAAGAGCACCCAAACATACAGCGGATCAAAGGAGGCCCGTGTCCTGGCCCAGCAATTAGCTTGTGTTTGGTGGATGAAAGGATGTGCCACGCGAATAATTCTCTGCTTAGGGATTCCATTCAATGTGAAGCAGTGTCGATGAGGAAGAACAATGGATTATTCCAGTTTACTGACTGCAAATATGTGTGTTTGCAGTAATAACAGCAGCAGTTGAGCCAAGTCGTTAATATGGCTTGAAAATATGTCGTGCACATATCATAT
This sequence comes from Drosophila colorata, assembly GCA_035041545.1. Taxonomy (NCBI): domain Eukaryota; kingdom Metazoa; phylum Arthropoda; class Insecta; order Diptera; family Drosophilidae; genus Drosophila; species Drosophila colorata. The sequence continues at coordinate 1,456,470 of JAWNLD010000490.1, read as the reverse complement.
TCTTAAATATTATTTTATTGGTGATTACTTCCGGGTCACAATCCATGCTTTGAGAAGAAACTTAAAAAGAATGGTTGAGAGTTCTTGGATTGTTAGGTACATCTAGATTTTATAAAGTTTGTACTTTGTTCAGAATTTTAAAAGAGTATATTGGTTTTCATTTGTTCACAAACTTTGCTTATTGTAAGGATATTTGTAATCTTACAAAATATATAGATAAAAAGGAAAGAATGCAGACGGTGTTCTTACCTTTTATTTTATTTTAGTCAACATCGATAAGTAAGTTTCACATACATTTTTCCGTCCCAATATATTTGTTTTTATGTAACATTTTTTTTTTTTTGTTTACAATTGAACTTGTATTTGCTTGGATGGAAAGTTAAAATATATTGTATACTCGTGCATGCAATGAAAAGAGTATATTGGGCTTGTCTGGCAATGTTGGCAATGTCCGGCTTGCTGTCCGTCCGTCTGTCCGCATGATCGCAATCTTTGTGTCGCTATATATTATATATTTCCATCAGTCTTAAAGCTAAATACATTCAATTTACAGACAGATTATTGATGATCTCCTCTAAAGATCGCACAAAAAATGTTTAGATGTTACTGGGGACATGGCAAATCGATCAAGCCGCGAAAATCGAAGTCTCCCACAATTTTAGAGCTAAAGTCACCAAATTCGGCAACAATTTTCCCACTCCCACCCCCATAGATTAAAAAACCTATAATTTTCCAAAATAACAATTATATTTAAGACCGTTTTCGACTGTTTTAAGCTGTTTTAATATTTTGAGCGAGGATTGCGCAGTTGGTTACACCCGACTGCAAAGCTCTTACTATTTCTTCTTCTTCTCTATGTGAAAGCAATTGAAGGCGCGTCTCCTCAGATCCGAATCACATAGTGGCTTGATAAATGCTTGGTTTTTATAAGCATCTTGTCGTATATCACATCTTCGACTCCCAAATAGATTAGAGAAGAGGACATTCAGCCTCTGTTTTCCCGTATTCTGTGAATTGCAGGCCTTCCAAATAGTTAACCAATTGCAATGATTTCTTCCCGCTGGGCTGGCATTTAAGTTATTTGTTAGGGCCAAGTTTGATGAACTGCGAGAACTCAAAGTCAGGTTGGTGAGGGTGCATGTGTGTGTGTGTCTGATGGAAGTGTGTGAGGAGGCATCGTTGGGCTTCAAGTTGAGCAGCCATGCTAGTGAGCTTTGGTCCAGTCGCATGCTTGTAGTCCGACTGCGCTGGCCAAAGCAAATTGGCATTAGAAGTCGTTGGACAAAGTTCTGAGTCAATCTCGTTTGGCAATTATTCAATTAAATGGCGACGCCAACGGGCATTTTATATAATTTTGACGCACGAAGCAGCAAAAGTTGAAATGCATTTAGAGCTAACCGGAAATCGCGTAACGCCTCCGCACGTCACATTTGCCTGGTGGGGAGGTGCGCGGCCGTTACAGAGTCCACCTGCAATTTACAATTGTGCTGCCGGCGGCCTTAAAGTATGTTCAATTTTCTTTCCTTTCAATTTCCTACACTGACAGACACAGACACAGAGACAGACACAGACGCCCAGAGCCTTTGGCACAAACAACTTCCGCCAGCAATGTGAACGAGATGCCAAGATGAGGGCGGAGGATGATGCTCGGCCAGCTCGTTAGCAATTGCAACGCAGACAACGCTGTAGATGCCATGTCCGTCTCTGCCCATCTCTGTCCGTCGCTGTCCATCGTTGTCCGCCTCCACCTCCGCCCAAGCTCGTGTATGTGACCTCTCCATCGCAGTTCCGCATCATTTGTCCTTTTTGTTTACCTACCCGAGCAAGCGGCTATTTCTAGGGTGACTAGTGCAAAATACATATCTCATAAACACACACACATGCATGTGCTATATAGCGCAGGGCTGCACAACGGCCATTAGGCGTACATTTCTAATGATCCTTGAAAGCTGGCATAGAGGAATCCATATTACTTACTTCAACGCAATTCCCCTAATCTCTCATCCGAATTGTTTAGATTTAATATCACGAGATTATTAAATATGCCGTAGATAACATTTTTCAATTTTTAATTTGAATTATTTAATAATTTACACATTTAAATGAAAGGAATGTGTTAATCCTGTTTTGACCAAACTGTGGCCAAATTTTTTTCATTAAGTTAAGTGGGAGAATGCAATATTAAGTTTTTATAATCTCGAACATAAACGAGAGCCTTTTAAGTCTACATTTAAAAAGCAAGAAATATTGCTCGATTGCTAAGAAAGCATATTTGTAAACTTTACAATTTATTTTTATCCACTTAATTAAATAATGGCGAAATTGGAAAAGTTGAAAGTCTGAAAATATTATTTGTTATAATTAGGACAATAGTTTTGGGTGAGATAGATTTTATATGTTTTCGGCAAGATTGTAGCTAATTGTGTGCTAATTAATGATGCTTATCACTATCATCAGTCTAAGACAGACATACAAAAATAAAATGTAAATTGTATTACACATTTGAGTTGGAGATCTTATCCAGATATGTTAGATATGTTTTTCAGACTAATGTTATTTTTCTTTTTGTTTTGAGTCTTATTTATTAGTCAGTCCAGTTTTATGAGTAATTGAGTATATAGTGGTGCGACGACAGAGGCGAGTACCAAGCTGGGGCCACATCCGCGGAGAATAGTGGCTGTCGTCGTTGCTCGTGGCACAGAGCGCGCCTGCAAATTTCATCAAAACTTGCCGCCTACGCCATTTCTTGCTGTTGCTCGGGGTAGTCCTCCGGCATCCGACGTGGCCATCAAAATTTGCCCGCAACTCGTAAATGGCGAGCGTCCAATGCGAAATGGAATATTAAAGTGGCAGCACGACAGGAGATGGAAATAGAGCAAACAAGTGAGAAAGTAAGAGAGACAGAGAAAGAGAGAGGGAGTGAGAGAGATAACGGCCGAGAAAGGAAGCGCAAAATTTTATGATTGCGTGTTGCAAGTTTTTTCTAATTTGTCATTCAGTTAAATGTTTATGATTTGTGCTGCAGTTGCTGCGGCAGCTTCTAATTACGACTGGGGCTTTGAATCTTTATGGGTGTTCCGTGTATAAATCACGATTATTGCATTTTAATACCATATATAAGAAGCACACATTTACAGTAAGAGAGAGGGAGAGGGAGAGATAGACAGCATCATACGTACGCGCACATATTCCTGTGCTCGTTTGTTGTTCGCCTTCCTGTTTACCAGTTTCAATTGCCAATTGAAAGTCAATTTAAGCCTAACACAAATCTTGCAACAAAGAATTAACAAAGTTTTGCACACAATACTTGCTCGAGAAATTATTAAAATTTTAATTACGCAACTCTTTGGAAAACTTGTCGTCAACCTCTGCATTGTCCTTGTTACGCCAACCGCAAAGGTAAAGGAAATAAGAATAAACCAAACAATTGGAGTTTTCTCCAAGCCGTTGACAATATACCCTACAGTTCGATTTTCTAAATTCATTTACTTTTCATGGTATTATAACATGTCTACAACAAATAAACATTTATTTATTATCTAAAATATATTTATCTTATAAATATTTATTTATTAATCAAAAAACATTTGTTTTTATATTTTACTAAAGTCTTAATAAATATAAAAATTAAAAAAAAAAAATGTATAAGCAACAAGTAAATATAAGATTAAATTTAAAAAAAAAATTGATCAAACAAAAAAAGGGAAAATGTTTCTAAACTTTTTCTTAACAAAAATTGGGCTGTTAGGATTTTTCTTGTCACAAGGATTGTATATATGTTCCTTTTTTTTTTCTTTGTAATCATATTCAATTGAAGAACATAGTAAAATACTAAGAAATGTTAAGTTGAGAGGGTTTTAAGGAAAAAAACTTTTTACTTGATCTAAGGCGTGAGACAAATAAATAAGAATTAAACAGCTAACTAGGAAGAATGTATGACTAATATATGGATATATATTAAACATTATTAGATTGCATTCAGCTCATTTAAAGCAGGAAGGGATTGATTTGAGTGAATTTGCATTTTTCGCAATTTCGCAGGGAATGTCAAAGTAAACGCGGCAAGTTTGGTGGAAAGATACGAAAACATAACCGAATAGCGCAGCAGCGGACTAACTGACTGACTGACTGACTGAATGACTGACTGAATGGCTGAATGACTGGCTGCCTGAATAAGAGACTGACGGCAGCTTCTTTTGGCAGCGCGTGGCTATTGTGAGATGTCCCTGGATGTTGTCGTCGTCAACGTCGCTGTGTTTTGTTGTGTTTTTGGCTGAGACTGCGAAGTACACACACACACAGGCACACACACAAAACCTGCGCTGACATGCTTAAATATCAAAGTACCTTTTGCTATTCATCAGCACAGCTGACGCCCCAGGGGTGGGCGCAGAAGGGGTGGGTTGGCGGGTCGGTGGCTGGCGCTTGTTTCGCTCTGACCATGACAGGTGCACGGGCCGTGGCTACTGCATGATGGATGACGTTTTGCCTTGACAATGTGCCTGGCCCATGGCTGATACGAACATATCTTTAATCTGCTGCCACTTGTACTTTCAGATCGAACCGGCGCCTAACCGGGATAAGACACGCGCCTCCAATTACCTGTTAACGCTAACAGGCCGCCCGCTGCTGACCCAAACGGCCGTGTCGTCCGGGCAAACGCATCTCATCGGCGCACAACACACATTACAGGCAACAACGCAACCTCCACGGCCACATAATGGGCAAGAAGAACTCTAAGTTGAAGCAGGACACCATTGATCGTCTGACAACGGACACATACTGTGAGTATAGCAACAGTCGCCATTGCCCCGAGTGCCCCTGGACCAGTGCACCCGAGCCTGGCCGGGCCACAAATAATGTTGGGTACGTTCCAGCCTTGAACTCCATATGAGTTATTGTGCCAGGCATTAAAAACTCTTGAAAGCCATTTTGGCAGCTCAAACGTGCGCAAGTTTGCCGCAGATAAATACCAGAAAATACGGCTTGTTTCTGCCCTGTAGTATTGAAGTGCTGCTCCCTCCCAACCACTGCCAATGGGTTGCTTTTATGGCCACTCTCGCTGGGTTCGACTCTAAGGCTAAGCAAAGTGCTGAGCATTCCGGCCAGTACTCTGCTTATCCTATACATTGAATCTTGTATGTCTCTTGTCAATTGCATGTTAAGCGTGGCAAGGCCAAGGCATTAACTTGACAACACCCTAGCATTTAGTTGGCAGGAGTTGTATTTTTTCAGTTCATTGTTTTGCTAAATATTTAATATGTGCTTGATGCAATTTTAACAGACAGGTCAACCCATAAAGACTTGTAAACGAAAGCGAGTTCAGCATCAATGCCAAGGGTACTGAGACACATCTATGCGGAACGGAGTTAAATGAGTTTCTCTCACTGTTCAGCATTGTATAAAATTCGCAACATTTTGGCCAAGAGTATTCCATTACTGTGGCAAATTCGCGTGTGTTTGTGCTTTTGGTGGATGAGTGCTCCGTGCTCCATAACCATATGCCAGCAATAGGGTCCTTTTTATATTTTGTATCCGTTTGCTGCTTCTGCTGGCTGCCTTGGGGCTTGTCGCTTTGTGGCACAAATAAGTTTATACGAGTATTAGTACAATTTTTGATACACATACTTCTCAACAGTTGCACAAGGCAAAAGTTGCTGAGTGCCATCGGATACCCCGCACACCACCCGACAGAAATGCGTTGTCAACAGCGCCCCACTGCATTTCGCATTTCGATTGCAGACAGCGATTCACGGTCTGTACAGGAGCTCAAAGAGCTTAGGAGTATTTTTTATTGCTCCTTGGCCAGAGTGGCCCTATTATTGGAAATGCTCCTTGCCCGAATCGGTGCTAGCTGCGCTGTACTAGTATATTTCCAAGCTGTTCAGGGGCTTTTTGAAGTTAAACGATATCAGCAGAAATACCTTTTATTTGTGATTAGTGTAAGCTGAACACAAGAAATGGATGGCTGTGGGTGTACCTTGAATGTTTTTCTCATACAGATACATATGCATACTCTTTTTACAAATTCTTGAATATTTTCAGTACTATTTTATTTGAAATTTGTTTTTCTTTAAAGTTCAACTCGGCTGTTGATACAGATATATATATACGTATATTTCTATTATATATGTAAACGCCATCTTCATTTCGTGCCAAGATTATAAAACACTCTCCAATTTTTAAGGAAATACTTTCCTATTCTTTCTGTATTTATATTTGAGTACATACCACTAAATCTGAATGTTGCACAAAGTGTTGTTATCATCATTTTCTTCCGTTTTTCATTTAACACTTATAATTGAAGCACTTTAAAAGTATTTGCTTTCAGAGTGTTTGCCAAAATGAAAGTCAGGAGTCTGCTGAGCAGCACTCTTCAGAAATATTATAAATTGATTATGTTTAGGAAATACTGTAGTTCAATCCGTCAGACAGACCCCGACTACGGCCAAAGTTATGTGCAATTTTTGGAATACATTCCGTATGAACAGTTACTTGCTGTAGCCAGTTATTGGCTCAGTCAATAAGGATGCATTAGAGTGCAGCCAAGGAAAAATATGCTGAAATGTGGCCAACATTTGATTACTTTTTGCCGCCGTTGTTCCCTGTGGTAGTTCCCACTGGTGTCTCCACTGGAGTCCGTGTGTGTGTGCGTGTGTGTGTGTGTGTGCGTGTGTGGCGCTTTCATGTCAATTGTGTTTGTGTTACGCTTCAACAAACAGTCGCTGCAAGGCGGCGGCAAATCGCTTATAAAACTAAAATGCAGCCAACGTCCTTCCAGACCAGAACTGAAACCCAGACCAAGACCCAGGCCCAGACCCAGACCCAGCAGACGGGCTTCCTGCCTGTCGCAATGTCATATTGCAATGCCATTTGAACTGCATTCATTTGGCACATGCTCTTTGCTATGCAAACGTACACACACACACCCACACACAGGCATACACACACCCACACCCACAGACATACGCAGCCAAGCAGAGTATGCGGCAACTATAGTCGTCGTCCTCTGGGCTCTCCTATGTCCTGTGCCCTGGGCCCTGGGCCCTGTACCCTGACCTGTCTGTCTGCCTGCCTGTTCATTTTGCACGCATTGGCATCCAGTCGGTTCTGGCACTCAAAATTCAATTCAAACTTGAAATTATTATTTCGCTTGTTGTCTTTGTGTTCAATGCTCGTCGGGGGCAGCCTCATTGTCACGTTGTGTTTCACACACAACCTCCCCTGCTCTCTCTCTCTCTTTCTCTGTCTCTCTCTCTCTCCGCTATTAAATGGCTGGCGATGTGTGAGTGGGCACTCAGCTTGTCTCGTTGTGACAGTTTGTTTGGCATTTAGCAGTGGAAATCAAACGTGTAAAAGCAACAAGCAACCAGAGCGGTAAAAACCGTGCCCCAAGCCACCTCCTCCCCGTCCACCCCCTCACCAAGCAGCTGCTGCCAATGATGTCTCAGGCGCCTGTTCCCGATCCCGTTCCCTGCTGCACAGTGGTTTGAGGGGCGGCAAACAAGGTTGGCGGACTGTCATTGTCGTCGCAATAAATCAGAATTAAAATAGTGTTAATCAATTATGATATTTCATGTCAATTCGCAGTTAGTTTGCGCACCATCGCAATCATTTTGAGCATTAGGCATTAAGGGCTCTTTGTTTACGTGCATGCCCTTCGAGGGTGATTTATATCACTCTATTTTTGTAGATTTACAAGCTTGATAAGCTCCTTTAGTACTTCTTAGTACTTCTTAGTATGTATGAAAATGTTAACAATACATTCTTCCAGCTTAACTTTATATACGATGCAATTTTTAAAAATCGAACATCTTTTTTTTTATGCCCAAATATTTTAACTTTTTATACCCTGAACATAGAGAGAGACCCAAACTTTTCGACTATAGATTCTCTTAAGCCATACGCAGAACAAGTTTATATTTTTTCGATATCTCATTAATATCGATAAAAATCGTGCCTAAGACTTGGGGAGACTATAGAGAGAGTGAGAGGTAGAGCTATCCAATATAGTTTATTATGTTTTCGTAAAGCAGACGCAAATCAGGAATATAGTATAAAATATAGAATATATAGAATTTAGTTTCCATAGTGGGTTCCAAGCGCACTCGCTGAGTAAAGTGCGCTGCATGTGTATGAGATTTTGTATATGTATAAAAGAAGAAGACAAGGCGGCTCAGGGTATCTCCCAGTCGGACACTTCCGACTTTTTTATGTGCACATGCTAGGGTACAAGTTTTGGTTGTCGATAAACTGTGAACAAGTATTGTGCTGTCGGTTACACCCAACGTTCCGACTTGCTTAATCTAATTGAAAAAAAAAAGTTAAATGAGTTTCTCTCAGTTTTTCACACAGCTTGTGACACTGTGCGACACTGTGAGCCACAGTGGTAGATGCACTCCCTGCCCATATGTCTGGCCCAGTGCCAGTGCCAATGCCAGTCCCAGTGCCAGTACCAATACCAATCCCAGGCCAAAAACATGATACACATGTTGTAAATAATTTGCTAATGGCGCCATTGAAGCCTTCACAGGACGAGGAGCAACGACTGGGCCAGCTCTCAGCTTTGTAGTTCTGAGAGCACAACTAAACGAGAGTTCAGTCAGCCAGTCAGTCAGTCAGTCAGTCAGTCAGTCAGTCAGTCAGTCAGTCATTCAGTCAGTCATTCTAATTGTACGTCAGTCATGCAAGTCTCTTGGCTGCCGCTCGATACACTGGCATGGCCGACTGCAATGTTAAACCAAGCAAATTGATAAAGCTACAACAGCCAATAACAATTGCGGGAGAGAGGGAGAAAGAGAGAGAGAGAGAGAGTTTGGTGACGGCTGGAGCAACGTTGAAATGATAAGCAAAAGGGAACAAGAAAATTAGTAAATTGCCAATTGACGTTGAATTATGTTTCGCTTTGAGTCAAGTTTAACGGCTCAGGGCTGTTTTAGCATAACGTCAATCGCTGGACCAACAACTACAACTGAGAGCTCGTCGAGGTAGGCCGACAACGAGGTACTCTCTGCCCAGCTCTGAATTGTCATAATATATGGGCTTCAAATCTGATAGATTTGCAATATGGTTTTCATTTGCCTATTTGCACAAAAAACTAAGATACATCTCAAAGAATTCTAAAGCTTTGAACACTCAGGTAGATAGGGAGGGGAAGGGGATTGGTGAGTATTGCGAGGTATGAATATAGCGACATCTTTTTGATCTGTGCGAAACCTATCGATTTTTAAGAAATGGGGGGAGTTATCGAGCTCGACATACAAGCAAATTGTCATGATCAGAAATCTATATACTCTATTGTGACAGATAAGCAAAACCATTATACCCTGTTTTACACATTTGCCATAGCTACAGGGTATTCAAATGTCAATAACAAGAGCAGCAGTCGCTATCCCGTGAATACGGCAACATGAGGCACATTTCCAGGCAAAGCCCCGGCCCGCACTCAGCCAGCTCCCATTCAACTACTTGTCTCTGTGAACTAATTTCAGATATGATCAGTGTCAGTGTCTATAAGCCCGAGTAAGTAGCATAAAATTGGCTTCAACTGTCTCTTTTTCTGCCACTTTGTCTCTTCTTTTTGGGGCTGCTTTCGTGTTCCTTTTGGCTTATTGGTTCTTATATTGCTTGGCCTTTAAATCGAAGTTGGTTATTGGCTTCTAGCCTCGTGTTTAAATCGTCTAAATCGTGACATTTACAAGCCGCACGCGGAATTTGAATTAAAGTTGCATGAAATGTGCCAAGGTAAATCGAGAAATTTGATACCATTGTTGCGGGTTAATTAATCGGTGCATTGTTAAGTGTTTGCCAAGTTAACAAGCACATGCAATGCAACAGGATCCGTTCCTTGGGTCGTGAGAGCCGTGCTGTAAATTCGCTAGACGCTCAGATATCAGAGCGATGAATACTACACGAATATTGCAAGCAAGGCTGCAACTGATTTTGAAGCGAACTGGTTCGAACCAGGAACTTTTTTATTTTTAATGTGAACCGAACCTTGTGTTAAGTCAATTGGTAAAAAATGGCAAACGCTGAATACGAAGCGAAGCATAACTTTTTATAAAATGGGTTGGCTTAAACAACATATCCATAACATAAATAAAATATTCTGTTGTCTGATCTTCGAGACACAATTATTCGAACCATATTAAATTTACATATATAAAATATTGTGCAAAGGAAAGGTCTTTCTTCTATCGATTATGGTAATGATAAACAATTTCTCTGCCAATATATACCTTAACGATTTGCTTAAATCTCTAATTAGAATTAGAAGTGGTTGGACGAGTTGCTTTAATTTTTATCTTTGTAGATACAAAGACATTTCCGATGGCTTAATTAATTGCATATCGAAGACGAATTAGATATTTGTCACCGTTTTAAAAAAAATCAGGTATAGTTTCTGATTGGAAATGCATTAATATACATATTTCAAAGAATCAATTTCGTTTCTATTACTAGTTCAATATATCGCGATATATATCGATCGACACTAGTGATGTTAACCCGAAATGAATATCGATAATTACCTATCGGAAAAAAGATTATCGAGTTAAAATTGATAGGCTGTTAACATGGATACGTCGATGGTTCGATTTGTTTTAACATCACTACTATATACCGATATATTTTTCCAAGCTATCGATATTTAAGGAAACTATGTTGTAGGCATTTAACAAATTTGAAATAAATACGACTTTGCCATAGATTCAGGTTTTTTTCCCCAATCATATCAACTTACCATCGATAATTGGATAAATATCAGGTTATCTATCAGCTTGCTGCTCGTTCGAGGGCGTATAGAATTGCAATTAGGATTTGATTAACGGCGCATTTGTTGCGCCACTGGGTGGCGTGTTTGCTTAATATTTAAGACCGGCTTGTTTACAGGGTATCCTTAATGAGATTTACGGCGCATACACATCACAAACTTGTGGGGTCACGGCAAACAGCTACAAAAAGTTTCGCGTGACACGCACATGATACACACACACACACACACACATGCACATATGCGCTCGCATGCAGGTCTTAACTTGTTTCCCTTACTTTTATTTCGTTTTTATTTCTTGTTTTTTTTGTTGGGTTTTTTGAATGTGTGGATGATGGCAAGGCCTTCGGCAGCCATTCATTAATTAGCATGTGGCCACTCCCAGGCGGCGACGGTCTCCTTGCCGCCAGCTAGGTGTGTGCGTTTTGGTGTGTCTGCCTCGGTGTGTGTGCTTACAAAAAGAAGTTAAATTAAATCAGTTTAAAATTAAATTAAATACAGAAATGCCAAAATCACGGGACCCGGTTGCCCTTTTTGTTTGGCCCCAAAAGCGGGCAACGAAAATGTTTCGTGAAAATGATTAAATAAACACTGCGGGCCACAAATAACTTTTGGTTCAACCAAAAGCGACAAAATGTTTCAAAAGAGAGAGAGAGAAAAAAAATGTCGCCTTGTGCAAATAAACATTTAAATCGAAATAATTTTTTCCTTTTTTTTTTTGCCAGCCTGAGAGTTGTGGTGAGGGAATTGGATCTTTGAGTAGCTCACTCAATGCGCCTGGCTATGAACTAATTTGCTTTACTGCTGGCGGCGCTGTGCACACACACACACACACGCACACACACACACAGTCATATATAGTGGGATGTACCCATACACATGTATTATTCATATAGCCGCAGTAAAAGTCCTCCAACGTCGACATCAACATGCCCAGGAGCTAACTTAGCCGACGCGTTGGCGTGCGTAGACTTTTAAAAGGGGCGCCTGCGGATGCTTGCGGGCTGTGGTGTGCGGGGCGAAAGGGGTGCCGTTTCTGCTTGTGCGGCTTATAATGAGTTATATTTTGATGCCAGGCAACTAGGGAGCTTTTCAATTTGTGCTCAATGGCTGCGGCTGACTTGCATTGCGTGCGAAGACTTTGACGGCCAGTGCCCCAAGACCCAGCTCATACCCTGAACAATGTGCTCCAATCGGCGCACGCGAAGGATGTGCTGCCAGCAGAATGTTGGCCTAGGCTAATCCTCAATGCCATTCAATTTTCCAATTAATGCTGCAAATCGCATATTCCGCAATTTCAAATGAATCCGCCTTGTATTTCATTTCAAAGCGGATTGTTAAACAAGCCCAATCAAAAGTTTGGGGTAAATCTGCAAAAGCTTTTTTGAGCATTTTTGAAGGAGTTTGTATGGGCATTTGCTGGCAAATACGAGTTTGTTTATATGCTGATCCACTTCAAAATCAATTAAGGGCGCTTCGGTTGAGTGTGCTTGATTAGGCGCTATTGTGCATCGAGTTCAGAAGTACAGAAAACATTTTATTAACTCGATCATTAGAAGCCAATTATGAGCCTGGCCTTAGTCGACTATATGCATATAATGGATATATATTTCACTATGCTAATACATGATCATGATTTTCAGAATTAAACCGGTTTGATATTAATTATAGCATTTAATATTTCATTAAAAGTAAGATATGTTGCATTTTTTTTTGGATTAGTTTCAAAAGTACTTTCAATGAATGCAGACACATAAAAAGATGATTCTAAATAAAAATGTTGCACAATGGTTCCTGGTTCGATTCAAATCCGGTTGACAGCCGAGATACGTATCCTTGCATATGCTTGAACTTGAACTCAAGCAGATATATATTTAGAACATTTGTGGCCATTTTTAGAACTGAACTAGCTGAGACCTTTTGTGCATCTGAAAGGGTATGTCAACTTCGTTACGGCGACTTGTTGGTTCATTCCTATTTTTCAATGTTTTTCATTTGTAAAGTGGCGCAAACGCGCTCGCACTGCTGTCTAAGTGCAGACGTGCATGCACCACACGCGCCTTAAACTATACTATATAACGGTAGATGTACATATGTAATTGTGTGTATGTACATGCGAGACATACATAATACGTAGTTTAATGTACCACATGGCACCACGCTGATGTGTGTGTGTGTGTGTGTGTGTGTGTGTGTGTGTGTGTGGGGTGTTGGTGTTTGGGTATTGGGTATTGGGTGCTTGTGCGCGATTGTGACTGTCTTTGACTGCGCTCGACTGCTACCTGGTAATAAATTAAATGATTTATTAAATGATATGCACTTTATGCAACGCCAGACACACACACTGCATATAAAAGCCATTATGTTTCCGGGGGCCACATCGTCAATTACGACGCTGTTTAGTGGGGTAAGAGGCCTAAGCCTGTCAATGGCACGTCATCAATTTTTGTGGCAAGTCGAAAGCCGCGCGCGGCCCGGACTCGAGTTAAGCTGCCATAACTCAGCGGCTGAGCCAAATTACTTGAGTTGCCATTGCTTTGGCCGTCTGCGTCTGGACCAAGTTGTGTAATGTGGGCAATAAAGCAAGAGGTAAGCAGCTCAGTGGGATGAGCCCTCGGATCGATGGGCGATTGCGGCGCAACGGAATGTCTGAGTGCAGCGGCCAAAGGCGGACTAATGAATTATTGAGGGTATTTACATTAATTCGATTAAAATCGCATTATGTGATACGAGAGCTTATTGCATAAATTATTGATAAGGAGACGACTTGTTTTCTGTTTATATTTTATCCAAGCTCCAATAACATTATTTTACCTTTTGAATGTCGTTTCAGTCACCGAAAAGGAAATACGTCAATGGTAAGAGATTTGCTGGTAAAGTTGCGCAACAGCCAGCAACTGTTTTCTGTCATTATCCTTAGCGCCTATCTATGAGTTTGTATGTATAAGTGTATAAATTAACTTCTGGCATTTGCCATATTTTAATGTAAATGTAATCATTTTGTTCATCTGTCGTTCTGAGCTGTGTGTGCATTCGTTTTGAAATTCGAAATTACTTTCAACATTTTTGCTGTCAAAAAAATTTAATTATGATTAATGCAATAAATGAGATTCGCTTCTCTGGAAATGCGGATGCACCGCAACATGTAAATAAGTTGATATTTTTGAAGCGAGGCTGCACAATTTTGTTAGCATTTTATAATGCACCAAAAATATTTGACATCCAATTATAAAAAGCAAATATCTTATTAACCAATTCATGTGTAAAATATTCTCATTTGTGCGCAACTTGTTTTTCCACAGTAGTTGCTGGTTTTTATCAATATGACATACATATATGATGTGAATATGAAACATTCTTATAATAATTTTTAATTTGATTTTTTTTTATTATTTATTTTTATGTCGTGTGAACAATTTTGACTATGTGTATCTACGCTCTGTTAATCTTGAATTGACTGTTACTCTCTTTCTCTCTCTCTCTCTCTCTCTCTACCTCTCTTGCTCTGGTTTGGTTTAACTCGTTCTCTTTACCTCACTGAACTGTGAACTGTGCTATCAAAAAACCAAAAAAAAAACTGTGTTATTTGATCTCTGACCTCCGAATCTACGAAACCCCTCAAAAACAAAAACAAAAAAAAGGCATAAAGGTTTTCTTAAAGACTGCCCGAATGGTCTACTGACTGAACAAGTAAGTACAAGCCGAGAGTCCATCGCTAAATGTTTACATCATGTTTTATTTTGAACTTCACGCATCCAAGCAACTAACCGCAACAGAATCCTATTAACAGACGCCATAAAACCATAACAAAAAGTAAAAAGTCTGTTCCCTTTCATTTTCACCCAGCCTAGCCGAATCAGAAAAATACAATTTTTAACCATTACTATTAAAAAAAAAAAATAAATAAACAAAAACAAGACTGCAAAACTACTTTGCTATTTCTTTTATTTACATGCCATATCTTTTATAGTTTGTACTCGAAATTTTATGCTTTGGTTTAATGATTGTTTGGCCTTCCACACTCATTGCCACCGCCACCGTCATAGTTATTATTGGTGCCGCCGTTTTGTGGCTTTGTTTTTGGCTCGTTTTTTTGACGCCACTTAAGCTTGCTGAATTTTTACTGATATGCCAAATGTGCTTTGGATTTTTGTCCTCGCACCCTCTATCTATTTATTTTTTGGACGTTGTTTATATGGTTTACTGTGGTTCTATATTTTCTCTACCTACTGCCTGCCAACGTTACGGCAGTTACTCTGGAGTATTTGTGGATTCAATTAAACTCTTGAATGTGTTCATTAGCACTGCCAGTTACTATAACGATACCAAAAGAATTAAAATGCTTTATTGTCTGGAACCGAGCAACTGAGTATTTGATGACACAACGCTTTAAACTAATAATAAAAAAAAAATGTACATATAAATTTGTTTGACTCGCAAATTATTTGTCTATGTCTTAATTGGATGTGTAAAGTCTCGAGGGACAGTCTTTGATTTGTTTTGCTTAAAGTCAAATTCTGGCAGCTATTAGTAAAATAAATTAATTTAGTTATTTAATTTAAACATAAAATATACAAGTTGCGTTATGTTGTGAAAACGACCAACGGTAGAAAAACATATTTAATATTAGTCTATCGCAAGTCTTCTGCGAAATACCGTTTTTATTGCAAATGCTTACAATAATAATTAAGCGTCTTATAACTTTTGTTGGTCAGTCTAAGCTAATAAGAACATATTTAAGCACGAACTTAAGTAAAGAACTCCACGTCTCATAGAGCGGACATGTAAATAATTTGAGCACTGTTGTCGAAATATATTGGCGGAAAGATTAAAATATTAATAAAAAATTAAAAGGAGAATGTACATTTGTTAGGAAAAGAATTTTTGCTGATTTATTTAATTTGATTTACATACAAGCCTGCTTAAACAAACATTCCGTTTTACCAAAAATTATTCGATCTAGTATATGTATGAATTTATGTATCATCAATATATTCCTTTGCCGATTTAAACCATTTGCTACATGTCACATTACGAAATTTACTTGAATATATATTTTTCTGTGCTTAAAAATTACATTATTAATAAAATACAACTTAATTATGTTATTTTTGTTTGCATTACGTATACGTATTTATTTAACTTTCTCTATTGTCTGTTTTTGCTCTTTATTAACAATTAAAATGTTTACACAATTGTTGCTCAGGGATTCATCAAAATTTATAAGCAATTTTTCCCGGATGGAGATCCCAGTAAATTTGCTTCTTTGGTATTTCGAGTTTTCGATGAGAATAATGTGAGTATACACATATTTTTACATATATGGAAAGATTAAACATATTGATGGTTAATGTTCCAAATATCGGCAGGATGGAGCCATTGAATTTGAGGAATTCATACGTGCACTGTCCATAACATCACGTGGTAATCTTGATGAGAAATTACACTGTAAGTTATTTGAATCCATTGCATTGAATCCATAACAAATAATAATGTGCATCTTCCTTCTCTAAAGGGGCTTTTCGCCTTTATGATGTGGACAACGATGGTTACATAACTCGAGAGGAAATGTACAACATTGTTGATGCCATTTATCAGATGGTGGTAAGTTTTACGATGGGTGGTTTTTCATAACATTAAAATAAGTTTACAGTTATGCATTGTACAATTTGAAATTGCGTAAAGACCATTTCTCTATTTAAACAAATAATTAAACTACGTTTATTTGATATACTAGAAATATTGGAAATATTAATAACATTCTCTACACTTTTCGAGCAGGGACAACAGCCACAAACGGAGGATGAGAATACGCCGCAGAAGCGGGTCGATAAGATCTTCGATCAAATGGATAAAAATCACGATGATCGCCTAACCTTAGAAGAGTTTCGCGAGGGTAGTAAAGCTGATCCACGTATAGTGCAGGCGTTAAGTTTAGGTGGTGATTAACCGCAAGAAATATAGTTGCGCTAAAATTCGAGATTGTCAAAGAGTTAGAAGCATGAATCAGAGACAACGAATTCGTGCACAATAATTAAAAATGGTTTGATCTAATTGTTAAGTAAATTTGCAAGAAGTTTATACCTGTACACACACACACCCGAACACTCACAAAAGCAAACCTTCTCAAATATAAACACACACACACACACACATGTATTATATGCCATTTGCCTGGTGGCAGCTTGTTAGCCCCAAAGCCGCGGCCAAAAGATATTCAAATACAAATTGAAACAAATTGAAAATATAAACCGAAACCGAAAACTCAAATTTGTTCAAGTGAAATTGCATCTAATTGCATAAATATAAAATACCATATATTACAACGATAAATATTATAAATACAATTAACAATGCAACCCACAGAGGAATGTTATGCAGAATTCGTCAAAACACAAAAAAACACCAATTTAAATAATAGAAACGCTTTTTTAAAATTACTTACTTATACATGTATGTATATATATATGCATATATAAAAAAAGCAAAGTATACACCATATACATACATAAATATATATGTATATGTATACATATATATATATTTTTCATTAGGCATTTGTTCTATTGTGAAAGCATTTTTATTGAAATGCTTGCAAAAAGGAAGAGATTATAATTCGACAGCCAACCGAAAGCAAAATAACTAAATGAAATTTATAGTTGCAATTTTTTTTCATAAATTACTTACATATATAGATCAGATGTTGTTGGCAAATTGAATGCCACGCTAACGCGCCAAGGGCATAATCTAAATATATAATATATGCCTAAATGTAATGCTACAGCTTTCAAAAACATATATACAAATACAAATTCGTACTTGTATGAGCTATAAGGCGAACCCAAAATATGCTTATAATAGATGCTTTCCCATCTCGATTGTGTTTGCCTTTTTGCTCAGCCAGCTGCAGCAGCAACAACTGTTGATAATCGAACGTGTTGATATTCAAAGTTAATTATGAAAATTTGCTTATTGGACCTATTATAAACAATTTATATATAAATATATACCTTACTAACTACAAAAAAATAAATAAATATATAAAAATAAAAATGCCAGGCAACGTTTGTTGTTAGCAAATTTAACAACTCTAAACTTAAAAGTCACTAAACAAAAAGGGGAAACCCAAAATCAGAAATTTAATGATTTGGTACAGCCTATCGACACGAACACGAAAAGCTTATTTGCATGGGGCATGGTGTTAAATCGCATGTATTCAGCCATGTAGTATATCCTTTCTTTCATTTAGGAATACCGATCAGCCAGACTCAAGTCCATGAGAGCGTTGCTTCAACTTGATTCGGCAAGTGCATGTGTGTGTGCGTGTTTTTTTTTAAATGCTATAAATACATTTAAAGGTATATATGCTTAGTTTAATAATAGCCGTACACTAGCTAGGCTAAATTTCCATTGCACTGCAGCTACTTACTGCGCAGACAATCAATTTGGTTCTGAACTATAAACTTTGCTCCAAAACTCTGCTCCGATAATATTTAGATATTATTTTAATTAAAGTTGTCAAAACAAAGCAATATATATTTAAACATTATATTATTATGGACTAAATCTTTAGCGTAGGCAAACGAGAATTGTTCCTCAGAATATATAATATATAGATTTTTGTTGTTGTTTATTTTCATTCAATCGTGTACGAGCATAAAATGAGTTATTCGAATATAAGTGAGTTTTTTTTTATATGAATTATACTATTAACATTTAGAGAGAGTATATATAGTATATACACACATGCACATATAGTCTGCTCATGGATATTATGAGTTCATTTTAAAGGTTGAATGAATGTTGCTGTATACAATATTTTTTAAATATACTATATACCCAGTTAACTATACCATATTTCTGCATGCCTTATTAAACAATATCATATTTTTCTATTACATTTATTTTGGCATTCTTTGCTACAACTACTTAGAGCTTGCAACTTTCTACACATATTTTATTATAAAATAAAAACATTTTCTGATATATTTACATACAATATATATGTATATATATTCAAGTATATATATGTATATAAAATGCCTTAAGAACTATCGCATTTTACAATCATCGTCGCGCAAAACTCTCTGAAAAATCTCTGGTAAACAAACACTATACACTCTATACCTTCTATACACTATACATAACAATTTATACTCTTTTGTTAACTTTCTGCTTTCGTATATTTTCTTCTCTACAACAATCTAATCACCATGCTAAAATGATTTCTCTTTTATATGTGGTTCAGCTTTATAAAAACAAAACAAACAGAAAAAAAAAACTCCAATGAAAAATAATAATAAGCTAAACTCTGACAAATTTTGCTTACATATGTAAACTTATGAAAATATCAATAAAATCTAAGTTACAAATCAAAATATATAAGTAAATAAAAATGTTATAACCAAAAGCCAAAGCCATTAAAACGAACTTCAATTGTACATTTTGTATTGCAATGTGCTTCACTTATCATACTTACTTTTTTTACGCCTATGTTCTCTCTATTCGTCAATATTGCCTTGTGTTTATATTTCTCTTAGTATTATCACTTTGGCACCACTGCTAAGTTTAAATCATTTTTTTATTAATAATTGAAAGCGCTTTTCTAAATTGCTTGCGTTGAATTATGTAGTCAGTATATGAGACATTTATTTTTGCATACAGTGGTCGTTCGATATGATAAACAGTAAGTAAACACACAACTCAGAAGCTTTCTAAATTCGATATATATGATATATCATTTTTATTGATTGCATCTCAATGGTTACTAAATAATAAAAATTATATTCAATTATTAGCTGTTTACTCATATTGAATGTTCACTGTAAGTTAGTAGGTTTTTTTCAATGCTTATGTCACGCTCAACAGATACAACTACGTACAGCAAATTATGATGAATCAGTTAGGTGGTAGTCTTTTCAGGATATAACGAAATCTATGTATAATTTAAAGAAACGTTAGAAATTGCTAGGAATCAGTTTTTGTTTTAACTGAAATATTTTTGTTAAATTAAAAGCTAGGTAAATTGTGCTGTATAATTAATACTTACATTTTTGTTATCCTTATGTGTCAAAAAAAAAAAAAAAAAAATATGGGGAAATCATAAACATACTTTAAAATTTGTTTTGAACTCAAAAGTTAGGTCATATTATACTTAACGAAAATTTTTTTTAAAAATTGCTGCAATAATCAACTGAATAAGTATATTAATTGATGATGAGGTTTCTGATGTTAATCATTGTTACATGGAAAATTATCACTTTACCACTTTATTGCCCAGCACCATACCAAATATGTATTGTAAACGCCAAATTGAAATACTTACGTAATTATCTGTATTTTTTCCAACATTTTCTATGTATCTTATTCGCAAATAATTTTGCACAAAGTTGTTAGAACTATTTGAATTTAATTACTTAAGCGACCTAAAATTTATAAAGTTAGGTTGACTATAAAGTGCATATTGCTCAAATTGTTTGCATGCCTTTTTATTCTCACCGAAATTCTTCAGCATACGCAAATATATATTTATTATAAATATATATAAATATCAACTTTATTATTAGCCAGCGAATAAGCTGCTTACACGACGCAATTCGATAAAGAAGTCCAAATTTCGATGGTATTAACTTAGATGCATACATAAAGAACATATGTGCATACATACATAAAACAAATGCAATTTACAAATTCTCTTCGATTTAAAAACAAAATAAGATGTAAAAAGAAGAAGCTAAATAAAACGAGAATCTGCAGCAACAATCAATTTTTTTGGCGCTTATTACACTTGACAAAGAATATTGAAAAAATTGTATATAGAAAAATAATGTAGCAGCTAAGTTAAACAGAAAAAAGAACAACTACAAGAAATACAATTCACAAAAATATACACAGTTAATATATAACAATTTATTATTGTACTACATACATACTCTTATATCTATGATAATTCAAAGAGATGAATTTTTTTATTCAATAACTAAGTGTTAACCAAAATGCAACTATTTTCTTTGTGCGATAAATTCAACCGTAAGCAATATATTTTAGCATTATAATGAATTAAGCCAATGTTTTTTTCTTTTTTAAATAACTAATTAAAGCCCAACGCGCTGTTAATTACCATTAAAATGAAAAAATAAATGAACTTTGATTTTGGCTAAAAAAATTATAAAAATAAACTCTGCACACAAAAGAAAACACGCAACACAAAAGAAAGAAAAATAAAAGTTTTTTGAAATTATTATTATGAGAAACAAAAATACCACAATATATACTTTTGTATATGAGTAGTTTTATTTAAAACATCGATGTGGACATCAACATTTAAATGAATAGTCAATTTTAATGAATATGAAGAGATGCGCAATGTCATCTTCGGGCTGCCAATATTTGACATTATTTGATTGCTCATTAACTATTCTATTCTAATCTATTTTAAAACAAAATCCTTGAGATGGGGTTAATATGCAAAAGAAAAATTAATCTAGCTATATATACTTTATATATTATATATATTATATATATATATACATTATATCATATTCTATAAAATTTGGTATAGTAATAATTACAATAATCTGTTAAAATGAAAAAAAAAACTCACTATTTGGTCGAATGTATTTATGACAGCTATAGTTAATATATATGTTTATACGTACAAATATTGGCAGTATAATAGAAGCTGATAATTTGGTGTATAAAGCTGTAACTTTTTAGTTATTTGTAATTTTTATGACTTATAAGGGCGGTAGTGGGTGTGGCAAACAAGCTATAAAACATACAAGGCCAAGTTTGACCTGCATACATTCGAATAGAGGGAGACGGAATGACCGCTGTCCATTGCACAAAAACGATGTGCTCTTTTCCATTTGAGAGCAAATTTTGATCTAAATATAATATAGAACTAAACTTAGGTAGCCTTTAGGTGCCTGCTTGGCCTTCAACATTTCGTGGTCCAATTACCATACTCTCTGAATGTAAATGTGTAGAAAAATTAATCCTAAGTTGCAGAGCCGAATTAAGATACAGCTGAAAGCCTCAGATTCTGTTGAACAGGAACACCTTACATTATGCACAAAATGTCTTTAATTGACAACAAATTTTTAGGATAAACAAATTTTAAAAAGTAGCTTTCTGAAAACCACAAATATTTGTATACAAGATCAAAAAATGGTTGCACGCACCGTTGCACTCAGTACTTCAGATTCTGAATCTGACTGAAGAGAACAAGAAATTTGAGTGTTTCCTACAGTTCCTGTGAACATTCCGGCCAACACCAGCTACCAGGGTCTCCAAAAACTTGTCGGCCGGACCGGCATTATTTGCTGGATAACCCTAAGGAACGTCACATTGAGCTGCCTGTCCTGGCGCTGCAGTAGCCGCGAGACCTCTAGAATGCACTGCTGAAATCCGCAGCAGAAATGCTCAAAACTGTGCCGTTGCCCCAGCTGGACTGACCTAGCACTCTTGATGGAGGTCTGAGCGGGCCTTAGGTCGGCTGCGTGGCGCTGTCCGTGCAGATGATGCACAGTCAGCTCCAGAATGTCGGCCTTTTCCAGCTTGGACAGTGTCTCCTCATCCTGGTTGGAACCGCAATAAGAGTGAAATAAGAGTGTGTAACTTTGAACAGCAGCTGCCGCTTACCAACCGCACGACCTCCATGATCAGCTGCTTCAGTTCATCCAGGCACTTGTTGATGCGCGCCCGACGCTTGCGCTCGAGCAGCGGTTTCATGACCTTGCGATACTCATACGAGCGGGAGACAGCGCCCGCGGGCAAGTCCTGGGCCTGGATGGACATGGCGTTCTGGACTGGATTGGGCTCTTACTTTGGCTTATACACTGGACAGTGGCTGCGCACCATCTGCCCGCTCTGTCTCGACTGACTGCCGGCAAATATTACAGCAGCAGCAGCCGCAGCAGCAGCAGAGGTAGCGGCAGCGTCAACTTCGCCGCGTCGCAGTAGTTTTTTTGCTTCTGTTTTTCACATAACGCATCGGATTTCCAGCTTGACAACAGCGGCGACTACAGCGCATGCGTGTTTCATTCAAGAGCTGCCAATGGCGATGGCTTCGGCTTGGCAGAGCTTGTCGAGCTTTTATTTACCAGTGCCTGCCACTTTGGGTGGCCGGTGGCCAGCGTCGGTTCGGGTTACGCCACGTAATGTCTTTGGCCAGTTCGCACTGCGCGAAGAGAGCAGCTTGCTCGACTTCTGGTAGAAGCAGGCGCTATTTGACCACTTGAAAGTCAAGCCCAACTTTGGATTATTTCTGGTTAATTATATATGCAGGTATTTTTAATTTTTTTATTTTTTGATTATATTTCTTATAAACAAGAATACTATTACCTATATGTATAGAAGATGTACATATTATATATATCTTTGTACTTATATTCGTGTCTTATTTGATTTTGAACATTTTTTTATACTACTAAGTTATATTATATTATAACCAAACTTTTTTTGGTAATTAAAAAAATATTTATTTATATATATAATATATTTATATATATAACCATTATAACATTTTATAGTTATATTAATGGTAAATTATTTATATATATATTTCCACCTGTAAATTACCTAACTGTAGAAGTATTTTTCTTATTTTTTTCAAAATATTTTTTTATAACGAAATAGAGGATATCTACCTATCGAGCTCCTCTGCCAAAAACTCTCTTATAATTCTCATTATTTTTTGTCTGCATAACAGTGTTATGTAAAAGGATGTATCGGGCAGAAGGGGTCTTCAAAAGCATAACAAATATATTTTCTTAATTACTTAAGCATTTGAGACTATGGGACACCCTTTCCGAATTTTGAAAGGCATAGTGTAGCTATAAATTGACTTGAAATGTTTTACTTTACTGTTAACGACCTTCCTAGTATATATTGTATATATTAATATATTTTGTTGTATTTGATTTTCTAACTCAAGATAATGACCGTTGATTTATCATATCTTCTACAATTGCATACCCGAAATTTAAAGCGAATTAGGCTGTTGAAGAATTAAAATTGTTTTTCATCTTAGTAAGTGAAGTGATTGTTACAATTATATTCCAATTATCCAATTATCATGCGGTTTTATAACGAAAGCCTTTTTTTCTATTGCACAAGCGTGTCGCGTATTCGTAACCCCCCATCCCATCCCATCCGCCCGTGCACTTGGCACGTTGTTATCAAGCAAATTCGCGTGT